>CM077200.1:9906775-10322001 GCA_039654625.1 Rhinogobio ventralis | reverse complement strand
TATAAAATATATATAAAGTCGAAGAGCACTGACCGCTGAGACAAGTTGTCTTCATTTATGGCGGTATTGTGTGTCTTTTTTGTAAGTAACACTGTTCCAAGTAACTAAAGTAAAATGGTTCTTTTTTAATACAAGGATGTAGTTTCAACAGTGTTTTCAAACCACAAAAGTGACATAAAATTATAGCAACCGTTTGCTGCTCCCGCCCTAAGGCCCATTCGATCGATAACTAAAGACGATAACATCGTCCACAACAACGTATAAAGTCCTGTTTATCAAGCCCGCGCTGCAGTCTGCAAATGCCAGAGTTCTTTCGATTTGGGGTGGATTCTGATCGTCTGTCAATGATTTTATTGTTCATCAACTGGGAAAAAAAACAACAACAACAAAAAAACGTTCTGAACATGATTCCAAAGACATGGCTCTTCGGTGCCGTTATCGTTGTTGTACCAGAGCTCTGGTGTGGACCCTATTCTAAGTGAACTTGGTATGGCTTATGTCTTTTTTGTAAATAAAGTAAAGACTATCCCACGTGGACTGTTTTCTTTTTTCCTACAACAGTTTCAACAGTGTTCTCGAAGCAAACACTGTTGAAAAAAGTTAGATACATTTATAATGTCACAATTGGGTGTTATAACGTCAGAATTTGCAAGATATAAATTCACAATTCTGAGAAAAAATCTGCCCTTTTTTCCTCAGAATTAGACTTTATAACACGCAATTGCGAGTTTATATCTCACAGTTCTGAGAACATAAGTCATAATTGCGATATATAAACTTGCAATTGCGAGAAAAAACTCAGAATTGCGAGATATAGCCTAAACTTGCAAATGTGCGAAAAAAGTACGATTTGCGAGTTTATATCACGCAATTCTGACTTTATTTCTTGTAATTGTGTGTTTTTATTGCACAATTCTGAGAAAGGATGTCAGAATTGCAAGAAAAAAAAGAACATTTCGAGAAAAAAGACAGAATTGCGAGAAACGCGCAATTGCAAGAAAAGACTTCATATCTCGCAATTCTGACGTTATAATGCGCAACTGCAACTTTATATCTCGCAATTCTAAGAAAAAAGTAGGAGGTGATCTTGAGACAGATTGTACTGTTTTAGTAACAATAACAGGAAAATAAAAAATAAAGACTGTACAATCACAGCAGAACATGAGGGTACTTCAATAAATAAAATAGCAAACAAACAACTTATTAAATGCTTAGCTCAAAAACCACGTAAGCACCAGAATGTAGTGTTTGCACCAATCACAGGGAACTCATTTACATATACCCACCTCCTCAGTTTCACTTTGAATAGTTTACTTTGTTTTAGACAGAATAATGGCATTACATAAGAAAACATTGAAAAATATTAAACAAATATGTCTAAATGTTTGTGTTCTTTACGTAAATTATTTTATTTGTCACAGTTTTTCTTTCTTTCCTCCAACCACAATTAAGAAGTATTTCTACCTGATGAGGTACATAAGGATCTCGCAAAAGCTTGTTTGGTCAGAGCGGTAGGAAGTTCACTGTAGAGGTTACAAACTGGGTGTTAATCACTCGTCCAATCACCTCGGGGAAGGTCTGAGACAAGAGCCAATCGCTGTCCTCGCAGGACATCATCTGAACAGATGAGCGAGTGCACAGAAAAATGGGTCAAAACGCGGTGTTAACGCACGAGACGTGGAAAGCGAAATAGCGAATCAACTGATGCGATCCCCGTGGACTTGGAAACACTCGCGGCTGGCGCAATGAGTTCAATGTGTGAACCAGCACAAGATGCTAGAACCCAATTCAGACTACTCTCCTACCGCTCTTTTACCTAGAAAATATAACAATATAATAATAATATAAAATATATATAAAGTCGAAGAGCACTGACCGCTGAGACAAGTTGTCTTCATTTATGGCGGTATTGTGTGTCTTTTTTGTAAGTAACACTGTTCCAAGTAACTAAAGTAAAATGGTTCTTTTTTAATACAAGGATGTAGTTTCAACAGTGTTTTCAAACCACAAAAGTGACATAAAATTATAGCAACCGTTTGCTGCTCCCGCCCTAAGGCCCATTCGATCGATAACTAAAGACGATAACATCGTCCACAACAACGTATAAAGTCCTGTTTATCAAGCCCGCGCTGCAGTCTGCAAATGCCAGAGTTCTTTCGATTTGGGGTGGATTCTGATCGTCTGTCAATGATTTTATTGTTCATCAACTGGGAAAAAAAACAACAACAAAAAAAAAACGTTCTGAACATGATTCCAAAGACATGGCCCTTTGGTGTCGTTATCGTTGTTGTACCAGAGCTCTGGTGTGGACCCTATTCTAAGTGAACTTGGTATGGCTTATGTCTTTTTTGTAAATAAAGTAAAGACTATCCCACGTGGACTGTTTTCTTTTTTCCTACAACAGTTTCAACAGTGTTCTCGAAGCAAACACTGTTGAAAAAAGTTGGATACATTTATAATGTCACAACTGGGTGTTATAACGTCAGAATTTGCAAGATATAAATTCACAATTCTGAGAAAAAAATCTGCCCTTTTTTCCTCAGAATTAGACTTTATAACACACAATTGCGAGTTTATATCTCACAGTTCTGAGACCATAAGTCATAATTGCGATATATAAACTTGCAATTGCGAGAAAAAACTCAGAATTGCGAGATATAGCCTAAACTTGCAAATGTGCGAAAAAAGTACGATTTGCGAGTTTATATCACGCAATTCTGACTTTATTTCTTGTAATTGTGTGTTTTTATTGCACAATTCTGAGAAAGGATGTCAGAATTGCAAGAAAAAAAAGAACATTTCGAGAAAAAAGACAGAATTGCGAGAAACGCGCAATTGCAAGAAAATACTTCATATCTCGCAATTCTGACGTTATAATGCACAACTGCAACTTTATATCTCGCAATTCTAAGAAAAAAGTAGGAGGTGATCTTGAGACAGATTGTACTGTTTTAGTAACAATAACAGGAAAATAAAAAATAAAGACTGTACAATCACAGCAGAACATGAGGGTACTTCAATAAATAAAATAGCAAACAAACAACTTATTAAATGCTTAGCTCAAAAACCACGTAAGCACCAGAATGTAGTGTTTGCACCAATCACAGGGAACTCATTTACATATACCCACCTCCTCAGTTTCACTTTGAATAGTTTACTTTGTTTTAGACAGAATAATGGCATTACATAAGAAAACATTGAAAAATATTAAACAAATATGTCTAAATGTTTGTGTTCTTTACGTAAATTATTTTATTTGTCACAGTTTTTCTTTCTTTCCTCCAACCACAATTAAGAAGTATTTCTACCTGATGAGGTACATAAGGATCCCGCAAAAGCTTGTTTGGTCAGAGCGGTAGGAAGTTCACTGTAGAGGTTACAAACTGGGTGTTAATCACTTGTCCAATCACCTCGGGGAAGGTCTGAGACAAGAGCCAATCGCTGTCCTCGCAGGACATCATCTGAACAGATGAGCGAGTGCACAGAAAAATGGGTCAAAACGCGGTGTTAACGCACGAGACGTTGGAAAGCGAAATAGCGAATCAACTGATGCGATCCCCGTGGACTTGGAAACACTCGCGGCTGGCGCAATGAGTTCAATGTGTGAACCAGCACAAGATGCTAGAACCCAATTCAGACTACTCTCCTACCGCTCTTTTACCTAGAAAATATAACAATATAATAATAATATAAAATATATATAAAGTCGAAGAGCACTGACCGCTGAGACAAGTTGTCTTCATTTATGGCGGTATTGTGTGTCTTTTTTGTAAGTAACACTGTTCCAAGTAACTAAAGTAAAATGGTTCTTTTTTAATACAAGGATGTAGTTTCAACAGTGTTTTCAAACCACAAAAGTGACATAAAATTATAGCAACCGTTTGCTGCTCCCGCCCTAAGGCCCATTCGATCGATAACTAAAGACGATAACATCGTCCACAACAACGTATAAAGTCCTGTTTATCAAGCCCGCGCTGCAGTCTGCAAATGCCAGAGTTCTTTCGATTTGGGGTGGATTCTGATCGTCTGTCAATGATTTTATTGTTCATCAACTGGGAAAAAAAACAACAACAAAAAAAAAACGTTCTGAACATGATTCCAAAGACATGGCCCTTTGGTGTCGTTATCGTTGTTGTACCAGAGCTCTGGTGTGGACCCTATTCTAAGTGAACTTGGTATGGCTTATGTCTTTTTTGTAAATAAAGTAAAGACTATCCCACGTGGACTGTTTTCTTTTTTCCTACAACAGTTTCAACAGTGTTCTCGAAGCAAACACTGTTGAAAAAAGTTGGATACATTTATAATGTCACAACTGGGTGTTATAACGTCAGAATTTGCAAGATATAAATTCACAATTCTGAGAAAAAAATCTGCCCTTTTTTCCTCAGAATTAGACTTTATAACACACAATTGCGAGTTTATATCTCACAGTTCTGAGACCATAAGTCATAATTGCGATATATAAACTTGCAATTGCGAGAAAAAACTCAGAATTGCGAGATATAGCCTAAACTTGCAAATGTGCGAAAAAAGTACGATTTGCGAGTTTATATCACGCAATTCTGACTTTATTTCTTGTAATTGTGTGTTTTTATTGCACAATTCTGAGAAAGGATGTCAGAATTGCAAGAAAAAAAAGAACATTTCGAGAAAAAAGACAGAATTGCGAGAAACGCGCAATTGCAAGAAAATACTTCATATCTCGCAATTCTGACGTTATAATGCACAACTGCAACTTTATATCTCGCAATTCTAAGAAAAAAGTAGGAGGTGATCTTGAGACAGATTGTACTGTTTTAGTAACAATAACAGGAAAATAAAAAATAAAGACTGTACAATCACAGCAGAACATGAGGGTACTTCAATAAATAAAATAGCAAACAAACAACTTATTAAATGCTTAGCTCAAAAACCACGTAAGCACCAGAATGTAGTGTTTGCACCAATCACAGGGAACTCATTTACATATACCCACCTCCTCAGTTTCACTTTGAATAGTTTACTTTGTTTTAGACAGAATAATGGCATTACATAAGAAAACATTGAAAAATATTAAACAAATATGTCTAAATGTTTGTGTTCTTTACGTAAATTATTTTATTTGTCACAGTTTTTCTTTCTTTCCTCCAACCACAATTAAGAAGTATTTCTACCTGATGAGGTACATAAGGATCTCGCAAAAGCTTGTTTGGTCAGAGCGGTAGGAAGTTCACTGTAGAGGTTACAAACTGGGTGTTAATCACTCGTCCAATCACCTCGGGGAAGGTCTGAGACAAGAGCCAATCGCTGTCCTCGCAGGATGTCATCTGAACAGATGAGCGAGTGCACAGAAAAATGGGTCAAAACGCGGTGTTAACGCACGAGACGTTGGAAAGCGAAATAGCGAATCAACTGATGCGATCCCCGTGGACTTGGAAACACTCGCGGCTAGTTCAATGTGTGAACCAGCACAAGATGCTAGAACCCAATTCAGACTACTCTCCTACCGCTCTTTTACCTAGAAAATATAACAATATAATAATAATATAAAATATATATAAAGTCGAAGAGCACTGACCGCTGAGACAAGTTGTCTTCATTTATGGCGGTATTGTGTGTCTTTTTTGTAAGTAACACTGTTCCAAGTAACTAAAGTAAAATGGTTCTTTTTTAATACAAGGATGTAGTTTCAACAATGTTTTCAAACCACAAAAGTGACATAAAATTATAGCAACCGTTTGCTGCTCCCGCCCTAAGGCCCATTCGATCGATAACTAAAGACGATAACATCGTCCACAACAACGTATAAAGTCCTGTTTATCAAGCCCGCGCTGCAGTCTGCAAATGCCAGAGTTCTTTCGATTTGGGGTGGATTCTGATCGTCTGTCAATGATTTTATTGTTCATCAACTGGGAAAAAAAACAACAACAACAAAAAAAACGTTCTGAACATGATTCCAAAGACATGGCTCTTCGGTGCCGTTATCGTTGTTGTACCAGAGCTCTGGTGTGGACCCTATTCTAAGTGAACTTGGTATGGCTTATGTCTTTTTTGTAAATAAAGTAAAGACTATCCCACGTGGACTGTTTTCTTTTTTCCTACAACAGTTTCAACAGTGTTCTCGAAGCAAACACTGTTGAAAAAAGTTGGATACATTTATAATGTCACAATTGGGTGTTATAACGTCAGAATTTGCAAGATATAAATTCACAATTCTGAGAAAAAATCTGCCCTTTTTTCCTCAGAATTTGACTTTATAACACGCAATTGCGAGTTTATATCTCACAGTTCTGAGAACATAAGTCATAATTGCGATATATAAACTTGCAATTGCGAGAAAAAACTCAGAATTGCGAGATATAGCCTAAACTTGCAAATGTGCGAAAAAAGTACGATTTGCGAGTTTATATCACGCAATTCTGACTTTATTTCTTGTAATTGTGTATTTTTATTGCACAATTCTGAGAAAGGATGTCAGAATTGCAAGAAAAAAAAGAACATTTCGAGAAAAAAAGACAGAATTGCGAGAAACTCGCAATTGCAAGAAAAGACTTCATATCTCGCAATTCTGACGTTATAATGCGCAACTGCAACTTTATATCTCGCAATTCTAAGAAAAAAGTAGGAGGTGATCTTGAGACAGATTGTACTGTTTTAGTAACAATAACAGGAAAATAAAAATAAAGACTGTACAATCACAGCAGAACATGAGGGTACTTCAATAAATAAAATAGCAAACAAACAACTTATTAAATGCTTAGCTCAAAAACCACGTAAGCACCAGAATGTAGTGTTTGCACCAATCACAGGGAACTCATTTACATATACCCACCTCCTCAGTTTCACTTTGAATAGTTTACTTTGTTTTAGACAGAATAATGGCATTACATAAGAAAATATTGAAAAATATTAAACAAATATGTCTAAATGTTTGTGTTCTTTACGTAAATTATTTTATTTGTCACAGTTTTTCTTTCTTTCCTCCAACCACAATTAAGAAGTATTTCTACCTGATGAGGTACATAAGGATCTCGCAAAAGCTTGTTTGGTCAGAGCGGTAGGAAGTTCACTGTAGAGGTTACAAACTGGGTGTTAATCACTCGTCCAATCACCTCGGGGAAGGTCTGAGACAAGAGCCAATCGCTGTTCTCGCAGGACGTCATCTGAACAGATGAGCGAGTGCACAGAAAAATGGGTCAAAACGCGGTGTTAACGCACGAGACGTTGGAAAGCGAAATAGCGAATCAACTGATGCGATCCCCGTGGACTTGGAAACACTCGCGGCTGGCGCAATGAGTTCAATGTGTGAACCAGCACAAGATGCTAGAACCCAATTCAGACTACTCTCCTACCGCTCTTTTACCTAGAAAATATAACAATATAATATAATATAAAATATATATAAAGTCGAAGAGCACTGACCGCTGAGACAAGTTGTCTTCATTTATGGCGGTATTGTGTGTCTTTTTTGTAAGTAACACTGTTCCAAGTAACTAAAGTAAAATGGTTCTTTTTTAATACAAGGATGTAGTTTCAACAATGTTTTCAAACCACAAAAGTGACATAAAATTATAGCAACCGTTTGCTGCTCCCGCCCTAAGGCCCATTCGATCGATAACTAAAGACGATAACATCGTCCACAACAACGTATAAAGTCCTGTTTATCAAGCCCGCGCTGCAGTCTGCAAATGCCAGAGTTCTTTCGATTTGGGGTGGATTCTGATCGTCTGTCAATGATTTTATTGTTCATCAACTGGGAAAAAAAACAACAACAACAAAAAAAACGTTCTGAACATGATTCCAAAGACATGGCTCTTCGGTGCCGTTATCGTTGTTGTACCAGAGCTCTGGTGTGGACCCTATTCTAAGTGAACTTGGTATGGCTTATGTCTTTTTTGTAAATAAAGTAAAGACTATCCCACGTGGACTGTTTTCTTTTTTCCTACAACAGTTTCAACAGTGTTCTCGAAGCAAACACTGTTGAAAAAAGTTGGATACATTTATAATGTCACAATTGGGTGTTATAACGTCAGAATTTGCAAGATATAAATTCACAATTCTGAGAAAAAATCTGCCCTTTTTTCCTCAGAATTAGACTTTATAACACGCAATTGCGAGTTTATATCTCACAGTTCTGAGAACATAAGTCATAATTGCGATATATAAACTTGCAATTGCGAGAAAAAACTCAGAATTGCGAGATATAGCCTAAACTTGCAAATGTGCGAAAAAAGTACGATTTGCGAGTTTATATCACGCAATTCTGACTTTATTTCTTGTAATTGTGTGTTTTTATTGCACAATTCTGAGAAAGGATGTCAGAATTGCAAGAAAAAAAAGAACATTTCGAGAAAAAAGACAGAATTGCGAGAAACTCGCAATTGCAAGAAAAGACTTCATATCTCGCAATTCTGACGTTATAATGCGCAACTGCAACTTTATATCTCGCAATTCTAAGAAAAAAGTAGGAGGTGATCTTGAGACAGATTGTACTGTTTTAGTAACAATAACAGGAAAATAAAAAATAAAGACTGTACAATCACAGCAGAACATGAGGGTACTTCAATAAATAAAATAGCAAACAAACAACTTATTAAATGCTTAGCTCAAAAACCACGTAAGCACCAGAATGTAGTGTTTGCACCAATCACAGGGAACTCATTTACATATACCCACCTCCTCAGTTTCACTTTGAATAGTTTACTTTGTTTTAGACAGAATAATGGCATTACATAAGAAAACATTGAAAAATATTAAACAAATATGTCTAAATGTTTGTGTTCTTTACGTAAATTATTTTATTTGTCACAGTTTTTCTTTCTTTCCTCCAACCACAATTAAGAAGTATTTCTACCTGATGAGGTACATAAGGATCTCGCAAAAGCTTGTTTGGTCAGAGCGGTAGGAAGTTTACTGTAGAGGTTACAAACTGGGTGTTAATCACTCGTCCAATCACCTCGGGGAAGGTCTGAGACAAGAGCCAATCGCTGTCCTCGCAGGACGTCATCTGAACAGATGAGCGAGTGCACAGAAAAATGGGTCAAAACGCGGTGTTAACGCACAAGACGTTGGAAAGCGAAATAGCGAATCAACTGATGCGATCCCCGTGGACTTGGAAACACTCGCGGCTGGCGCAATGAGTTCAATGTGTGAACCAGCACAAGATGCTAGAACCCAATTCAGACTACTCTCCTACCGCTCTTTTACCTAGAAAATATAACAATATAATAATAATATAAAATATATATAAAGTCGAAGAGCACTGACCGCTGAGACAAGTTGTCTTCATTTATGGCGGTATTGTGTGTCTTTTTTGTAAGTAACACTGTTCCAAGTAACTAAAGTAAAATGGTTCTTTTTTAATACAAGGATGTAGTTTCAACAGTGTTTTCAAACCACAAAAGTGACATAAAATTATAGCAACCGTTTGCTGCTCCCGCCCTAAGGCCCATTCGATCGATAACTAAAGACGATAACATCGTCCACAACAACGTATAAAGTCCTGTTTATCAAGCCCGCGCTGCAGTCTGCAAATGCCAGAGTTCTTTCGATTTGGGGTGGATTCTGATCGTCTGTCAATGATTTTATTGTTCATCAACTGGGAAAAAAAACAACAACAACAAAAAAAACGTTCTGAACATGATTCCAAAGACATGGCTCTTCGGTGCCGTTATCGTTGTTGTACCAGAGCTCTGGTGTGGACCCTATTCTAAGTGAACTTGGTATGGCTTATGTCTTTTTTGTAAATAAAGTAAAGACTATCCCACGTGGACTGTTTTCTTTTTTCCTACAACAGTTTCAACAGTGTTCTCGAAGCAAACACTGTTGAAAAAAGTTGGATACATTTATAATGTCACAATTGGGTGTTATAACGTCAGAATTTGCAAGATATAAATTCACAATTCTGAGAAAAAATCTGCCCTTTTTTCCTCAGAATTTGACTTTATAACACGCAATTGCGAGTTTATATCTCACAGTTCTGAGACCATAAGTCATAATTGCGATATATAAACTTGCAATTGCGAGAAAAAACTCAGAATTGCGAGATATAGCCTAAACTTGCAAATGTGCGAAAAAAGTACGATTTGCGAGTTTATATCACGCAATTCTGACTTTATTTCTTGTAATTGTGTGTTTTTATTGCACAATTCTGAGAAAGGATGTCAGAATTGCAAGAAAAAAAAGAACATTTCGAGAAAAAAGACAGAATTGCGAGAAACTCGCAATTGCAAGAAAAGACTTCATATCTCGCAATTCTGACGTTATAATGCGCAACTGCAACTTTATATCTCGCAATTCTAAGAAAAAAGTAGGAGGTGATCTTGAGACAGATTGTACTGTTTTAGTAACAATAACAGGAAAATAAAAAATAAAGACTGTACAATCACAGCAGAACATGAGGGTACTTCAATAAATAAAATAGCAAACAAACAACTTATTAAATGCTTAGCTCAAAAACCACGTAAGCACCAGAATGTAGTGTTTGCACCAATCACAGGGAACTCATTTACATATACCCACCTCCTCAGTTTCACTTTGAATAGTTTACTTTGTTTTAGACAGAATAATGGCATTACATAAGAAAACATTGAAAAATATTAAACAAATATGTCTAAATGTTTGTGTTCTTTACGTAAATTATTTTATTTGTCACAGTTTTTCTTTCTTTCCTCCAACCACAATTAAGAAGTATTTCTACCTGATGAGGTACATAAGGATCTCGCAAAAGCTTGTTTGGTCAGAGCGGTAGGAAGTTCACTGTAGAGGTTACAAACTGGGTGTTAATCACTCGTCCAATCACCTCGGGGAAGGTCTGAGACAAGAGCCAATCGCTGTCCTCGCAGGATGTCATCTGAACAGATGAGCGAGTGCACAGAAAAATGGGTCAAAACGCGGTGTTAACGCACGAGACGTTGGAAAGCGAAATAGCGAATCAACTGATGCGATCCCCGTGGACTTGGAAACACTCGCGGCAATGTGTGAACCAGCACAAGATGCTAGAACCCAATTCAGACTACTCTCCTACCGCTCTTTTACCTAGAAAATATAACAATATAATAATAATATAAAATATATATAAAGTCGAAGAGCACTGACCGCTGAGACAAGTTGTCTTCATTTATGGCGGTATTGTGTGTCTTTTTTGTAAGTAACACTGTTCCAAGTAACTAAAGTAAAATGGTTCTTTTTTAATACAAGGATGTAGTTTCAACAATGTTTTCAAACCACAAAAGTGACATAAAATTATAGCAACCGTTTGCTGCTCCCGCCCTAAGGCCCATTCGATCGATAACTAAAGACGATAACATCGTCCACAACAACGTATAAAGTCCTGTTTATCAAGCCCGCGCTGCAGTCTGCAAATGCCAGAGTTCTTTCGATTTGGGGTGGATTCTGATCGTCTGTCAATGATTTTATTGTTCATCAACTGGGAAAAAAAACAACAACAACAAAAAAAACGTTCTGAACATGATTCCAAAGACATGGCTCTTCGGTGCCGTTATCGTTGTTGTACCAGAGCTCTGGTGTGGACCCTATTCTAAGTGAACTTGGTATGGCTTATGTCTTTTTTGTAAATAAAGTAAAGACTATCCCACGTGGACTGTTTTCTTTTTTCCTACAACAGTTTCAACAGTGTTCTCGAAGCAAACACTGTTGAAAAAAGTTGGATACATTTATAATGTCACAATTGGGTGTTATAACGTCAGAATTTGCAAGATATAAATTCACAATTCTGAGAAAAAATCTGCCCTTTTTTCCTCAGAATTTGACTTTATAACACGCAATTGCGAGTTTATATCTCACAGTTCTGAGAACATAAGTCATAATTGCGATATATAAACTTGCAATTGCGAGAAAAAACTCAGAATTGCGAGATATAGCCTAAACTTGCAAATGTGCGAAAAAAGTACGATTTGCGAGTTTATATCACGCAATTCTGACTTTATTTCTTGTAATTGTGTATTTTTATTGCACAATTCTGAGAAAGGATGTCAGAATTGCAAGAAAAAAAAGAACATTTCGAGAAAAAAGACAGAATTGCGAGAAACTCGCAATTGCAAGAAAAGACTTCATATCTCGCAATTCTGACGTTATAATGCGCAACTGCAACTTTATATCTCGCAATTCTAAGAAAAAAGTAGGAGGTGATCTTGAGACAGATTGTACTGTTTTAGTAACAATAACAGGAAAATAAAAAATAAAGACTGTACAATCACAGCAGAACATGAGGGTACTTCAATAAATAAAATAGCAAACAAACAACTTATTAAATGCTTAGCTCAAAAACCACGTAAGCACCAGAATGTAGTGTTTGCACCAATCACAGGGAACTCATTTACATATACCCACCTCCTCAGTTTCACTTTGAATAGTTTACTTTGTTTTAGACAGAATAATGGCATTACATAAGAAAATATTGAAAAATATTAAACAAATATGTCTAAATGTTTGTGTTCTTTACGTAAATTATTTTATTTGTCACAGTTTTTCTTTCTTTCCTCCAACCACAATTAAGAAGTATTTCTACCTGATGAGGTACATAAGGATCTCGCAAAAGCTTGTTTGGTCAGAGCGGTAGGAAGTTCACTGTAGAGGTTACAAACTGGGTGTTAATCACTCGTCCAATCACCTCGGGGAAGGTCTGAGACAAGAGCCAATCGCTGTTCTCGCAGGACGTCATCTGAACAGATGAGCGAGTGCACAGAAAAATGGGTCAAAACGCGGTGTTAACGCACGAGACGTTGGAAAGCGAAATAGCGAATCAACTGATGCGATCCCCGTGGACTTGGAAACACTCGCGGCTGGCGCAATGAGTTCAATGTGTGAACCAGCACAAGATGCTAGAACCCAATTCAGACTACTCTCCTACCGCTCTTTTACCTAGAAAATATAACAATATAATAATAATATAAAATATATATAAAGTCGAAGAGCACTGACCGCTGAGACAAGTTGTCTTCATTTATGGCGGTATTGTGTGTCTTTTTTGTAAGTAACACTGTTCCAAGTAACTAAAGTAAAATGGTTCTTTTTTAATACAAGGATGTAGTTTCAACAATGTTTTCAAACCACAAAAGTGACATAAAATTATAGCAACCGTTTGCTGCTCCCGCCCTAAGGCCCATTCGATCGATAACTAAAGACGATAACATCGTCCACAACAACGTATAAAGTCCTGTTTATCAAGCCCGCGCTGCAGTCTGCAAATGCCAGAGTTCTTTCGATTTGGGGTGGATTCTGATCGTCTGTCAATGATTTTATTGTTCATCAACTGGGAAAAAAAACAACAACAACAAAAAAAACGTTCTGAACATGATTCCAAAGACATGGCTCTTCGGTGCCGTTATCGTTGTTGTACCAGAGCTCTGGTGTGGACCCTATTCTAAGTGAACTTGGTATGGCTTATGTCTTTTTTGTAAATAAAGTAAAGACTATCCCACGTGGACTGTTTTCTTTTTTCCTACAACAGTTTCAACAGTGTTCTCGAAGCAAACACTGTTGAAAAAAGTTGGATACATTTATAATGTCACAATTGGGTGTTATAACGTCAGAATTTGCAAGATATAAATTCACAATTCTGAGAAAAAATCTGCCCTTTTTTCCTCAGAATTAGACTTTATAACACGCAATTGCGAGTTTATATCTCACAGTTCTGAGAACATAAGTCATAATTGCGATATATAAACTTGCAATTGCGAGAAAAAACTCAGAATTGCGAGATATAGCCTAAACTTGCAAATGTGCGAAAAAAGTACGATTTGCGAGTTTATATCACGCAATTCTGACTTTATTTCTTGTAATTGTGTGTTTTTATTGCACAATTCTGAGAAAGGATGTCAGAATTGCAAGAAAAAAAAGAACATTTCGAGAAAAAAGACAGAATTGCGAGAAACTCGCAATTGCAAGAAAAGACTTCATATCTCGCAATTCTGACGTTATAATGCGCAACTGCAACTTTATATCTCGCAATTCTAAGAAAAAAGTAGGAGGTGATCTTGAGACAGATTGTACTGTTTTAGTAACAATAACAGGAAAATAAAAAATAAAGACTGTACAATCACAGCAGAACATGAGGGTACTTCAATAAATAAAATAGCAAACAAACAACTTATTAAATGCTTAGCTCAAAAACCACGTAAGCACCAGAATGTAGTGTTTGCACCAATCACAGGGAACTCATTTACATATACCCACCTCCTCAGTTTCACTTTGAATAGTTTACTTTGTTTTAGACAGAATAATGGCATTACATAAGAAAACATTGAAAAATATTAAACAAATATGTCTAAATGTTTGTGTTCTTTACGTAAATTATTTTATTTGTCACAGTTTTTCTTTCTTTCCTCCAACCACAATTAAGAAGTATTTCTACCTGATGAGGTACATAAGGATCTCGCAAAAGCTTGTTTGGTCAGAGCGGTAGGAAGTTTACTGTAGAGGTTACAAACTGGGTGTTAATCACTCGTCCAATCACCTCGGGGAAGGTCTGAGACAAGAGCCAATCGCTGTCCTCGCAGGACGTCATCTGAACAGATGAGCGAGTGCACAGAAAAATGGGTCAAAACGCGGTGTTAACGCACAAGACGTTGGAAAGCGAAATAGCGAATCAACTGATGCGATCCCCGTGGACTTGGAAACACTCGCGGCTGGCGCAATGAGTTCAATGTGTGAACCAGCACAAGATGCTAGAACCCAATTCAGACTACTCTCCTACCGCTCTTTTACCTAGAAAATATAACAATATAATAATAATATAAAATATATATAAAGTCGAAGAGCACTGACCGCTGAGACAAGTTGTCTTCATTTATGGCGGTATTGTGTGTCTTTTTTGTAAGTAACACTGTTCCAAGTAACTAAAGTAAAATGGTTCTTTTTTAATACAAGGATGTAGTTTCAACAGTGTTTTCAAACCACAAAAGTGACATAAAATTATAGCAACCGTTTGCTGCTCCCGCCCTAAGGCCCATTCGATCGATAACTAAAGACGATAACATCGTCCACAACAACGTATAAAGTCCTGTTTATCAAGCCCGCGCTGCAGTCTGCAAATGCCAGAGTTCTTTCGATTTGGGGTGGATTCTGATCGTCTGTCAATGATTTTATTGTTCATCAACTGGGAAAAAAAACAACAACAACAAAAAAACGTTCTGAACATGATTCCAAAGACATGGCTCTTCGGTGCCGTTATCGTTGTTGTACCAGAGCTCTGGTGTGGACCCTATTCTAAGTGAACTTGGTATGGCTTATGTCTTTTTTGTAAATAAAGTAAAGACTATCCCACGTGGACTGTTTTCTTTTTTCCTACAACAGTTTCAACAGTGTTCTCGAAGCAAACACTGTTGAAAAAAGTTAGATACATTTATAATGTCACAATTGGGTGTTATAACGTCAGAATTTGCAAGATATAAATTCACAATTCTGAGAAAAAATCTGCCCTTTTTTCCTCAGAATTAGACTTTATAACACGCAATTGCGAGTTTATATCTCACAGTTCTGAGAACATAAGTCATAATTGCGATATATAAACTTGCAATTGCGAGAAAAAACTCAGAATTGCGAGATATAGCCTAAACTTGCAAATGTGCGAAAAAAGTACGATTTGCGAGTTTATATCACGCAATTCTGACTTTATTTCTTGTAATTGTGTGTTTTTATTGCACAATTCTGAGAAAGGATGTCAGAATTGCAAGAAAAAAAAGAACATTTCGAGAAAAAAGACAGAATTGCGAGAAACGCGCAATTGCAAGAAAATACTTCATATCTCGCAATTCTGACGTTATAATGCGCAACTGCAACTTTATATCTCGCAATTCTAAGAAAAAAGTAGGAGGTGATCTTGAGACAGATTGTACTGTTTTAGTAACAATAACAGGAAAATAAAAAATAAAGACTGTACAATCACAGCAGAACATGAGGGTACTTCAATAAATAAAATAGCAAACAAACAACTTATTAAATGCTTAGCTCAAAAACCACGTAAGCACCAGAATGTAGTGTTTGCACCAATCACAGGGAACTCATTTACATATACCCACCTCCTCAGTTTCACTTTGAATAGTTTACTTTGTTTTAGACAGAATAATGGCATTACATAAGAAAACATTGAAAAATATTAAACAAATATGTCTAAATGTTTGTGTTCTTTACGTAAATTATTTTATTTGTCACAGTTTTTCTTTCTTTCCTCCAACCACAATTAAGAAGTATTTCTACCTGATGAGGTACATAAGGATCTCGCAAAAGCTTGTTTGGTCAGAGCGGTAGGAAGTTCACTGTAGAGGTTACAAACTGGGTGTTAATCACTCGTCCAATCACCTCGGGGAAGGTCTGAGACAAGAGCCAATCGCTGTCCTCGCAGGACATCATCTGAACAGATGAGCGAGTGCACAGAAAAATGGGTCAAAACGCGGTGTTAACGCACGAGACGTTGGAAAGCGAAATAGCGAATCAACTGATGCGATCCCCGTGGACTTGGAAACACTCGCGGCTGGCGCAATGAGTTCAATGTGTGAACCAGCACAAGATGCTAGAACCCAATTCAGACTACTCTCCTACCGCTCTTTTACCTAGAAAATATAACAATATAATAATAATATAAAATATATATAAAGTCGAAGAGCACTGACCGCTGAGACAAGTTGTCTTCATTTATGGCGGTATTGTGTGTCTTTTTTGTAAGTAACACTGTTCCAAGTAACTAAAGTAAAATGGTTCTTTTTTAATACAAGGATGTAGTTTCAACAGTGTTTTCAAACCACAAAAGTGACATAAAATTATAGCAACCGTTTGCTGCTCCCGCCCTAAGGCCCATTCGATCGATAACTAAAGACGATAACATCGTCCACAACAACGTATAAAGTCCTGTTTATCAAGCCCGCGCTGCAGTCTGCAAATGCCAGAGTTCTTTCGATTTGGGGTGGATTCTGATCGTCTGTCAATGATTTTATTGTTCATCAACTGGGAAAAAAAACAACAACAAAAAAAAAACGTTCTGAACATGATTCCAAAGACATGGCCCTTTGGTGTCGTTATCGTTGTTGTACCAGAGCTCTGGTGTGGACCCTATTCTAAGTGAACTTGGTATGGCTTATGTCTTTTTTGTAAATAAAGTAAAGACTATCCCACGTGGACTGTTTTCTTTTTTCCTACAACAGTTTCAACAGTGTTCTCGAAGCAAACACTGTTGAAAAAAGTTGGATACATTTATAATGTCACAACTGGGTGTTATAACGTCAGAATTTGCAAGATATAAATTCACAATTCTGAGAAAAAAATCTGCCCTTTTTTCCTCAGAATTAGACTTTATAACACACAATTGCGAGTTTATATCTCACAGTTCTGAGACCATAAGTCATAATTGCGATATATAAACTTGCAATTGCGAGAAAAAACTCAGAATTGCGAGATATAGCCTAAACTTGCAAATGTGCGAAAAAAGTACGATTTGCGAGTTTATATCACGCAATTCTGACTTTATTTCTTGTAATTGTGTGTTTTTATTGCACAATTCTGAGAAAGGATGTCAGAATTGCAAGAAAAAAAAGAACATTTCGAGAAAAAAGACAGAATTGCGAGAAACGCGCAATTGCAAGAAAATACTTCATATCTCGCAATTCTGACGTTATAATGCACAACTGCAACTTTATATCTCGCAATTCTAAGAAAAAAGTAGGAGGTGATCTTGAGACAGATTGTACTGTTTTAGTAACAATAACAGGAAAATAAAAAATAAAGACTGTACAATCACAGCAGAACATGAGGGTACTTCAATAAATAAAATAGCAAACAAACAACTTATTAAATGCTTAGCTCAAAAACCACGTAAGCACCAGAATGTAGTGTTTGCACCAATCACAGGGAACTCATTTACATATACCCACCTCCTCAGTTTCACTTTGAATAGTTTACTTTGTTTTAGACAGAATAATGGCATTACATAAGAAAACATTGAAAAATATTAAACAAATATGTCTAAATGTTTGTGTTCTTTACGTAAATTATTTTATTTGTCACAGTTTTTCTTTCTTTCCTCCAACCACAATTAAGAAGTATTTCTACCTGATGAGGTACATAAGGATCCCGCAAAAGCTTGTTTGGTCAGAGCGGTAGGAAGTTCACTGTAGAGGTTACAAACTGGGTGTTAATCACTTGTCCAATCACCTCGGGGAAGGTCTGAGACAAGAGCCAATCGCTGTCCTCGCAGGACATCATCTGAACAGATGAGCGAGTGCACAGAAAAATGGGTCAAAACGCGGTGTTAACGCACGAGACGTTGGAAAGCGAAATAGCGAATCAACTGATGCGATCCCCGTGGACTTGGAAACACTCGCGGCTGGCGCAATGAGTTCAATGTGTGAACCAGCACAAGATGCTAGAACCCAATTCAGACTACTCTCCTACCGCTCTTTTACCTAGAAAATATAACAATATAATAATAATATAAAATATATATAAAGTCGAAGAGCACTGACCGCTGAGACAAGTTGTCTTCATTTATGGCGGTATTGTGTGTCTTTTTTGTAAGTAACACTGTTCCAAGTAACTAAAGTAAAATGGTTCTTTTTTAATACAAGGATGTAGTTTCAACAGTGTTTTCAAACCACAAAAGTGACATAAAATTATAGCAACCGTTTGCTGCTCCCGCCCTAAGGCCCATTCGATCGATAACTAAAGACGATAACATCGTCCACAACAACGTATAAAGTCCTGTTTATCAAGCCCGCGCTGCAGTCTGCAAATGCCAGAGTTCTTTCGATTTGGGGTGGATTCTGATCGTCTGTCAATGATTTTATTGTTCATCAACTGGGAAAAAAAACAACAACAAAAAAAAAACGTTCTGAACATGATTCCAAAGACATGGCCCTTTGGTGTCGTTATCGTTGTTGTACCAGAGCTCTGGTGTGGACCCTATTCTAAGTGAACTTGGTATGGCTTATGTCTTTTTTGTAAATAAAGTAAAGACTATCCCACGTGGACTGTTTTCTTTTTTCCTACAACAGTTTCAACAGTGTTCTCGAAGCAAACACTGTTGAAAAAAGTTGGATACATTTATAATGTCACAACTGGGTGTTATAACGTCAGAATTTGCAAGATATAAATTCACAATTCTGAGAAAAAAATCTGCCCTTTTTTCCTCAGAATTAGACTTTATAACACACAATTGCGAGTTTATATCTCACAGTTCTGAGACCATAAGTCATAATTGCGATATATAAACTTGCAATTGCGAGAAAAAACTCAGAATTGCGAGATATAGCCTAAACTTGCAAATGTGCGAAAAAAGTACGATTTGCGAGTTTATATCACGCAATTCTGACTTTATTTCTTGTAATTGTGTGTTTTTATTGCACAATTCTGAGAAAGGATGTCAGAATTGCAAGAAAAAAAAGAACATTTCGAGAAAAAAGACAGAATTGCGAGAAACGCGCAATTGCAAGAAAATACTTCATATCTCGCAATTCTGACGTTATAATGCACAACTGCAACTTTATATCTCGCAATTCTAAGAAAAAAGTAGGAGGTGATCTTGAGACAGATTGTACTGTTTTAGTAACAATAACAGGAAAATAAAAAATAAAGACTGTACAATCACAGCAGAACATGAGGGTACTTCAATAAATAAAATAGCAAACAAACAACTTATTAAATGCTTAGCTCAAAAACCACGTAAGCACCAGAATGTAGTGTTTGCACCAATCACAGGGAACTCATTTACATATACCCACCTCCTCAGTTTCACTTTGAATAGTTTACTTTGTTTTAGACAGAATAATGGCATTACATAAGAAAACATTGAAAAATATTAAACAAATATGTCTAAATGTTTGTGTTCTTTACGTAAATTATTTTATTTGTCACAGTTTTTCTTTCTTTCCTCCAACCACAATTAAGAAGTATTTCTACCTGATGAGGTACATAAGGATCTCGCAAAAGCTTGTTTGGTCAGAGCGGTAGGAAGTTCACTGTAGAGGTTACAAACTGGGTGTTAATCACTCGTCCAATCACCTCGGGGAAGGTCTGAGACAAGAGCCAATCGCTGTCCTCGCAGGATGTCATCTGAACAGATGAGCGAGTGCACAGAAAAATGGGTCAAAACGCGGTGTTAACGCACGAGACGTTGGAAAGCGAAATAGCGAATCAACTGATGCGATCCCCGTGGACTTGGAAACACTCGCGGCTAGTTCAATGTGTGAACCAGCACAAGATGCTAGAACCCAATTCAGACTACTCTCCTACCGCTCTTTTACCTAGAAAATATAACAATATAATAATAATATAAAATATATATAAAGTCGAAGAGCACTGACCGCTGAGACAAGTTGTCTTCATTTATGGCGGTATTGTGTGTCTTTTTTGTAAGTAACACTGTTCCAAGTAACTAAAGTAAAATGGTTCTTTTTTAATACAAGGATGTAGTTTCAACAGTGTTTTCAAACCACAAAAGTGACATAAAATTATAGCAACCGTTTGCTGCTCCCGCCCTAAGGCCCATTCGATCGATAACTAAAGACGATAACATCGTCCACAACAACGTATAAAGTCCTGTTTATCAAGCCCGCGCTGCAGTCTGCAAATGCCAGAGTTCTTTCGATTTGGGGTGGATTCTGATCGTCTGTCAATGATTTTATTGTTCATCAACTGGGAAAAAAAACAACAACAACAAAAAAAACGTTCTGAACATGATTCCAAAGACATGGCTCTTCGGTGCCGTTATCGTTGTTGTACCAGAGCTCTGGTGTGGACCCTATTCTAAGTGAACTTGGTATGGCTTATGTCTTTTTTGTAAATAAAGTAAAGACTATCCCACGTGGACTGTTTTCTTTTTTCCTACAACAGTTTCAACAGTGTTCTCGAAGCAAACACTGTTGAAAAAAGTTGGATACATTTATAATGTCACAATTGGGTGTTATAACGTCAGAATTTGCAAGATATAAATTCACAATTCTGAGAAAAAATCTGCCCTTTTTTCCTCAGAATTTGACTTTATAACACGCAATTGCGAGTTTATATCTCACAGTTCTGAGAACATAAGTCATAATTGCGATATATAAACTTGCAATTGCGAGAAAAAACTCAGAATTGCGAGATATAGCCTAAACTTGCAAATGTGCGAAAAAAGTACGATTTGCGAGTTTATATCACGCAATTCTGACTTTATTTCTTGTAATTGTGTATTTTTATTGCACAATTCTGAGAAAGGATGTCAGAATTGCAAGAAAAAAAAGAACATTTCGAGAAAAAAGACAGAATTGCGAGAAACTCGCAATTGCAAGAAAAGACTTCATATCTCGCAATTCTGACGTTATAATGCGCAACTGCAACTTTATATCTCGCAATTCTAAGAAAAAAGTAGGAGGTGATCTTGAGACAGATTGTACTGTTTTAGTAACAATAACAGGAAAATAAAAAATAAAGACTGTACAATCACAGCAGAACATGAGGGTACTTCAATAAATAAAATAGCAAACAAACAACTTATTAAATGCTTAGCTCAAAAACCACGTAAGCACCAGAATGTAGTGTTTGCACCAATCACAGGGAACTCATTTACATATACCCACCTCCTCAGTTTCACTTTGAATAGTTTACTTTGTTTTAGACAGAATAATGGCATTACATAAGAAAATATTGAAAAATATTAAACAAATATGTCTAAATGTTTGTGTTCTTTACGTAAATTATTTTATTTGTCACAGTTTTTCTTTCTTTCCTCCAACCACAATTAAGAAGTATTTCTACCTGATGAGGTACATAAGGATCTCGCAAAAGCTTGTTTGGTCAGAGCGGTAGGAAGTTCACTGTAGAGGTTACAAACTGGGTGTTAATCACTCGTCCAATCACCTCGGGGAAGGTCTGAGACAAGAGCCAATCGCTGTTCTCGCAGGACGTCATCTGAACAGATGAGCGAGTGCACAGAAAAATGGGTCAAAACGCGGTGTTAACGCACGAGACGTTGGAAAGCGAAATAGCGAATCAACTGATGCGATCCCCGTGGACTTGGAAACACTCGCGGCTGGCGCAATGAGTTCAATGTGTGAACCAGCACAAGATGCTAGAACCCAATTCAGACTACTCTCCTACCGCTCTTTTACCTAGAAAATATAACAATATAATAATAATATAAAATATATATAAAGTCGAAGAGCACTGACCGCTGAGACAAGTTGTCTTCATTTATGGCGGTATTGTGTGTCTTTTTTGTAAGTAACACTGTTCCAAGTAACTAAAGTAAAATGGTTCTTTTTTAATACAAGGATGTAGTTTCAACAATGTTTTCAAACCACAAAAGTGACATAAAATTATAGCAACCGTTTGCTGCTCCCGCCCTAAGGCCCATTCGATCGATAACTAAAGACGATAACATCGTCCACAACAACGTATAAAGTCCTGTTTATCAAGCCCGCGCTGCAGTCTGCAAATGCCAGAGTTCTTTCGATTTGGGGTGGATTCTGATCGTCTGTCAATGATTTTATTGTTCATCAACTGGGAAAAAAAACAACAACAACAAAAAAAACGTTCTGAACATGATTCCAAAGACATGGCTCTTCGGTGCCGTTATCGTTGTTGTACCAGAGCTCTGGTGTGGACCCTATTCTAAGTGAACTTGGTATGGCTTATGTCTTTTTTGTAAATAAAGTAAAGACTATCCCACGTGGACTGTTTTCTTTTTTCCTACAACAGTTTCAACAGTGTTCTCGAAGCAAACACTGTTGAAAAAAGTTGGATACATTTATAATGTCACAATTGGGTGTTATAACGTCAGAATTTGCAAGATATAAATTCACAATTCTGAGAAAAAATCTGCCCTTTTTTCCTCAGAATTAGACTTTATAACACGCAATTGCGAGTTTATATCTCACAGTTCTGAGAACATAAGTCATAATTGCGATATATAAACTTGCAATTGCGAGAAAAAACTCAGAATTGCGAGATATAGCCTAAACTTGCAAATGTGCGAAAAAAGTACGATTTGCGAGTTTATATCACGCAATTCTGACTTTATTTCTTGTAATTGTGTGTTTTTATTGCACAATTCTGAGAAAGGATGTCAGAATTGCAAGAAAAAAAAGAACATTTCGAGAAAAAAGACAGAATTGCGAGAAACTCGCAATTGCAAGAAAAGACTTCATATCTCGCAATTCTGACGTTATAATGCGCAACTGCAACTTTATATCTCGCAATTCTAAGAAAAAAGTAGGAGGTGATCTTGAGACAGATTGTACTGTTTTAGTAACAATAACAGGAAAATAAAAAATAAAGACTGTACAATCACAGCAGAACATGAGGGTACTTCAATAAATAAAATAGCAAACAAACAACTTATTAAATGCTTAGCTCAAAAACCACGTAAGCACCAGAATGTAGTGTTTGCACCAATCACAGGGAACTCATTTACATATACCCACCTCCTCAGTTTCACTTTGAATAGTTTACTTTGTTTTAGACAGAATAATGGCATTACATAAGAAAACATTGAAAAATATTAAACAAATATGTCTAAATGTTTGTGTTCTTTACGTAAATTATTTTATTTGTCACAGTTTTTCTTTCTTTCCTCCAACCACAATTAAGAAGTATTTCTACCTGATGAGGTACATAAGGATCTCGCAAAAGCTTGTTTGGTCAGAGCGGTAGGAAGTTCACTGTAGAGGTTACAAACTGGGTGTTAATCACTCGTCCAATCACCTCGGGGAAGGTCTGAGACAAGAGCCAATCGCTGTCCTCGCAGGACGTCATCTGAACAGATGAGCGAGTGCACAGAAAAATGGGTCAAAACGCGGTGTTAACGCACAAGACGTTGGAAAGCGAAATAGCGAATCAACTGATGCGATCCCCGTGGACTTGGAAACACTCGCGGCTGGCGCAATGAGTTCAATGTGTGAACCAGCACAAGATGCTAGAACCCAATTCAGACTACTCTCCTACCGCTCTTTTACCTAGAAAATATAACAATATAATAATAATATAAAATATATATAAAGTCGAAGAGCACTGACCGCTGAGACAAGTTGTCTTCATTTATGGCGGTATTGTGTGTCTTTTTTGTAAGTAACACTGTTCCAAGTAACTAAAGTAAAATGGTTCTTTTTTAATACAAGGATGTAGTTTCAACAGTGTTTTCAAACCACAAAAGTGACATAAAATTATAGCAACCGTTTGCTGCTCCCGCCCTAAGGCCCATTCGATCGATAACTAAAGACGATAACATCGTCCACAACAACGTATAAAGTCCTGTTTATCAAGCCCGCGCTGCAGTCTGCAAATGCCAGAGTTCTTTCGATTTGGGGTGGATTCTGATCGTCTGTCAATGATTTTATTGTTCATCAACTGGGAAAAAAAACAACAACAAAAAAAAAACGTTCTGAACATGATTCCAAAGACATGGCCCTTCGGTGTCGTTATCGTTGTTGTACCAGAGCTCTGGTGTGGACCCTATTCTAAGTGAACTTGGTATGGCTTATGTCTTTTTTGTAAATAAAGTAAAGACTATCCCACGTGGACTGTTTTCTTTTTTCCTACAACAGTTTCAACAGTGTTCTCGAAGCAAACACTGTTGAAAAAAGTTGGATACATTTATAATGTCACAACTGGGTGTTATAACGTCAGAATTTGCAAGATATAAATTCACAATTCTGAGAAAAAAATCTGCCCTTTTTTCCTCAGAATTAGACTTTATAACACACAATTGCGAGTTTATATCTCACAGTTCTGAGACCATAAGTCATAATTGCGATATATAAACTTGCAATTGCGAGAAAAAACTCAGAATTGCGAGATATAGCCTAAACTTGCAAATGTGCGAAAAAAGTACGATTTGCGAGTTTATATCACGCAATTCTGACTTTATTTCTTGTAATTGTGTGTTTTTATTGCACAATTCTGAGAAAGGATGTCAGAATTGCAAGAAAAAAAAGAACATTTCGAGAAAAAAGACAGAATTGCGAGAAACGCGCAATTGCAAGAAAATACTTCATATCTCGCAATTCTGACGTTATAATGCACAACTGCAACTTTATATCTCGCAATTCTAAGAAAAAAGTAGGAGGTGATCTTGAGACAGATTGTACTGTTTTAGTAACAATAACAGGAAAATAAAAAATAAAGACTGTACAATCACAGCAGAACATGAGGGTACTTCAATAAATAAAATAGCAAACAAACAACTTATTAAATGCTTAGCTCAAAAACCACGTAAGCACCAGAATGTAGTGTTTGCACCAATCACAGGGAACTCATTTACATATACCCACCTCCTCAGTTTCACTTTGAATAGTTTACTTTGTTTTAGACAGAATAATGGCATTACATAAGAAAACATTGAAAAATATTAAACAAATATGTCTAAATGTTTGTGTTCTTTACGTAAATTATTTTATTTGTCACAGTTTTTCTTTCTTTCCTCCAACCACAATTAAGAAGTATTTCTACCTGATGAGGTACATAAGGATCTCGCAAAAGCTTGTTTGGTCAGAGCGGTAGGAAGTTCACTGTAGAGGTTACAAACTGGGTGTTAATCATTCGTCCAATCACCTCGGGGAAGGTCTGAGACAAGAGCCAATCGCTGTCCTCGCAGGACATCATCTGAACAGATGAGCGAGTGCACAGAAAAATGGGTCAAAACGCGGTGTTAACGCACGAGACGTTGGAAAGCGAAATAGCGAATCAACTGATGCGATCCCCGTGGACTTGGAAACACTCGCGGCTGGCGCAATGAGTTCAATGTGTGAACCAGCACAAGATGCTAGAACCCAATTCAGACTACTCTCCTACCGCTCTTTTACCTAGAAAATATAACAATATAATAATAATATAAAATATATATAAAGTCGAAGAGCACTGACCGCTGAGACAAGTTGTCTTCATTTATGGCGGTATTGTGTGTCTTTTTTGTAAGTAACACTGTTCCAAGTAACTAAAGTAAAATGGTTCTTTTTTAATACAAGGATGTAGTTTCAACAGTGTTTTCAAACCACAAAAGTGACATAAAATTATAGCAACCGTTTGCTGCTCCCGCCCTAAGGCCCATTCGATCGATAACTAAAGACGATAACATCGTCCACAACAACGTATAAAGTCCTGTTTATCAAGCCCGCGCTGCAGTCTGCAAATGCCAGAGTTCTTTCGATTTGGGGTGGATTCTGATCGTCTGTCAATGATTTTATTGTTCATCAACTGGGAAAAAAAACAACAACAACAAAAAAAACGTTCTGAACATGATTCCAAAGACATGGCTCTTCGGTGCCGTTATCGTTGTTGTACCAGAGCTCTGGTGTGGACCCTATTCTAAGTGAACTTGGTATGGCTTATGTCTTTTTTGTAAATAAAGTAAAGACTATCCCACGTGGACTGTTTTCTTTTTTCCTACAACAGTTTCAACAGTGTTCTCGAAGCAAACACTGTTGAAAAAAGTTGGATACATTTATAATGTCACAATTGGGTGTTATAACGTCAGAATTTGCAAGATATAAATTCACAATTCTGAGAAAAAATCTGCCCTTTTTTCCTCAGAATTAGACTTTATAACACGCAATTGCGAGTTTATATCTCACAGTTCTGAGAACATAAGTCATAATTGCGATATATAAACTTGCAATTGCGAGAAAAAACTCAGAATTGCGAGATATAGCCTAAACTTGCAAATGTGCGAAAAAAGTACGATTTGCGAGTTTATATCACGCAATTCTGACTTTATTTCTTGTAATTGTGTGTTTTTATTGCACAATTCTGAGAAAGGATGTCAAAATTGCAAGAAAAAAAAGAACATTTCGAGAAAAAAGACAGAATTGCGAGAAACTCGCAATTGCAAGAAAAGACTTCATATCTCGCAATTCTGACGTTATAATGCGCAACTGCAACTTTATATCTCGCAATTCTAAGAAAAAAGTAGGAGGTGATCTTGAGACAGATTGTACTGTTTTAGTAACAATAACAGGAAAATAAAAAATAAAGACTGTACAATCACAGCAGAACATGAGGGTACTTCAATAAATAAAATAGCAAACAAACAACTTATTAAATGCTTAGCTCAAAAACCACGTAAGCACCAGAATGTAGTGTTTGCACCAATCACAGGGAACTCATTTACATATACCCACCTCCTCAGTTTCACTTTGAATAGTTTACTTTGTTTTAGACAGAATAATGGCATTACATAAGAAAACATTGAAAAATATTAAACAAATATGTCTAAATGTTTGTGTTCTTTACGTAAATTATTTTATTTGTCACAGTTTTTCTTTCTTTCCTCCAACCACAATTAAGAAGTATTTCTACCTGATGAGGTACATAAGGATCTCGCAAAAGCTTGTTTGGTCAGAGCGGTAGGAAGTTCACTGTAGAGGTTACAAACTGGGTGTTAATCACTCGTCCAATCACCTCGGGGAAGGTCTGAGACAAGAGCCAATCGCTGTTCTCGCAGGACGTCATCTGAACAGATGAGCGAGTGCACAGAAAAATGGGTCAAAACGCGGTGTTAACGCACAAGACGTTGGAAAGCGAAATAGCGAATCAACTGATGCGATCCCCGTGGACTTGGAAACACTCGCGGCTGGCGCAATGAGTTCAATGTGTGAACCAGCACAAGATGCTAGAACCCAATTCAGACTACTCTCCTACCGCTCTTTTACCTAGAAAATATAACAATATAATAATAATATAAAATATATATAAAGTCGAAGAGCACTGACCGCTGAGACAAGTTGTCTTCATTTATGGCGGTATTGTGTGTCTTTTTTGTAAGTAACACTGTTCCAAGTAACTAAAGTAAAATGGTTCTTTTTTAATACAAGGATGTAGTTTCAACAGTGTTTTCAAACCACAAAAAGTGACAAAATTAACAGTTCGCTGCTCCCGCCCTAATAAGGCCCATTCACACAAAGAACGATAAAGATAACTAACAATACTTAACAATTTTCGAAGCGAACACTGTTGAAAAAAGTTAAATAAACCTGCAACAGTAGCCTATCAAGTTCGCGTGCTGAGGTAACCATAGCAACAGTTTGCTGATCCATAACATAGACTGTAAAAAGAACCATATCAACAAAATGCAAAATGTGCAATTTATTATTGCTTTAAACATGACTAATAAATTACAAAATCAGTGTATACGTATTAGTTGACTTTATCTAAACATATTTTGCGTGAGACTAGATCTAGATCTGCATGTAACCAAGCAGATCTCGGCAGCCATTGACTATCATAGTGGGGGGGATTACTATAGTAGTCAATGGCTGCCGAGATCTGCTTGGTTACAAATATTCTTCCAAATATCTTCCTTTGTGTTCAGCAGAACAAAGAAATGTATACAGGTTTGGAACTTGAGGGTAACTAAATGATGACAGAATTTTTCATTTTTGGGGTGAACACATACTGTTTAAAAAACTGATTCTGTCAACTGTAACCTTTCTAAAGGCAAATGTCCCTTTAACTTACAGAATTCAGGCTTCTTAAAATGGAAAAAGTAGGCTGATAAGAATTTGCCATGTTAGAATTTCCAGAATCTTTTACACAGCTTGGTGGCCGTTATATCATATTAGGCATAATACGAAGTTAGCACAGTTTCACCTAGTGGGTATATGGTTACCACCACGGTAAATATTTTAAAGGGCAATAAGCGCAATGAGCGCGTGGCTCCGGGGCGGGTATCTCGCGGGTTTATCATAACGTTACCCAAACGACTTTCCCGTCAGAAACAGCCGCGTCGCTCACATTCACTCCGTCTAATATTCACACACTCAAACGGTGCTTTTGTGAAGGCTGACTGTGTGGTTATGCGTGTTTCGTGCCTTCACTGCTCGGTGTTCCAGCACCGCGCCCGGATGGAAATGTGTCTTCCGGGGAAAAGCTGCTTTCAACCAACGAGACACCGAGCACAACACGCCGCACAGCCTGGACATCTGCAACTTTCAACAGAAGCTTGTGCCTTTCTAAGAACGCAAGCGGTTTGAGACGCAGATCTATGGCCAGACTTATGCGTCCCAGAGGGGAGAAGAGCCGTGGAAAATCTGACAGAGGCCCGTAAGACCTCAAACCTCTAATTTTGCTATTTCATTCTGATATTAGTGCCGTCATTCATGGATGTGCACGCAGAGGCGGGTCCGTTGCACATGCAGACGGTGAATGAGCCACCGGGAGGCGCCACCGTGACCGTGACCGCCGCACAGTTTGAGGTCCAAACGGTGCTGGGGAGCGACGGGGAGTTCCGCGAGGATGACTTGCAGACGGGCGCTGGAGCTCAAACACCGGCAGCGGCTGATCCGATCACAGAGATCGAGAACGAGGATGGTGCGTGTGCAGGGACAGACACACCGGGCGAGGACAGCGCCGGGCAGAGCGCGGGGAAAACTGAAACAGTGGGCTCCAGTTGCAGCAACGAGAGCTGCATCCCGACCCCAGGCTGTCGGATCTGCTTTCAAGGAGCCGAGCAGGTGAAGTCGGCCGTTCATTCGTTCCGTCTGCGCTATTTATTGTGGGTCTATGTATATATGCGTCACACCGACGTCTTTGGTTGTTGCCAGAATTGTGCGCCATTCAGAATTGAATTGAGGATGCTATAAATTCCTCAACTTGAACTGATTTTGAATTAAAGTAGTAAGCACAATGCATAATTGCAATTTAAATTTAAATGTAAGGATGCTCATTTATTCATTCAGCAGATGCTTTGTCCAGAACGACTGAGTAACACCACAAGCCATTTGAGTCAACCAGCATTAGTAATAGCTGCGTAACGGTAAAAAAAACACTGTAAAATCGATTAATCGCATCTAACATAAAAGTTTTCGTTTACATAATGTGTATATTATATTTATATATTACATGGTACTATTGTGTGTGTGCGTGTTTGTGTATACAAATACACACACACACACACACACACACACACACACATATATATATATATATATATATATATATATATATATATATATATATATACATACACACATATTATGTAAACAAAAACTTTTATGTTAGATGCGATTAATAGATTTGACAGTGCTATATCAACTTTTGTGGACAGGATGGAAACATTTTCCCAGAATGCACTACCTGTGTTGAATCTCAGAATTGAATTACAGTTCTGTAAATTCATTTTCCTATCATTCTAATTATTCAACTTGAGTTTCACTTGCTGTGAGGTGTGGCCAATGCAATTAAAATTCAAGCTCATAAATTACAATAGAGTCAGTTCTTGATTTCCGAATCCAGATGCCCCATCCTGATGTTGGTTCTACACAGGTAACAACATTCAAAGCAGTTCATCCAGCTGTTGACAAGTGTTAGGACAGTCTGAGTATAATATAAACATTGTAAACATCTTTTCAGTTGATTATGGGCCTACATAATTCATGCAATTATTAGAATATCGGAAACCTCAATGATGTGTGTGTTGGTGAGACCCATTAGAATATTTGCTGCTCCATTCATGTCTAATGCTCTTCACTTCCTGCAGCTAATGTGCTTTCTCAAGGCGCCTTTTGTTTGTGTGTGTGTGTAAGTGTGTGTGAATGTGTTCCACACCGTTTCAGACTCATTATAGTTCCAAATGAGGATGTTTCTGAAATTATTCATGAATGCACAGATGAATTATTTCCCATCCACTCACTGTCATTATGTGTATAGTGTTTCATTCACTCTAGATGTTCTCCTCATTTAGATGAAACAGCTCATCTGCCCCATCATGGCTCCACAAACTCAATGCTCAACTCATCTTCAAAGGCACACGATAAAACAGCCGTCAATCATCAGCTCAATTGTCTGTCTTTTATCTATGTGTTTTGATTGGCTGATTTACATGTCTGCCTGTGTGTGTTGTGATTGGCTGCAGGGGGAGCTGCTGAGCCCGTGCCGCTGTGCTGGATCTGTTCGACATGCCCATCAGCAGTGTCTGCTCAAGTGGATCAGTGAGAAGGGCTCCTGGAGCTGTGAACTCTGCAACTACAGATTCAACATCCTGCCTATACATATCAAACCACCACAGCAGGTAAACACACACACGTCTGGTTCACTATCTTTGTGGGGACTCTCCAAAGATGTAATGGTTTTTATACTGTACAAACTGTATATTTTATCTCCTTACACTAACCCTACCCCTAACCCTACCCATCACACAAAACTTTCTGCATTTTTACATTTTTTATAAGCTTGTTTCATGGGGACCTCAATTTAGGCCCCCACGGTGACACGAGTCTCCATGAGTCAATGTGCATTTGGGTTGAAGTCCCCACCGGGATAGAAAAACATCCCCCCCCCACACACACACACGGATTTATGATATATTAGTCAGGACTTCATACTAAGAAATTCACTCAGAAAAGTAGCATTTTTGGTGGACATCTGGACAAATTACAGAATCGCTCAATTGTTATTCAGATGTGCTTTAATTTCCATTTGATTCTGTCACTGTAATTGTGATTCTAATGGTATTTGTGCCATATAAATGTTACTTGTAAGAATAGTTATGCCTGTTCAAAAAACATAACATATAATGAATAACATAAGTCTTGCAAAAGTGTACATATATCAAAGTAATTGTTTCTGGTTTATATTGAATCAAAAAATGATTCACGATGGTGAGAGAGGGAGTCAGTTGCAAATTCAGTAACGGCTCTGAACAATTTACTGATTCAAATGACTAAAGGTCTGTTCACACCAAGAACAAAGATAACAATATTAGCATCCACACCAACATTATTATAAGCTTGTGGTGCGGTGATGTTATCTACTGCTTTACATGCTTGGATGGCTTGTGATTGGCTGTCAATGTTTTTATTGTTCGCCAGCTGAAAGTAAAATTTTCTAAAGTGATTCCTCTATGTAACTGTCATTATAGTTGTGGTGTGAACTTCACTATTCTTATAGAATTAGATCCATTATTAAATCTTTATAGTTATAGTTATTGTCCTTGGTGTGAACGGCCCTTAACGAGCGAGTTCACAATGGTTTTGTGATTCGTTTTGACTGATTCAGTAAAACAAACCAGTCATTTGTTCATGAATCGGGCAACATGGCTTGCGCTGTGTTCATTGTTGTTTTACAGTTGCAGTCTGGAGCTCTGACTGGTGACTGTGTTTGTATGTTTTGCCAGTGGCAGACTGTCACCATGACTCTGGTGGAGAAGGTTCAGGTCATTGCAGTGTTGCTGGGTGGCATCTTCCTATTGACCAGTGTGTCTTGGCTGCTGTGGTCAGCACTGAGCCCAGAGGCACTATGGCAGCGCAGTGACATCCTGTTCCAGATCTGCTACGGCATGTATGCCGTCATGGACCTTGTGTGTATTGGTGAGACACTAATATATAGACTCAAACCAAGTCCTTTACAAAGCCATTTTCTCAAGCTAATATATGCAGATTTTGCGGGTGCATGTCCATTTAACTATGGCTGACAAATCTAAAATCATCTGGAAAAAAGTAGGGCTGGGTTGACCACAGTGTTGTATACTCGAGACTCGGACTCGGTCTCGAGACCATATTTTAATGGTCTTGGTCTTGTCATGGACTCGTGTGCATTTGGACTCGGTATTGACTCGTACTTGAACATATTAGGAATTGGACTTATTCCCGAGTCCACTCGAGTCCCATTCAAAATATTTCATGATTATTATTGTACGTTAATATTTCTTTAAATTGATGTCTGATTGACACGTCCAATGATTGGTGATTTTCTTGTGCGCAACTGCGCATGACTTGAGACTAAAGTTAGTGCAGAGACTCCGGCCAGGTTCTCTCCCACACCCGTGACCCGCCCGCTCTCGATTCTATTTTACACTGTGTCCACCTGCCATCAACCTGTAGTGATCCCACTTTCCAGAAAGTCACATTGCTACATTATTTCTCTTCTATTGTCTTTTTATTGGTTTTGGTGTTTAACATAATATGAAAAACAACAACAACAACATTAGATACAAATAGTAGCAGATGATAGAATAATTGAAGTCATAATAATAAAGATATGTAAATAAATAATAACTGTAGAAATTACATTGGGGGAAAAAAATAAAAACAGAGAGGAGTACAGTTCCAACTATGGTCAAAAGCATGGTTGTACGCTACATTATTTCTCAACTGTTATTTTAATATATTTTCTGTTTACAAAGTAGGACAAAAGTGTCACAGAGAAAACTAAATCTTGTTTAATTAAATAATAAAATGAATACAGATACAATGACTGCTGACAGTCTCAAAACTGAACATCTTCCCCCAAAAATGTCTGACAGATTGCCCGCAGGTCGCCCGCCCTCTCTCCCTCCAAAACATTCACACTTTTGCATTAAAAAGACAGCAATTTTTCTGCAGTCACTCTTGTGCACGCTCTCTGTAACTAAAAAGTTAATTAAATTGAGTTCTAATGTTTGTGGATTTTCTCTGGTCTCGGTCTCGGCTCGGACTCCAATGAGCTGGTCTCGACTACAACACTGGTTGACCATGTTGATTAATCAATTTTAATCAATCTTCATTTTGATAAACCAATATCAATTCATAAATTCCAAGATCTTTTAGTCTTTTTCAGTTGATGCATCAACAAACCAACCAACCAACCAACCAATAATTGCAATACGCTTTGTTACTTTTGATATGAAACCTGAAAATTTGAAGTCTCAGCTTTAAATTCTATCAATTGTCACACAATTCAAACAAAAAATTCTGTTTTGAAGCATTGAGCGCACATGAAATAATAGTTACTTGTTATAACACTAAATTAACATGACTGAACACCAGAAGGTATGTTGAAAGAAACAATTTAGAAAGAAACAAGTACAACTTATTGAAATGTCTCATGTAATCGCTCACAGCTTGTAAACAATGTCACGTTACATTTAATGTCCATAACTCAATAGTTTGCTTGAAAAAAAACTTTAGACAGAAGAGCATTTATTTTCAATATTCATTATATTTTTACTTAACCTGTTAGTGATATTTAATGTATGTTTAAATATATTGAGTTTTGTGACAGCCATGTTTATATTTTAACATCAAATAATTATATTGTTAAATATAAAAACCACCTTGTATGCAATTGAAATGTTTGTATACAACTCAAGTTTTTGATTATTTCTCTAAAAATAAATAGCAATTGAATACAATAATTTGGACTGTTGTTTAGTCACAGCTTTTGGAAGCATTACATTTTTTTGGGTTTTTAAAAAAATGTCTTATGCTCACTAAGGCTGCATTTATTTAATCAAAAATACAGTGAAACCAGTAATATAGCAAAATATTCTTACAAATTAAAAGAACTGTTAAGCAGGACAACTGTTTTAAACATTGAAAAATAATAAGAAATATTTCTTGAGCATCAAATAATCATATTAGAATGATTTCTGAAGGATCATGTGACACTGAAGACTGGAGTAATGATGATGAATATTCAGCTTTGCCATCACACACATAAATTAAACTTATTAAAATAGAAAACAATTATTTTAAATTGTAATAATATTTCACAATATCACTGTTTTACTGCCTTGGTGAGCATAAGAGACTTCTTTCTAAAACATTAAAACAATGTATTCAAACCTTTCTGAAATATTTAAAATGTATTGTTTCCAAACTTTAAATTTATATATATATATATACACACACAAATAAATCTATATGGAATCAAAATCAAATCAAGAGCTTGTGAATCAGAATCATATTGTTAAATCTGTCAATAGCCAACTCTATTAAAAAAAGTGTGTGTTTACATTTGTTAATACATTTGTGTTTTAGGTCTGATTGTTCATGAAGGTGGCGCTGTGTACAATGTGCTCATGCGGTGGCGGGCCGTTAATCTCTTCTGGGATGTCCAGAACTACGATAAAAGCCGAGACCTGGACACCACACACAGCCCGCACCGCAACCTGTGGCTGCCTCTCACGCACACACACACAGTCTCCAACACACACTCACAAACCACCCGGCTGGAGTCATCACCTCGATGCCCCCTTCACCTTTTCTCCATGTGCCTGAATGTGACCTCTGACCTCTCCCCACAAGAGCAAGGCTCAGGTGAGCTCGTCGTCAGGGTCACATCAGTTTGACATCAAATGAACTCATTCAGGGACCAATCCACTCTCCCATCCTGTTGTGGGAGGGTCTAACAAGTGGGAGGAGCCGCAGTGTTGGGAGGAGCCTCAGTGTTGGGAGGAGCCTTACTTGAAAAGCACTTTACGAAGATACGCAAACTGATTTCAATTATATATTAAATTGTTACTTCGAGCCTGGAGTTCTGGATCAGCCTTTGAGCATCGTAGTAAGACTGCAAAGCACACACAGACTTAAACAAAATGATAATGCACACAAAATGTATTACTGCTGTTAGACAAATGAATGTTTGTTTAAAACCAACCTTTTTTTGTTCAGGTTTTTAATTTCCATTCTGATAAACTACAACTACGCTTCACCTGCCATAATGAACAGGAACCCTGTACCATATTTATAGGCGCTTACGCATTTCCACTATCTCCGACGTTTGCGTACGATTGTCCCCTAGTGGCAGTTACATGGAACTTTCAAATTGGTTGTGAAGCAGCCATTCCTCCCCTTATTCATCTTGGTGAAATAAATGAATAATGAATTGAATATGTCCACACAAAACAAACAAACGCTGATATGTTTGGAAGAAATGCATAGTAGGTTTTCTTGGGCTAATCAACGTAATTAATTATGTAATAATTATTTCAAATAAAATTATTCATAACCACCAATTTTGCAGTTTAAAGAATAATATTTTAGTGCAAAAATATTGGTAATTAAAATTACATTTAGCAATGTTTTTATCCAAAGCAACTTACAGTAGAAGAGCATAAGCAATGTGTCACAGTGCTAAAAATAATCTAACAATAATCATTTTAAAAAGTCAGTGCGTTTATGTAAGTGCATTGGATTTAAAAAAGATATACATTTTCGTAAATGTGCTGCCCTGTGTAAAACATGGCACCACAATGCTAGCCTGTTGTAGGTGGTTGGGCGGGCGGCTGCAAATGATCTAGAAGCAAAAGTTCCAATATTTCAACACAAGCTCAAATCGGATCCAAAAATTCTGCATATGCATATATTCGTAACGCCACACAGCTCCTATACTACTCTCCATTGCGAATGAATGATGGTCTGTCGTTTGTCAGAGATGGTGAAAGGCAGCTTTAGACTTAATGAAAACTACATTGATTTCACAAGGAAGTAGTGGAGAAACCAAGGGATTGCAAAAGTTTTGCTGCAGTGCATTCTGTTGTAAGCATCTGTGTCAATATGAAGCTCTCATTTTACTCTATTCCCATATGATTTTAAATGACCCCCAGAAAGATCTTACACATTGTCATCTGCCAATGCTTAAGTGCCCTACATCTCATGTTGTGTGTATTAGGGCAAAAACAAAATAGACTGACTTTGGGCTATTAGTCTAGACTCATACAAAATTCATGAAGCAATGGAGTTGGTGGTTAGGTATTGCAGTAAACCGTGTGATTCTGGTAATCCTTGTGCCCTTAAGATTTCAACCCTGGGTGAGTGATTTCAGAAGCTACTTAAGACAGATATGTAATATAAAATGTTAGTAGTGAAATAATTATAAATGTATGTTTTAACCTCATAAGCACATTGAAAGCCTTAAAGGGTTAGTTCACCCAAAAATAAAAATTCTGTCATTAATTACTCACCCTCATGTCGTTCCAAACCCGTAAGACCTTTGTTCATCTTCTGAACACAAATGAAGATATTTTTGATGAAATCCAAGAGCTCTCTGACCCCTCCATAGACAGCAATTTAATGAACACTTTCAAGGCCCAGAAAGGTAGTAAAAACATTGTTAAAATAGTCCATGTGACTCCAGTGGCTCAAACTTAATTTTATGAAGCGACGAGAATACTTTTTGTGCGCAAAAACAAAAATAACGACTTTATTCAACAATTTCTTCACGTCTTTGTCAGTCTCTTACGCAGTTTCTGTTGTAAATAGTGCAGCACTCTCAAGATCTATGGCACCCGATGCTGTTCACGTGAGCTCCACGACGCATGCGTGTGATGATGACGCGGGAGCTGCACTGTTTTTACAACGTAAACTGCGTAGGAGACTGGCACAGGCTAGAACGAAATTGTTGAATAAAGTCGTTATTTTGGTTTGTTTTTGCGCATAAAAAGTATTCTTCGTCGCTTCATTAATTTAAGATTGAACCACTGGAGTCACATGGACTATTTTAATGATGTATTTCCTACCTTTCTGGGCCTTGTTAGTATTCATTAAATTGCTGTCTATGGAGGGGTCAGAGAGCTTGGCTCAAAAATATCTTCATTTGTGTTCCAAAGATGAATGAAGATTTTACAGATTTGGAGTAATTAATGACAGAATTTAAATTTTTGGGTGAACTAATCCTTTACAACCTTTTAAAAGACGCCTACATAGAAATTGCAAATACATTCTGCAGATTTTCACCCAAAATCTGCACTGCCGATTCCATCTGGGCACATTGCACTTCTGCGCTGGAAACTTGACCAGCATTCATGACTTGGTGCTAACCGATTAGAATAGTCTACAAAAGATTTCATTCAGATGTCCCCCAGGATATCCAAAGTGTTAAATGAGATGATTTTCTGTCAGAGAAATCGGTTCTGCGCTGCAAAGAGGGAATGAGGATGAACATTTTAATGAATGTAAGAGTCTTTGAATTTTGTTATATTTATTGCCTATAAACTAATGCACAGTAAAGATACAAAATGAGAAAGATTTTCCTGTTGTTTTAGTGTTTTTATAGACTTAGAGTAGAAAAATAATAGGACCAGAGGGAGTAAATCCAATAGTATTATCACAATCCTGCAGTTCAACAGAAAAGGTTTATAAAATATACAGCTCCTCAGAATTATATAATATACAATATAAACATTGCACATATTCAGTCACATATAAAACAGATTAAAGGGTGTGTTTGCACATGTGTGTGCGTTTTTTAAAGGCACTGGACTTGAGTGCTGGTTATTTCGGGGGCTGGACTTTCTGCCTGCAGAATTCCAAAGAAATGCAACTGGACTTGATTTAAAATGTTAATACAACGTAAAATATGGTGTTCGGTGAACAGACATGTACATGTGGCACAGTTTGTGTCTGTGGGAACATGATAGTGTCTGTTGTGAAAGTGTCTCCTGATATTGTCTTTGGTTCTTTTGCACTCAGCATTGAAGGGTCACTCTTTTTTTGTGATTAAACATTTTGCTGACATTTATCTTCAAAGGCACATTTACGAAAAGAGTTTGTCAGGTGTGAGAGATCACCAGTTGCTGCCGTGGCTGCTGATGGATTGACAAGTGCTGAAACGTTTCTTCACTATTAGACTGATGTAAGCCTTCATGAGCTTTGCGATGTCCATCACCTACAGAGACACACAAACCAGTGTTATTTTAATATCATTGATAAATTCTTATACTTTTTGTTAATATTCTGAATTAGTTTTTATTTGTTATATTTTACACTTAATTTTTTTTTAATATTTAGTCATTTTATTGTTTTTATTAGTTTTTCTTTAAATATGTATATATATTTTTTTTGTATTTTAATAGTGAAGAATTAAAATAATAGTTAAAAAATAGTTTAATCATTTTTAGTTGTTATTTTAGTACTTCAAGTTAAATGAAAATGAGAAATAAAATGAAATTAATGTTAACGTTTAAAGTAATGTCAGTTAACGTTAAATTTATTTCACATTTATTTATTTATTAATGTTTTTAGTTTTATTTAAATAACTTTAAATAACTGATTTTCAATCAGGCCTTCAGAATGACATACCAAAAAAATTAAATAATGTACATTTTTCAAGTATCTGCATTCAAGTATTCAGATTGGGAAACATTTACTCCACTGCATATCAATGCATTATATCTTACATTTTATTCAGCTACATAAAAAAAAAAAAAAAAACACCATTACATGTTATGTCAAAGCAAATAACTTGAGACTCGGTTTGTGATGTGATAGTGATATCAAATTCATGATGAATCATCATGACCCGTTTTTCTTTTTCAATCGACTTGTTGAACTGGTTCAAAAACCACACTGAATGATTAATGGACTGATTCAATTGCTGCAATTCTTAAGCTAAGAACTAAAAACTGATGAGTTAAATGTTCCAATTGTTCAGAGTGAGTGTTCAGAGTGTTCAGAGTTCTTGAGTTGACAACTCACAAAAGAGATTGTGTCCAACTCAAATGATCCTTAAATGTGTGTAAGATTTGACCAATGAAGCGATAATTAAGTTACTATAAATGACAAATGTTAGCGTTGTTAATTGTAGAAGCATGGGGAAAAGTTTGTACCATGGTAGTGTTGAAGAGCAGCTCTCGTCCCTCCACGCTGATCTTGTAGATGTTTGGCTGCGGTGCACCAAAGGACAGAATGATCTCGTAGAGAAACACCTCCAGAGGCCACGCCTCCCCACGCTTGTACACGCACACCCCCTTACGACTCACGCCCAACCACAGCTCTCCAGGATACACACCGTCTACACACTGATGCACAGAGAGAATATAGTCAGCGACCATGCTGGCTGATTGGCTGATCATCTGTACGGGTTTGACCTATAATATGAGGACCCAAAATCCTTATATTGTAGTGTGTATTCAGGTTTAAGGCCATGCCCAAGTATACATACTAAATGATTTTTTACTAAAAATGTAAAAATGCAGAACGTTTTCTGTGATGGGTAGATTTAGGGTTAGGGGCTAGAAAATGTCATTACCTCAGTATAAAAAACATTACGCCTATGGAATGTCCTCATAATGATAGGTGTACAACGTGTGTGTGTTCTCACCTCCACATCAAAGAGGGTGGAGCCATATCCCTGCCATTCCCTGATGAGACTCATGTATTTTTTCATGGATTGGTCCTGTTCCATCCCCTGCAGTTTACGCCATTTCTCCACCAAACAACTTCTCAGCCCCGCCTTCTCGTCTTGCAGCCATGCCTCTATGGCTGCAGGCTCCTCCCCTTGGCGCTGTCGCCCCAGTGACCCCCGGAAGCTCCGCCTCAGCGTGCCTTCCAGGAAACTACCTCTCTTTCTCTCTGTGGATGGTGTGGCAGATGCAAAGCACCGTGCGGACTGCTGTACTCGAGCACGCAGACGGGCCATGGGGAACACCTGCTCCAACTCAGGCAAGACACTCTGCGTAGTGTAGTCTCCCAACAAATACTGCAACCGGAGAGCAGCCAGAAACTGCAATGTCTCTTCTGGGGCAGGATACTGACCCCTAATGACAGCTTCATGAGCCTGAGAAAGAGAAAGAAAGATTGAAATCACATTGAAAGAAAAGAAATCGCTCTAAACATCGTTTTTGGCTTAATTGTCAATAGATTTATTATTAAAAATCTGTGTACATGCATGATTGAGTGTGTATTTGTGTGTGACCAACAGAATAGAGCAGAACGTTATGACACATGATCTTACAAAATGTGGCGCTGTAGATGTGAGATTCTGAAAACAGTCAGCCAATGCATTTGTTTGCATGTGCACATAGACCAAAAAATAGACTGTATATTGGCTTTTTTAATGATAACACAATGCTTTTAGCTTCCACAATAATGTAATTTTCTCTGCAATAATTTGTATATGTGCTTAAATAATAACTATAAATGTATGCATATTTAAGTGATTGGCAGCCCTATTATTTGTGTTTTTAGGCCAGATATTAAACTGAAATCAAACCTGCTCAAACATGAATGCAAACTCCACACTGTCAGCAGGAACGCTCTCAGGTTCGGAGAAACAGAAAAGCTTGAAATAAAACTTCCAGTCCTCTCCTTCCTGTCCTTTATTTGCCAACCTGAATGAGAGCAATAGAGAGAGAGTGAATGAATGAATAATATAATGACATTTTATCCTACATTATGAAAACCACAATAAAATGTGCTTTAAACAAAAAAATTTTTTGGTAATATGGAAAATCTTCCTATAGTACCTGATGCACACCAGCCTTAGACTGATTAACAACCCACTCTTTTTTTAGCCAATCAGAAAACACTCGAGTTTTAATCCATTTTATAGCACCTTTAAATCATTTTACATCAGATTAAGTGTTCTATATGGTTTTAATAGTATACATTTTGTATTAAATAAAAATAAAGAATGTTTAATTTATATTTATATATAAATTAAATTGTATTTAAACATAAAAATGTAAATAAATATTTACAAAATTTTAAGGTATGGTGATTCGAGTTGAGACTCACTTCTCAAACTTAGCGAGGATGTCAGCTACCACAGTCCTGCTCTCTATGGCTCGGTCTGTGGTGTCATTATGTTCGAACAAAGCAAACATGTTCTTACAGTCCTCCATTGAGAGACCCTTCAGCAGCTTTTCAACCACCTAGAGACCATCAGACACACACACACACACACACATATATAGTTACTGTGTGTCTGAAGCTCACATGTATATGTGTGTGGATGTGTTTATGTGTTGTGTACCTCTCCTGCAGTTGTGTGTGAGTTAATGGTGATTTTGCAGGACCCGCCACCATGGCAGTAAACTGTCGATGTCATTTCCTGTCTGCTCAGTATGGCTCTCAGCTCCTCCTGTGAAGGAACGTATTCACGTCCACGCACGTGCCGTAAGGCGTCTTGGGAGAATGCAGCATACCGTTCCATCTCTGTGCCTGGGTACAGCTCTCGTGTCCTGAGTAGAAAATCACAATCTAATCAGTTGGTAACAATGATAAATCTCGTCATCTCCCTCTCATTGGTTACATTCATAATGGAGTAATCAACCATGATTTTTCATAGGTATGTACAATATATCAGAAACATATAGGTGTGCATTTCTTTGATAATTTAATAAATTAAAAGTAATTTTTAGCAAATCTCAAAATTAATATCTGATTTTTCATGCTGTACATTAATGTTATTGTTGAATTCACTTCTAGTATTAAAAATAATTCATTTTAGTTTGTCTTATTTTTAATTCATTAAGACAAAACAATATAGAATTTGTATATACTATTCAACTATTTATTGGTTATTGTCATATTGGCCGGTATTTCAATATTGATCCTATTCTGACTTATTTAATTTTTTGATCAGACTGCCAAGTATTGATCTCATATTATCTAATTGATCTCTTTTTTTAACCCTATGGCATTCTGACAAGACAAAAAACTCCAAATACAAATGCTCACTGACCTCTTCAAGTGAAATTTCAGGTATTTGAGAATACTTCTGGAGGCGGGGTTAAATGTGCAGCACATGCAGGCTATGACTCGCCAGCCACTAATGTGGGCGGGGCCAGCAGGTTTCGGGTTGTGTGCTGTCTGTTTGATGAGCTGGCAGAAGAGCTCGTCTCTTAGGGGTCGTAGGTCATGAGCCGTCTGCAGGAGCCCCTGGATGTGAGGGATGGGACTGGCTTCGGCCTCTAGCTGATGAAGAACAATGAAGATCTTGAGGGCCTCAGCCTGCAGCGTGCCATAATTTCTCCCTTTGTCAGCTAAAAACATGAATATACAGAGTGATTATTACCGTTAGGGTGTATTAGAACATATATGTTGTCACATTTATTTATATAGCGCTTCATACAATACAGATTGTATGTCAATTTCAGATCTCAATTTCAGCTATAAAGCAGCTCTACAGAAGACTTAGGGCCCTATCATACACCCGGCGCAATGTGGTGCCAGGCGCGACGCAAGTGTTTTTTGCTAGTTTCAGCCGGACACAGTTATTATTTTCACGTCCAGCGCCATGTTGTTTAAATAGCAAATGCATTTGCGCCCCTTGTGTGCATCCATGGGCGTGCTGGTCTGAAAACGAGGTGTGTTTTGGCGCGTTGCTATTTTGAGGCAGCTGAAAACGCAGTATTTTTTATGTTATTTAAAGGACCCGTTAGTAATATGCACCTATAGTCAGGTGCACAATGCACGTACACTGCTATTAGACACACAGGGATGTGCAGCAGCACACAAACATTTTTAAATATGAAAAATAAAAGGATTCCTCTCTGGTTCAGTCTTTCCGCTTGCAAATTCCACCATGTAAATAGCGAATCTGCCATGGCGCGAGTGCAACTGGCTTTTAAAGGGAATGGGAGATGATTGGTTTATTGCACGTTACGCCCAAAACACACCCATTACTCATTAAGAGAATAGGGACAACACTTTTAGACCATGCACCGGGCGCGCCGTACATTTTCCCCGTTGTTAAATTAGCAAAAGTGGATCCGGACACGCCCTAAGTGCACCTGCGCCGTGCGCTTTAGACCATGTGCTAAGATCGTTGAAATAGGGCCCATTGTGTCAATGTTGATTCAATTCAGTTCAATAACAGTGTGAATGCTCATTAGTTATGAATCAAACTCAGTTCAACAATAAAATAGCTCTATACAGAAGATAGTAGTGCCATTATTCAGCTTGAGTCAGTTCAGTTCAATTCAACTCAATAAGTGTTTAAGTTGCAGAGTTCAACAATAAGGAAACAAATTAAATTCAGCTATAAAGCAGCTCTACAGAAGACAATTATCATTATCCAGCTCATTATCCAGATCGTCCAATAGTTTCAGTGCAGTCAAATTGATGATAATAATACTGAATATTAAGTGTATTTTAAATGTGTGTGTGTGTGTGTTTCACTCACAGCTGAGCTGTGCATCTCCATAGGGTAAAGGTAGGAGGGCTGTATGTAGAGGGTGGTGTGTGTAACGCAGTATTGGGTTCCTCTTGTAGATCTGCTCCACCACCTCTGAATTCAGACAGTTCTCCTGAAAACAAACAGTTACAACAGAATTTCAATAAAATTACATTAAAAAACATAGATGCATATGCAATTGTGTGCGTGTTACCTTGATGTCCTGTATAAGTTGCTGTGTGTGTGTATCGATGAGCGGTTTGCTGTCAATGACAGTCTGTACAGCGCTGGCCCATCGACTAGCCTCCGTCTGCAGCTTAGAGTACAGCCTGTATGAATGCTTACGACCAAACACGCTCACGTTCCAGTAGCCTAAAAGCACACAAATATAGTACAGAGTCTGAGAAAGATGTAAATGCTTGTTGGTATACTCTATTGTTTATGTGCATGCATAAGTGTGCTTACCGGTCTCTCTGAAGACTCTCTCATCAGGAACGATCACAGAGCAGAGGCTGTTAAGCACTAAAGAGCCTAGTTTAAGAGCGTTTCTCTCTGAGCTTTTATAATAATCCACAGAATTGTGAGTCAGCACAAACCAGCGCTTCTTCAGCTTAAGATTCCCACGACTGCTGCCCCGAATCTCTTTATACAACCAACCTGGAAACCAAAACAGAGAGAGAAACAGATAGAGAGATATTTTCACATACATTTAAATTCAGATAGTTGAAGGCATCCTAACGTAGTGTTGATTTGAAAGTGAACAGTATAACGTAATTGTGGTCCAAACCGTCTTTTCTCTTCACTCTTTATTTGTCTAAACAATAAATAACCAACTTCTATCCAAACTTAAATGGTTGTAATTCAAGAATGCTTTGGAATATAGACATAAGTTTGGACTCATTTTAAAGAAGACAGTCAGCAGATTATTGCTCAAATGAAATCACTTCAAAAATGAAAGTATGAAAAAGTTATGGAAGTTTAAATTTACTGTAAATCAAATGTACTGTACTAAATATTTTATATAAAATATAAAATATATGTTACAAAATAATTTGCACTCTAAAATTATTATCTAATCAAAGCCATATGTCTAACCAGTTTGTTTCAAATTTGAAGTTGATATCACAAAAATTGAAGTTCCCATGAGATTTTGTTTAGGCGCTGTACCACAAATAGCCACCGGGTGTCATTTGGAATTCCATTGATTTTTTTTTAATGCAATGTCCTGTAACAAATGTATATATTTTTGTCCAAATATCACAAAAGAGTTGGCAGATATAGAACCGTGAGACTCAGACCTTTACGGGCGATATGTGTTTTGTCAAGATTAGAAAAGGTTTTTATTATAAAGTAGTCAAAATAAATGTTGTAATATGAAACGTGATGACGCCCACTAGGGGAGGAGCCCGCTATTAGAATTTAGAGTACCGTTTCCATGGTAAAGCAAGGTCCAATTTCAAAACGGTTTTCACAGGATGAATCTTGAGTTCGTAAGCTTTCGAATTATATATAGTTTGTCAACATTAGATCAGGATAAATATAGGATATAATTGTTTTAAACATGCAGTGGCAAATGGGCCCACAAGTGGGCCAGAGACAGTTAACAGGTTAATGTTTGGCTTTAAGAAAAGATATTAACAAAATCAAACATTTTAGCCGGGGAAGTTTCCAAAATTTGATTGATTTGACATGACCCAATAATGCATACAATGTGTCAAATTCTTAAATAATCTATATAAAAATACAATCCTGTTATTATCTAACAAAACACCTGTTAAGTTTTTCGTTCATCCAGCTACTCTCTGATTCTATGACTGACTAGGAAGAGTGAAGCAACATCCTTATACAATGAGAAGTAACTAATGTATTAAATGTAAAAAAATTATCTTCAGACAACCCATTAACAACTGAGCATGGCTTTTGACTTGTGCGAGTAGGTGACCTCTCACCCCTGATGATGAACTCCTGTCCTTGCACACGTGTGTCTCCTTTCGTGCGTTGGAGCAATGTAATCCAGTGATGCATTTCTTCTGCAGACTCAGCCATGCAATGTAGAACACGATGGGCTGTAATTATAACGAAGGCATTTGGCCTGGATAGAGAAAAAAAGCAAAAACATTTAAAATATTTTATTGTCTACATAACACAACTGTATGTTTTTTCTTAGAGAAAAACAATAAAATGGTTAATGTGAAATAAGGTTTAAACATTTACATTCATTTTGCAGATGCCTTTATCCAAAGCAACTTACAAATGAGGAACATCACAAGCAAACTGTGATAGAGTCAACAATATTCATAGTATACAAGTTCAGTAAAAACTAAAATAAGAAAGTCACATTGTGAAATATAAATTCATAACTACAAAATGTTGCAAATGAGAAAGTCACAATTGTTTCATATTAAACTGCAATTATAGGACAAGTTAAAAAATTTAAAATTAAATTAGTATATAATATAAAAATAATAATTTTAATAATAATTTTAAAAAGGGCAATAATACAAGTGCAGTTCACCAATCCACTTTGTTTCAAAAGCAACAAGACAGGGAGAGAACAGAGTGTGTATTTACCTTTCTGGGTTGTCAGAGGCACATACAGAATCAATCATTCCCACATCCAATGTGCCCTATGAAAAATACAAACATCTTTTCTAAATATTTTATGAATTGTCTGCAAATATGTGTGTGTGTGGTCCAGGTTAATCCTGCGTTGTGGGAACTAAATGTCTCCACAAAGATAGTAATACCGGTCATTTTTGACCTTGTGGGGACTTTTTCTGAAAATGTAAAAAGAGTAAAAATGTCTCTGGAAAGTCTCCATAAAATGTGTGTGTGTCTAATACTTACCACAGCATTCTGAGGATTTGCTTGTTCATCATGCATCTCTCGAATTTCCTGTTCTGTCGACATGTGCACCTGACTTAACACGCTAAACCAATGACTGCACACAACACAGAGACTAATTAAAACCCTCAATTTGATGGTTTTACACATTTATTAAGTAAACATAAAGGCTTGAAGCACACAGAATTAAAAAACACAAAACAAACACACTTACCTGGAATCTTCTGCAGTTTCTGCAATAAAGTGGTATGTTCTCCCTGGCATAACAATGTCAATCCCATTCTCCTTCCCTGTTACATCAATAATCTCTCTAATAGAACAATACAAAAAGAACAAGTCAAGTCACCTTCATTTATATAGAGTGTTATACATTACAGTTGAGTTGAGAAATAAACATGCTTCAAAACAACAATATATAGAAAAATAGGCCTTTTGTCAATAGGCCTTTAGGCTGCAGATTTAAAAGAAAGTATTTTTATATACAGTAGCTGTATATTTGATTGATAGGTTTAGCCCCCTAAAAGTGTCAAGAACAATAAGGCAGCAGAGCATAGCTCTCCAGATCTAGTGTCACACTGATTGTGACTGAACCTGAAACCTCTGTGTACTGTACTTCCTGAGGTCTTACTTGGCTTCGTGCATGTCCAGCATGCCTTTCATCCGCTCCTCTGTGTCATTCTCGTAGTAGATGAGTTTGCTCTGTCGCAGGACGAACCAGCGGCGTCTCCAGTTGCGCCGAGAGAGTGTGGAGGAGCCTCCGCCCTTCTTCAGCAGCCAGCCCTGTTTGAGCGCCTCTTGTCTGCTCCTGAACCACAGAAATGTTTCATCCTTGAGCACACACCAGCGACGCTTCCAGGAGTTCAACAGGCCACCTGCAACACACATCCAGGCGTTCCGTAAATGAAATGCTTTAACAGTGTCGCCATTAAACATTTTCGTTGACATACACTTCAGCTGTGCACAAGAATTAACATATAATAAGACTTCTGGTTAAATGGTTAAACAGTTTCAGCATGCAAAAAGACAAAATGCAATTAAATATGCAAATATTACAAGTGATAAAATCTCTCTTCCAAGAAAATATTTTTTTTTGTCCTGATCAGAAATGGCTGCCACAAATAGTTGGTTTATATTTCTAATGAGTTGCACTTGGTAGCCTCGCCCACGGAACTCTGATTGGTCAAAATCCTGCTCCACAAACATTAAACAATTTTAGAGTAAATTTGAACATAAATTTCCAAAAAAGTATCAAGTTTTTTTTTAAAGAATTGTCAGCACACCTATAACTGAAATAAGCTACAAAACTATGTCTGAATTGAGTGTGAGCCTTAGTTAACTTAAGAAGAAAAAGAAGAAGAAAGAAGAAGCAATTTCATACACTGTTGCAAGAATGTAATTAAACAAACATAATAAAGAGGTGTTGGGAGAGGAGTGGGCAGGCCATTTACCTTTAATATAAAGGAAGCTGTGGAAATAGGGGAGAGTGACACAACTATAGACAGAATCCCGCCGGTAAGATGATTCATCGTCTGTGTCGAACCTTTCAAAGTCATCTTCACTGTCCTCAAACTGATGGAAAGAAACAGGGATACACAGTCAGCAATTACACATAAACAAGCATGAGCACATGCTTGAAATGGCATTCGCAACTCTTTTTCCTTCAGTAATGTGATGTACGCAACCATTCAAAAGCTTGGGGTGAGTAAGATTCTTATACTGACCAAGACTAGATTTATTTGATGAAAACACAGCAAAAACGGTAATATTGTGAAATATTACAATTTAAAATAAAGTTTTTTCTATTTATTTTAAAATGTACTTTATTCCTGTGATGCAAAGCTGAATTTTTAGCATCAGTCTTCAGTGTCACATGATCCTTCAGAAATCATTATGCTGATTTGGCTTTGATTTTTTGATAAACGGAAAGTTTGAAAGAACAGCATTTATTTGAAATAGAAATCTTTTGTAAATGACATTGTAAATGTCCTTGCTGAATATATGTTTTAATTAATTTCTAGTACTGTATTTACAAGTGAAACAGGATATTTAACAAGGGAAATCAATCGATTTTATTAATGATGAATTGGTGAATTGAGGAATTTGCTGAAAAGGACAGTTGTTACAGAAGCAGAGCAAGCTATTGCATTTTGATGAAAGATTACCAATGTATTAACATTGATGAAGCATGCACTATAAGACCAGCAACTATTTCACTTTACATTTATGCATTTGGCAGCTTTGTTGTTTTCCTCGTTTGGTGCTTTGGATGAAAGCATCTGCTAAATTAATAAAATGTAAATGTTTTATCCAGTGACTGACATTGTATTAACACACACACACGTTTGTTTTTGTGAATTGTGGGGACATTATATAGGCGTAATGGTTTTTATACCGTACAAACCGTATTTTCTATCCCCCTGCAGTATAGTATATATATATATATATATATATATATATATATATATATATATATATATATGTGGGTATTTATATATTATCAGTTGATGCATTTCTTGGGACTCAAACCCATGATCTTGGTGTTGAAAACTGAGGGTTTTATGAGCTGATGAAAAGCTAATAATTAAACCATAAAAATATAAAATTGAAAAATAAATCATTTTAAAAATAAAAACAATTAAAATACTCACTAAAAAGGTGAAATACTTTATTTATAATAGTTTACCTGCATTTCATGTGCCCATTAACCGACATCAGAGCACTGTGAACATGCAAATGTGTTGTAAAATGACAAATGTTTGGGAATCCCTGCTCTACAGAAAAATCTGAATCTTTTAATGAATCTGATTCATCAACCATGCAGAATGTGTGTGTAAAACTCACTGAAGATTGTGGCCCGTCTGAGCTAAAGCGGTATGCCCCTGAGCTGACACTGGTGCTGGTTGCAAAGGAGCTGCGGTTGTCACGTGACCAGTGGTCATTGTGAGGTGGGAGGCTGGGAGGTCGCATGATGAGGCCTCCATCATAATCATCTGGATCATAATCGGAATCTTCATCGGGAGGGATTAGCTCCGCCTCTTCTTCCTGAACAGCGTGAGAGTAGGTGGAGCCACTGCTTGAGGGTGGAGCATGATAGGCTGAGGGCATGATGATGGGTGGGACTAAGGGTGGGGGCATACGGTCGTTTGCATAAGGATCCTCCTCAGAGGAATCATCGCTGGTGCGAATTCCACTGGTGCGCTGGCCATCTGAGTGGCCATGCTCGCTGGGATTAGGAGAGTCTTTAAACCCGTCATCCACTCCCAGACCTTCATCCACCTCATCTTCCTCACCTCTGGCTACCCCCTGCTGTGAGCCACTGGATTCCCCCAGCGAGCTCTCAATGTTACGCACACACTCGTCGATCTCATCGAAGTTGAGCGAGGTGAGAAACTGCTGCGCAGCCTTACAGGCCTCTTCTTCCAGCCTGCGCAGCTCCTGATCACGCAGCCACTGCAGACGATGCAATGACTGCGCGTTTAGACTCTGCTCCTGAGCCTCTTTTTGTCGCCGCAGGCCTTCAATCTCACGCTCCAAACGCAAGATCTCCTCCACCTGTGATGCCTGGTTTGTTTCTACTTCGAACACCTCGTCAAACACCTGCTCCACAAGTGATTTCTCTGCTACAGGGCTCTCAGGAGGGCCATTCTCAAATGGGCTACTCTCTGGTACAATACTGTCTGGTACAGTACTCTCAGGTAAGAAATTTTGAATCTGCTCATTTTTCATTTCTTCCTTTAATCTTCGAGCCTCCTCTGCCTGCGTAGAAAAGACTTTGTTACCCAACATGCAATATATACAGAATGTAATTTGAGCTGGTTGTGTTATGAATTCTGCATTAAAACAAAACAAAAAATGTAAATTGTATATCTACTTTTGAATATACAGTCAAACCAAAACTTATTCAGACACCTTCAACATTTTATCACATTATCAGTTTATTCACTATAGTTTAGAAAATGGTAATAAAATATGACAAGAACTCAGAGTTAGAACAAATTCATCTTGATAATGTTAGATAGGTATGTAATGGATTACAATCAACCAATCAGCTGTCAGCTGTTAAATTTAAGTACACAATTATATAATACCAATTTAGGTCAACCAATTACCAAGCAATGTTTTTATTTTGTTCAGTCTGTGGTGTAAAAGGTTGCATTAGCAATTAAAGAAAAAACACTTAAGCAAAACATGGTCAGGTCAAAGTGTCTGAATAATTTTGTTCCCATATTTTTATAAATTTTACTGGTAGTCCACTGTATGAAGAATTTTTGGGTATATGTCACAGTTTAAATTATTTTGCTATCCTCACATAAATGAACTATAGTGTCCTGCATCCACAAATAAAAAATTATATCTGGTGTCTGAATCATTTTTGGTTTGACTGTATATATATATATATATATATATGAGGCCTTCATCATAATCATCTATATATGTGTGAGTGTTAATATTACAGACTGACTGACAGATAGACAGATCTTTTCACTAACCGTTTTTGCCAGGAGCTCCAATTCCATGCACTGTATCTCTCTGACAAATAAACATCACAAGAAGATCAGAAACTTAGAAACTAACATTACAAACACAAATGTGGATATAATAATACAGGCAATTGTACAGGCAAATAATAATAATAATATTGATAATAAATAATAATACAGGCACAAACTGCCCACCTCTCTAGTGCCTCTTGTTCTTCTCTTCGTCTCCTGTCCTCTTCTTCCCTCTTCCGCTTCTCCTCTAGAAGGCGAATGTAAAGCCGTCGTGCCCTTTGCCCTCTGAGTCTCTTCTGTAGGGTGATGGTTGCCCAGCGCATTGTCTGGAAGCGCCGGCGCCAATACAGTGCTCGAAAGTTTTTCTGAATGACAACAATGCACTGCAACATACGCCTGTATTGCATCCTATAACCAGCAGAGGGCAGAGAGAGAAACAGAGGGAGTACATTAGAGTTGACACCAAGCGTATCAGTTAGCGTGAGTTAATGTGCATATGCATGTGTAAGCGCGTTTACCGTGCTCTATAACCCAATATATGAGCTTGGATAATTGAAGCCGCTTTGAGCACTTCTGTTTCTCTTTGTTTTTCTAATCGCAGCTCCAAACTCTCTCTCATAAACACCTACAAAAAATTAAAAGCCGTCATTTACACCAGATCCACCAATCATGATGGACCTAGAGTATAAAACCAATAAATTATTAGATTTAGATCCAAGCATCTTTCAAACTGCTTCACTTTCACAAAACCTTGCACCAGATTTTTCCATTTGTTTATGTACCACCCTATTCAGTATTCTTGGTAGCTACAATAAAAAAAATGTATGTAAAAGGGAGAGCGTATATCTTAGGTTACCTGTTAACTTAGGTTAACAGTTTGCAAAGTGATGATTAAATTGTGTTGTGAAACATTTTCCAAAGTATTTTATGTCAGCTACCCACATGGTCACACAATTCAAAGTGAATATCCAGAGAACATGATGTTGCTCACCTTGGTTTTTCCCAGCTGCCACTCAGCACTGCTGTTGTCATAGAGCTGCAGCAGAAGGTGGCATTGCCCCTTGATGTCATCTGATAAAGCCACGCCCCTCATCAACACATAGTACCTGACAAAAACAAAATAAAACAGTGATTGAACTGTCCTGCAAAGGTGGTTCACAATAAAAGACTCTAAACACGCAAGTTAACACTGTGAATCCTTTTATTTTCATGGAGATAGAACAATACAAAATGATGCTACGTTGTGTGACCAAAAATTGGGAAAGGTTTTGTTGCACAATCACCTGTGAGAATCCAATTCTGCTTATATTAAACTGACCTGTGTCTTTCCACAACCTAAAAATCTTACTTTTATATGCCAATATTGCATTCATCTCTTCTGTCCATGTATCCACTATATGATTATCATTCAAAGATGCAGAAAATGCAGGAATTTTGTGGATAAGACACATTCAAATAAAAGTGTAATTTGCATAGAAAGGAGGAGTGTTTGGACTGAAAGGAATGAGAATGACTTAATTTAACTATGTCTAAAAGGGTGTTGAAAAAGGATGGAATGTTTTTGGGGCACAAACCTGGAACAGAAATCCTTGAATGTTCTCCGGACTGGAAACCCAGAACGTCTGATTTTAACCGTCTCCAACATCCCAGAATATCTCAGCTGGTTGAGGACAACAGACTGCTCAAACTGATCGGGCATCTGCAAAAGAGAGTGACAGAAACATTTTAACAATTTAAATCACCACATTTGCTCCATTTAAAAAGTGTTTCAGCTTCAGACTGAAAAGGTCCTAAATCTAAATTAGCTGAATTAATTCTGCTTTCAAATATAGACTGGTTGAGTTTTGACTGGATTCATTCTTCAAACACACTAAGTGGGCCATCATCACCCCCTCTCCCCCTGACCTCCGACCCTGTGTGGGGGTGAGGTCGGAAACGGGGCGCTGTGATCCCCGCTTCTAAATGTCATCTCTGTGGAAGGAGGAATGAACCAGAAGGACTGGCGAATGAAAGTGAGATGAAGAGATGAGTGGTGAATGAGCTCTGTGAGAGGAAGGTCAATACCAACACACACACACTCGCACTCACACAATCATTCATTATAGTTAGAGGCACATTAACATACTGATACATGCAGCACAAATCACAGAAAGCAGACAGGATCAATGTCAGAGTGCTTCATGGGGGGAGGGACAAAGTTTCTCTTTAATTGTCTCCCTGAAAAACAAATGCTAGCAACATATAACACATATTAAAAGGATACTTCACCCAAAACTGACAATTCTGTCATCAATTACTCATCCTCATATCGTTCCAAAACTTTTATGACTTTCGTTCTAATGTGGGACACAAAATAAGATATTCTGAAAAATGTATCAGTGTTCGTGTACATACAATGAAAGTTGTTTTGGACCACAATGACTTTCAAGGTATGGGCAAAAACGGTCTTCAAAAAATCTTCTTTTATGTTCTACAGAAGAAAGTAAGTCACAGGTCTAAAACGACATGATGATGAGTAAATGATTGTCTTTTTTGGGTGAACTATCCCTTTAGTAATCAAAGCGAAAAGCTTTCATAAATCTGTTCTTTAACAAGCAAAACTGTTAAGAAAGCTTCTTCATTATCCAACAGGTAAACAGATATCTGACCATCCAGATAATTGAATACCATGTCAAAACATCTGGAAAAACTCTCAGCATCTGTCTAAACATCACTGTATCACTTCTGTTCTTCTACATCAACAATGTAACTGGCTTAACATTTAGTTTAATAATATATGAACTCTTACTGTACAGAAAAGTGTCCTTTCTCATCCTGTGACCGTCAGCAGCTCTGAGTGAGTGTATGTTCACAACAAGCCAGTGATCAACTAGTCCGCTCACACACATACACACCCCCAACCTCTCTGCTCTCATTCACACACTGCTGGTTACCATGGAGATCAGACCCATGCTGGGCTAATTTGTGCTCAAAGGGGGAGGGGGGTGCTGGAGAGAAATGCATTGTGGGTAAAAAAGGGGCAGAAGCCACCCCAGCTGTTTACATTCAAATAAAGTGGGGGAACAGTGGATAGAGAAACATAGACATACAGCTGAAGTGAACTTGAAAGAAAGACAGACATCCAGACAAATATATAGATGTTATGCATAATTGTAAATTAGTTAATTAGTTAATTAATTCATTAGTTGTTTATAATAAGCTATTTTAGTGAAGAATATTTTAAATTGTAATCAATATTAGATATTTAGATAGATAATATATAGACAGACAATATATTTAGACAGATAAATTAATAGATGTCATATGTTGTTGTAAATTAGTTTTTTTAATTTTTTATATTAATCTTAGTTTATCATTTAAACATTTATTTACTATAATAAGTCAAATCAAATTTATTTGAAGAGAAAAATAAGAAAAAAATAAGTAAAAATAAAATTCAAATCTAGTCAAATTTATTTTGTGACAAAAATAAAGAAAATGTACGTGTTTCTGTTTACTTCACTTTTATTTTCTTGAGGAATGATTTTTAAATATTCATTTTTGGATATTAGCAGACAAACATGTTACACAAGTAGCTGTAAATTATTTAGTTTATTAATTCATCATTTTAGTTTTTAACTATTATATTTAATATTCTACATTATTAATTATTAAATTATTTGTTTGCTTTCTCTTCTGCTTTTTTAAAATGTTATATATACTATGTACTTGTGCCTTCTGCACGAGGCAACTGCATATTGATTTACTTCAGCGTAGATTTGTTCATGCACGATCTGAAAGCAAAGTAGAATGGAACAGAATTGATGTGTCCCATTAACACATTCTGCACTGACCTCAAACAATTGAACAAAGAGGTACTACCATACACAAAACACACATGTAGTCTGACATCTGCTGTAGAGTTAATAGGCAGTCTGCTGAATGGCCTCGGGTCCAATGCAGTCTGAATAGAAAAGTGTGCAGAGCATGTGTCTGTGTCTCTCAAAGGAGTCTTACATCTCCACACTGAGTTTATGATGTCTAATCTCCCTCTGTCACTACTGAATGAAAACACAGAGAGATATACAGCCATACACAGAATCGCCATCTGATAGTGTGTGTGTCTAATTGGTGTGTATTGGTAAATTTGTGACTTGTAATCTAATCCGACTGGCATTCTCAAAATAAAAAAAAAACACTCTGAACTGGTAATCAAAATTAATTTCAAACCTGAACCCAACATAATCCCAATGTTATACAAACTGACACAAAGTAAAAGACATCTAATGTTCATATGTTTGTGTCTGTTTCACATACCTTGCTATTGTTGGGTTTAATACAGCGTACAAAGAATGGATTGGAGGCACTAAGGGTAGACATCAGGGAGTGCAAAGAATTCTGGGTAGACATAAATAAATCATCTGTTACAAACTGTATAAAATGTTTTATACCAAATGCAGTTAATATACTAATAAATCCTTGATGTTTGAGGTTATTAGAAACAAAAGATAAACATACAATCACTTGTTACACTTTTTAAAGTGTAAGAGTGAAAAATAATTTTTTCTTTACATTCACTTACATTTAAATTGAACTGCTGTTCTAAAGTATTATGGGAGTTAAAGTTTCTTACCTTAAATTGAGAGCTAACTGTAGGTCTGCGATACTTTGAGCCACACTTGACTGTGTCCTGTCCAGTCCAGGTGTTCACTCGCTCAAAGAGGTCATACACAAAATCCAACCTGAGAGAACAGGGACATGTGAACAAATGGCCTCAGAGAGGACAGTTACACAACTACACACACACACACACACACACACACACCTGCTCTCCCTGAGTAAGTTGAGAATATCATCTCTAAAAGTGTCTCTGTTCTTCTCCAGGATTCCTCTGACATCATACACAACCTGCAGACAAATAGCAGGATGTTAACCTGAGACATGACACCTGCAATGCTGACGTTGACCAGCGTTGATTTTTTGTCTTCATTCTCCATTATATACACCATAACACATGAGATATGTTATGTACTACAGGTAAATAGAACAATTTTGATCTTTCTTTGTTCAAAATGAAACTTGAAACTTTGCACACCATCTTATTAATTTTTTTTTGTTATTTCATAACAAAATTGGGTTACACTTTATTTTAAGGTGTCATTTAAGTACTAAGTAATATTAAGTAACTACATGTACTTACTATAGGGTTAGGGTTTGGTTTAGGGTTAGATGCATGTAATTATGCATAATTCATAGTTATTACTATAGTAACTACATGTAACATATGTAACAATGACACTGTAAAATAAAGTGTTACCCAAAATTGTTATATTTTAAATATATAAAAAAAATAATTTAAACGTCAAATTCGTTGTATTTTAACGTGATCAACAGACCATATTGTATTAAAGGTCTATTTAATCAAATATCTAAAATATAAAATGCTATGTATGCTAATCGATAATGCTTTTTTACCCTTTTAAAAGATAAAATGCTCCCTAAAATTACAAGCTATAGATTTAATAAACAATTTTTCTACCTGTACCTATTATGAAACATGACCTATTATAGACATTGCATTTGATATATGAACGAAATGTCACTTAAAGGAAATGTGAAAGATGCTTATACTGTAGTTGCTAATTTACTTACATGTAAATTGTAAAAATAAATATATATATATATATATATACACAATATATAGACATATTTTTTGGTAGTTGAAGATGCAAAATACTGTGGAAGTTACAGTATTTCAATTAAACTAAAATAAATAAATAATAATAAAAACAGCAGACAGGGTGCTGTACCTCTCCTGCGTAGTGCTTGATTCCAAACTGATGAACTGCAACACGAGGCTTAACATAGAACTGATTCCTCTAATGAGATGGAGAGAGAAATAGATTAGTGATCATAGTTATCATATTCAGGATGATTATTATGCCCAATATTCAGATCAGTGGTCTTGTCCAAGCAAACCTGCTGCCCTTCAGAAAAATGTGTGTGTGTGTGTGTGTGTGTGACGTACAGAATGCTGGCTATGGAGTTTCTCCAGCAATGTGCCATCAGTGCCTTTAGGAAAATGACTCTCCTCATTCACGAGAGCAAGCAAACCCAACTTCTGCAAAGAAAACACATGCACAGACACACTCAGATCTAGAACATCAGAATGTAGACAGTGGTTACTTTCACACTGCAAGCCTTAGTGCTCAATTCCGATATATTGCTAAGATCAGATTTTTTTTTGTATAGTTGTTCACATTGTTGTTTTAAATGTGGTCAATATCATGGTCCTGAACTGACCCACATGCGCAAAAGAATGATAAAAAGACGTCATGCAGCACGCGGTCATACGGAAGTAAATACAGAGAACATTAAAGTTAGTGATTATGCATTTATTTATAGTGTGATCTGCCGCTAAAGCCAGCGAACAGCAGAGTTTTAAACATTTATGGTACGAGCCCTGATGTTTTGCTTGTATATAGATTAATGTATAATAATAATGTATATATAGAAATGTATATTAGAGCTGTCACTGTAATACTTATGACACTGACATTCACTGACATTCCACTGACTATCTTTCTTGATGTGAGCACAAAATTGTGACAAACGTTGATCTACAGTGACGTAAAAGGCACATGAATTCCGGTATGAATGTTCAGAAGGTGGTCGCATTGCAAACCATCTGACCTGTATCAGATTTAGTACCACATATAGAAGTGGCACAAATTTTGATTTTAAAAGATCAGATTCCATGTGGTTTGTGCCGTTCACACTGTCATGAGAAAAACAGATCTGAGTCACATCAGATATGGGCCACATTTGCCTGCAGTCTGAACATAGCCAGTGTTTTTTAGTGTTTATGCTTCTGTTTTTACCTTTTCTATGAGATCAAGGCACTCTCCATTGTCCATCCAGTTGACATCATCCCAGACTAGCCCTTCTCTATGAACACAAACACAAAGAAAGTATTAAAATGGTAGAGAACTAAACATTTGCATTTTAACTGTGTTTTAGTGATGTGTTGAGTGTGTTTATATTTGTAATGACTTACTTGTTGTACTCAAGCTGTTCTAGAGAGAAAATGTGCTTGTTGAAATACTCCTGTAGCTTCTCATTTGCATAGTTAATGTTGAACTGCTCAAACCTGTTCACCTGAGGGGAAGAATGGAAATAAAAAAGAGTGGAATAACATTAGTAATGACCAGTGGGTTAAAACCTCTGTCTGAAACTAGTCAGCATGACTCTCACCTCAAAGTTCTCGAACCCGAAGATGTCCAGGATACCGATGGATCTGAAGTCTTCACTGCCATTGATACGGTTGTTCAATTTACGAATGATCCAAGTGAAGCACTGAGAGTAGAGAGCCATTGCCATAGAGTCCCGTGAGTCCACCGCCTGATACACACACACACACATGCATATTTGTGTTGTTATTCTGACTACAGAAGGGTATTTGTGTCTTTATCACTTAATTAAACATGACTAATTAAGGTTTGAAACTGAATAATGAAAAAAGTTGTTTACAAGTCAAAAGACAACATATCTCACATGAATTTTTTCTTCCTTTTCTGCTTTTAAGCCATTTGTAGTAAAAGCCTGAAAAAGTACTTCAGTGTTCTTCTAAAAAAAATGTGCCAAATGCTATTTATTTGTTTATGCATTGGATTTCTTTATTAAAAGATGTATATTATTTATTAAAAGATTGTTATATTTATTTATTTAAATATACATTAATATTTCAATATTGAATTGCATCATTTAAAAAGCTGCACTGCTTTTAATGTGTTTTTACTGTCATGTGTTTTAAAATGTTGTGTTTAATGTATTTTTAACAGTAGGCTACTACATTATATAAACATTGCCACTGAATTGAAAGTATTTGGAAATACTGTGTTAAGAAGTCAAGTTGTAATGTTTGATGGTAAATGAACTTTAAACCTGTATCCATACAGTAATACAAGGGTAAATGAGGACGGTGAAATGTTTATTAAAGGATTGCGGTTACATGTGAAGTCCTCTAGAGGGAGGCAGAGTTTCTGGACCTGTTTTTGGTGACTACAGAAGTATTCTGATGAAATCTATGTTGTGAGACTTGATTGTTCATACAGGTTGATTTTTATTTTACAATAAAGTAACATATATATATATATATATATATATATATATATATATATATATATATATATATATATATATATATATATATATATATATTTCATTATTCTTACACTTAAAAGTGATACATTTACATTTAATTAAAAAGTATTTGGAAATATTGTTCATTTTTGTGTTACGCAGCACGGTTGAGTTTCTGCAAGAACCAATGAGGTTGGTTCTTGCGCGTTAAGTACGGTTGAGATTCTGTTTATGTACACTGATCAACGTTTATATACGTGAATAAAAGACTAAATTCAATCTGTTCATAATATAAAGAGATTGAGTCTCTTCAGAAGTTTTGGACTAAACCGCTCAATTCATTTCATCATTCATTTTACGATCTCTTAATGAACTTTTTGAAGCATCAAAGTGGTAGTTGTGTAGACTGTTAAATGGAGGGACAGAAAGCACTCAGATTTCATAAAAAATATCTTCATTTGTTTTTCGAAGATGAACGAAAGTCTTATGGGTTTGGAACAACATGAGGGTAAATGATGATTTTACAATTTCACATTACAATTTAACAGTTTAAACACACTTTTGTTTAGTGAGTGTCTAACACCCCTGTTACCTGCTCTACAGTGAGGGGTGTGCAGATCTCTTCTCCTCTGAGGATCATGGATCTGTGGGTCAAAACTTCAGCCAGCTGGGCACAATCCAACCCCAGAAGATCTGCAGCTTTACTGAGAGCTACACATACACAGATTGTATGAATATAAATGTAATGCAATTAGCATCAGTACAGTAATGTCAAATAACAAAAACTCAATAATTCAACAATCAAGACAAAAGAGAAACAGAAGAGAGTGAAGAATTGTTTACCTGCTTTAGAGCAGACTTGTGCTCCACCTGCTGTTAAAAACTCAATGTTTCCCACATGCAGGATTCCCGACAGGAGCTTCAACACCTCCTTGATGTTCTCTTCTCCAAATTGCATTGTCCTCAGAGCATTCTAACACAAAACACACAGTCAACCAGCATTAAAACATAAGAGAACCATATATTTTATACACTATCTTTCAAAAGTTTGGGGACAGAAATGTAAAAAAGCAAAAAAGAAATCAGTACTGATAATAAGGATGCATTAAATTGATCAAAAGTGACAGAAAATACAGGGGGAAAAAACTTTTTCTAAAAAAATAAATAAATAATGCTTAAAATAAATGCTGCTCTTTTGCACTTTCTATTCTATTCACCAAGGATCCTAAAAAAAAGTTATCACCGTTTCCACAAAAATATTAAGCATGACAAATGTTTTCAACATTGATAATAATAAGAAATGGTCCTTGAGCACCAAATCAGCATATTAGAACAATTTCTGAAAGAAACTGATGTGACACTGATACTGGAGTAATGATGCTGAAAATCAGCTTTCACATCACAGGAATAAATTACATTTTAAAATATATTAAAATAGAAAACAGTTATTGTAAATTGTAATATTTCACAATTTTACTTTTACTGTATTTTTGACCAAATAAATGCAGCCTTGGTGAGAATAAGACACACACATATATAAAATCATAGTATCTCATTAAATGAGCCAAGACCAAAACTGTTATAGATTTAATATATAATATTAATTGATGTTGCCATTGCTCTTTAAAAATTCATAAATATCCAAACAATACACTATAATTACAAAAATTGAAAACAAAATGTGTGCTTATACAGAAGTGCAATAGGCTGTTGCTGTAGTACAGCAGTGGAGTGTGTGTGTGTGTATTCATGCACTGTACAGTAGTCATACAGTGATGTGTTGTCATGTTGTGACTGTCTCACCAGCACTTCCTGAAAAGTCTCGGTGTCATTAATGGCTTTGTCCTTCACACATCCTGACTGACCCAGATAATGAAAGCCCTCCGGAGGGGAGAGGGAGAACGACTCTGTGAGAAAATGAGTGAGAGCGATAAACACAGGTCTTAAACAAACTGATACTGTGTCGCAAACAGCACTGATTCACTGTGATAGTATGACCTTCTGAAGCCTCAGTCTCATTTGACAGTGACATCAGCAGACGGTGAACGCTGGCATAAAGTGAAATGCATACCGTATATTTCGCTTACTATGATATATTGACAGGTTACACACTGGATGCAAGTCAAATATAAAAACAGAGACAAGTGAAGGCAACACATTTCAGTTGAACAATTTTAAAGTTAAAACAGAGGGAAAATCTTTAGTGCCTTTGTTCAGATAGGCAGCAACAATCTCTGTTTTGTGTATTCGACTGAAATCTGTTTAGTTGCATGTGGTTTTAAAGGAACACGCAGACTTTTTGGGACTTTAGCCTGAAAATAGGCTAACTTCCGTCAACATAACCAACGTGACAACCTGCTTGCACAGAGAGCGTGCTGGGGACTATTTTCAGGCGCTGTGTAATATCATTGCGCCGCTGCACCCATGGTACGGCAGCAAAGTTCCTGGATTATTACGCAGGAATGAGAGTATAGTCCCTAGCCATATCAGTCTAGAAAATTGCAACTTTTCATTTTCCGTCGGTCTTAGTACACGGTGCAACTATACACATCACAACATGTAAATAGGAAAATGTTGGCGTTATTTTGTCATTTATTGAGCAGTAGGCTAGATGGAGCCGTTTACCTCCAATCTTTGTGCTAAGCTAGGCTAGCGGTGGGTGCATCAGACAGAGTTATGGCACGCACAGAGATAAAAATGGTATGTATGGACTTATCTAACTCTGGGGGATACAGTGAATAAGCTAAAGTCCCAAAAAGTTGGCGTGTTCCTTTAAAATGAAAAGCACAGTAGTGTCTACCACTTACTAAATGTCTTCATTTACACTCAGACTTGGCTCTCATTAGTGAATGATCAAATGAGTGAAGGCCACATGAGCCAACCAGTGTAGATACATCAGATATTGTCTACATTAGTCTGAACAAATGGATATGATTCCATCCATTACAAAATAACAATAAAAATTTGGATTTCAAATTTATTTGCAGTGCTAAAAAGGGTTATTATAGTTATCTAAAACTAAAAATATAAAAACTAAACCCTAAAATGTTTTACTTTAAATAAAAGTTAACTGAAATCAAATAAAATATACAAAATAAACATTTTATTTCAGCTAGTTACCAAGACAGCATTTCTCATTTTAATTTAGTCTAACTTTGATGTACTAAAATAACTAAAACTAAAACTGAAATAAAAATGAATAAAAACATATTGACATATAAAAAAAAAAGACAAAAACACAATGAAAAATATAGAAATAAAAACAAATATAAAATAACAAATAAAATCTACTTTCTACTAAAACTTATTTCTCTTACTAAAATAAACTAAAACTGAAATAAAAATTAATAAATAAATTTAGACATTTATAATAAAAATGACAAAATCCATGAAAATAAAAAAATGTAAATGAAATATATAGAAATAAAAACAAATTCAGAATATTACTAAAAACTATAATAGCATCTCAATGATACTAAAATAACACTGGTGTTAACAAAGCCTATGTTCATTTGTTCCCAGATATACATGTTTTTGCAGAGTAAAGGTTATCACCCTTCAAAATGAAAGCACTTTGAAGGGCGACGGGTCTTCAGTCTCCAACTCAAGGTTTAAAAAGAGGCCTCAAACAGAAATCTGTGGACAACTAGACAGCCCAGACTTACCCTTCTGTTCTGCACTGGTTCCCGCCAGCAGAGCGTAAAATATGTGATAATTTCTTTCACCAGGATTTTGACGCACAACTCGATTCTGACAGAAATGCACACAGACAATAAGTCAAACAATGACATGATCAGTGACCCACATAAATGACCACACTGACAAAATCATAGATGCAAAAGTTTCAAAACTATTAAATCTCACCTTTTCTAAAAGGTCTGTGTGTTGAAAATAAAAAGTCAAGGCAAATGCAAAAAAAGACATTATGACAGCATTACCATCTATCTTTTTTTTCAGGGCAGTAATCGTACCACAGTACAGGTGGATGAATAAAGCTACAGAGCTGAACTAACAGCTGACACATCCAAACAACGCACAAACAGAGGATACAGTCTGTGATTCTTCCTCCCTGGATGTTTCCATGCTGGCTGAAATGAAGCTGGATGAATTTTCCAAAGCGACTAGAGTTGTTGTTATGAACAGTTTTAGCATTTCCAAACGCCTCCATTATTGGACTACAGAGACAGAGAGACAGATAAATTAATTCATATGAGTGAGCACACCGTGTATACTGAGCGTTCTGTATTAATTAACATGCGTATGTACCTGCTCTCCAGAATTGCCTCCTCTACATGTGATGATGCCGTCTTTGTAGTTGAGAGCGCCACACTTTGCTGACTCATTTCTGATAGAAAACGCAGAATCATCTTTGTGCTCTCAGTTTTTCCTGCTCCACTCTCCCCACTGACACACAAACAGACATACAGAAAATGTCAGCGCTGAGAGATGAATATTAGCTGAAAGAGTTGTAATGAGCTGATGAGGCCAGCAGAGGGCAGTTACATTATGGGTCTCATTCAAGGAGTCTTTCAATATTCAAGAAGCTTTACTGTCTCAATAAAAAGAGTTAACACAAGTTAAAGCATGAATAGAACTTTTTTTTTTTTAAGAAATTGCATCAAATTTGCATTAAATAGAGTGACAGTAAAGAGTTTTACATTGTTACAAAATATTATATTTCAAATAAATCCTGTTTTTTTGAATGTTCAATTCATCAAAAAATAATATTATTTTATATTACCATTTTAACTGCATTTTCAACCAAATAAATGCAGTCGTGCTGAGCATAAGAGACTTCTTTCAAAAACATTAATAAGCTAACCAACCCCAAACATTTGAACAGTATGGTAGCGTACATGTAGCACAGTCCACAAATTAGATACAACTCTTAAATAAAAATGTATTTCAGCAAACAGTCTGTGAAAGAAGGTGCTTGTCAACCTCAGGTGGTCAAAATACTGTAAATTATCAGCTGTGTTATTTCTATTCATTTTATATGCAGTTCGCTAAATTTTAAGACATGTTTAAATACAGTTTAAAACCCTGATTTGTGTCATTTTACATTTGCATTAAAAACTTTAAATAAACAAAAGAAATTCACAAAATTAATATACAAAGGCAATACCTATGTAGTGGGACAGGTCAAAATAACCTTTTTAAAGGGTAAAATTAAATACTTTTCATGCTAGGTTAATTTTATAGTTATATATTATAGTTTACCTTACATATATAATACTTTTAACAACACAAAAAGGGATTTGTGCCTTAAAAAATGCCATGGGACAGTAATATGGAAAGTGCCAAATATTTATACACACAAAAGTAAAGGTATCATTGCAAAATTATGTTCATAAATGTAAAAGCAAAGCTTTGTTTTTATGTCCTACCCATTGCCCTTTTCATAAGGCAAGACTTGTTTGCACTCCCTGTGGTTTCATCCAGCAGGTCTGGGAGTTTGCAGGTATTAGATTTCCATTGCAATTCTTTGTTGTGGTTGCAAAAATGGCAAAGGAAAGCGTTCTGGAATTGTGTGTAGTTACAGCATGAGTGTAAGAAGCATACTTTAGTTTATGTGCAGTAAGAGCAAAGCCTGTCTTCTTATGGTAACCCTATCGGTGTCCGCATGTTTGCTGAGTCTGTACATGCTCAGGCCTTTTTGGCAATGGCCGTCAGGTATTCTGCCAATTTGTATTCTCTATGCCGGCTCTCGCTAAAGCTGGTGAGAGATCTGCAGCGTTGAGAACAACACAGCAGTCTGCCACCTTTAACCTCTGCGTGCTTGTGTAATGAGTGCTGTCAGGCAGCCATGAGTTTGACCTCACACGTAGTGAGAGGTCAGAGGTGAGGTTTAAGGTCATGGGGGAAAACTTTAAGGTCAGACTGTCTGAAAAGTAAATAAAAATGAGAACACAAGCGATAGAACTCATTTCAGAGTATTTCAAATGAGGCTTGCTGAAACAACAGGTTTGTGAAATGCATACAGAAACACACCTGATGAGCACACACTGGTTGTTGGAGCGCTTCCACATCGATCTGTAGCACTCGTTTGCAATGGCGTAGATGTGAGGAGGAATTTCGCCCAGGTGATGACGACTGTATCGTTCTACAGCTGTGCCGTCATACAACCCTGACAGACTCTGATAAGGATTTACTGCTGCTAAAATAGAGCCAATATACGTCTGCAAACAGAGAGAAGAATGGAGAGACAGACAGAGGATGAGGAAAATAGAAATTTAAGTGAACAACCGCATTTTATAAACACCCTCTACATGTGTCTGTGAGCATGTGCACATGTGCTTGTGTTTTGGTGTCTACAGACCAACTTTTCTAACTACTGATGCAAATAGATCGGATTGGTCGTTGAGATGTTTTGATTTGAATACCAAATAAGTGCAAATTGGCACCTAAACAGTCAAATGTTCAGGTGAGTTTAGGACTTATGATGCACTCCAGCATCTCTCCTATTATCATATCATATGTATTATCATATATACATGTACTGTATGACTGAAGATGAAATTAGAATTTATATGATATAAAACCAGATTTAATATACACTATATTGCCAAAAGTATTGGGACACCCCTCCAAATCATTGAATTCAGGTTCCAATCACTTCCATGGCCACATGTGTATAAAATCAAGCACCTAGGCATGCAGACTGCTTCTAGAAACATTTGTGAAAGAATGGGTCACTCTCAGGAGCTCAGTGAATTCAAGCGTGGTACTGTGATAGGTTTCCACTTGTGCAATAAGTGCATTCGTGAAATTTCCTCACTACTAAATATTTCACTGTCAACTGTTAGTGGTATTATAACAAAGTGGAAGCAATTGGGAACAACAGCAACTCAGCCACAAAGTGGTAGGCCACGTAAAATCACAGAGCGGGGTCAGCGCATGCTGAGGTGCACAGTGCACAGAAGTTGCCAACTTTCTGCAGACTCAATAGCTACAGACCTCCAAACTTTGTGTGACCTTCAGATTAGCTCAAGAACAGTGTGTAGAGAGCTTCATGGAATGGGTTTCCATGGCCGAGCAGCTGCATCCAAGCCTTACATCAAGTGCAATGCAAAGCGTTGGATGCAGTGGTGTAAAGCACGCCACCGCTGGACTCTAGAGCAGTGGAGGCGTGTTCTTTGGAGTGATGAATCACGCTTCTCTGTCTGGCAATCTGATGGACGAGTCTGGGTTTGGCGGTTGCCAGGAGAACGGTACTTGCCTGACTGCACTGTGCCAAATGTAAAGTTTGGTTTGTTTTTTAGGGGTTGGGCTTGGCCCCTTAGTTCCAGTAAAAGGAACTCTTAATGCTTCAGCATACCAAGACATTTTGGACAATTTTATGCTCCCAACTTTGTGGGAACATTTTGGGGGTGGCCCCTTCCTGTTCCAAAATGACTGCGCACCAGTGCACAAAGCAAGATCTATAAAGACATGGATGAGCGAGTTTGGTGTGGAGGAACTTGACTGGCCTGCACAGAGCCCTGACCTCAACCTGATAGAACAACTTTGGGATGAATTAGAGCAGAGACTGCGAGCCAGACCTTCTCGTCCAACATCAGTGCCTGACCTCACAAATACGCTTCTAGAAGAATGGTCAAACATTCCCATAAACACACTCCTAAACCTTCTGGAAGGCCTTCCCAGAAAAGTTGAAGCTGTTATAGCTGCAAAGGGTGGGCCAACTTTATATTAAACCCTACGGATTAAGAATGGGACGTCATTAAAACTCATGTGCATGTAAAGGCAGGCATCCTAAAACTTTTGGCAATATAGTGTACATATTGCATGTACTGTAAATCTATATTTTCAATTTGCTTCAAAGGGATAGTTCGCCAAAGAATGAACATTCAGTCATCAGTTACTGACCCTCATGTCATTCCAAACCTGTATGAATTTCTTCTGTGTAACACTAAAGAACATATTTGTGTTTTTTTGTCCATATAATAAAAATCAGTGGGATCCTATGTTGTTTTATACCCCACTGACTTTCATTATATTGATAAAAACAGTTGAAACATTCTTCAGAATATCTTCTTTTGTGGTTTGCAGAAGAAAGAAAGATTAAATACTTATTATGGCTGGAACTGTAGCTGTTTCCTGCTAATGTGTCTCTACTGAAAGCAATGTTTGTCAAAATCAAATTTCTCCCAAAGAATCTACAAAGGATGACTTTAAATGAATTTTGCATGTCTCATTTATGAGCTTTGTTCAGTCAAATCAGCAACATAAATTTACCCAGTAGGTTTTATAGTAATATTTTCAGACTGTAATTCAGCAAGAGGCAAATGAAAAACAGGTACAGTATAGTAGGAAGGTTTATGCAGACATTAAGATGTCAGTATGTAGTGCTCAGAAGAGGGAAAGGCGTCTCTTTGAGACACAGGTGTTATCAGTTTGTTCTGAATAGGCTGGTGGGATTCCCTTCTCTTTTCTAGTACAGGACAGATGAAGTAATTCTTGAAAAAAACTCTTCATGCTAAAGATGCACTGGTGCACTCATAATCTAGGTGACATAATCTATGCTTGCAATGGAATACTATTATAATGCTAAAAAAACAAATACAGATTTTTTAAAAGTAGTTCGTAAAACAGTATAAGAACAAGGATTTTTTTCCAACAGTAGGTTAGTTTATTTAGTGGCATCCAGTTGTAATCTTTGAAGTATGGTTATTTTGTACCTTTAAAGTAACCACGAAATCAAAATGGACCACTTTTTTTTTCTTTTGTAATATTGCAGTGTTTAATATAAATGATTTTTTCTATTTTCAAGAAGCCGTTTAGCTCAGATATGTTATAGATATGCTCAGTCACAATAGGGAATAAAAGACGATGATCGTTTTTGGTTTCAGCCAACTTTGATTGCATTTTAAAAATATCTTTTGGTGATATCCCAGATATTACTTCTTGTTCATTTGTCCCATTGGAAACATTGAAAATCAAGTCAAGCACACTTCATTGTGGGATACAGTCTTCATACACAATACAACTGTGCACAGTATACATACTGCATACTACTATGTCAAAAATAGCATGTGCCATTCCGAATATTCGGTTGGTAAGTCTGGCATCACTATTTCCAGGTCCAAATGCTCTATCAGACCCCAAAAGCAAACAACAAATGGTGCTAATATACACGTATGCTGTAGGACTACCAAAAAAATCATGATGGTAACCTTGATATCCACACAGAAATCTGAGTTGGCCAGATTCATCTTTTCTGAATCATCAAATTACTGGTGCCTGGGACACTGTGAGTCCGGAGACTGTAGTGTACACTTAATTTTTTTTAAATGCTTCTTTTAAATGTGTGCTATAAATAAACGGTAACATAAATGACTATTGAGTATTCTCACTTTAAAAAGCACTAGAGGCTTGAACACTTTATTTTACAGTGTCCTTGTTACATTTGTTACATGTACTTACCATAGTAATAACAGTAAATTATGCATAATTACATGCAACTAACCCTCAACCAAACCCTAATCCTACCCTAACCCTATAGTAAGTACATGAAGTTACTTAATATTACTCAGTACTTAAATATATAATTACACTGTATCAATGACACCTTAAAATAAAGTGTTAGTTCAACAAAACACATATAAGGGATGACAGTGGTGATGATTTAACTAGGATATGACTGAGAGTGAGCGTGTAGTGCAGTCTAAGCGACAAATGAATGGATCGCAATCCACGGTCTCCTCAAAATAGTCCATCTGCAAGCAGCAGAAAGCCACCTTCATGCAACACACATATAATACACCCAAGTGTTCTTCACTCTGCTGTTTAGCACCAAATTAATTTAAAAAAAAACAATATATTGACCCCCGTTCTGTTTTCTATCATGCGCTGTGCATGTTTGTGATGATGTAAGATGAACGCAAATGCACCAGAGTTCGACAGAATCAAGTGAGTCTGAAACCAGACCGACTCTACAGAGGGTACAATCGCACTTGGATTCGGGCCGCAGCAAATGTGCCCAGTGTGAAACCCCCTTTAGACAACGATGAATTTGGAAAAGCATAATACTCTCACTGTTTCAACCATATAAAGATATGACAGAAATAGTAAGAGTGATATGGTAGTATGCTATATTGAACCAGCCAAAGTGTGACATATTACCCCAGTGAAATCCCCCAGATGCCCCCCGAGAGGGTTTAATCTCGAGTGCTACCTCAGAAATGCAATGACGGTCTACAGCAGCCATGTCCTTCCCATAACCTCCCCTGGGTGTGTCTGCAAATGTGTGTAACAGCACACTGAGGGGTTTAATTGGGGGTGAACGACATCTCTCTGTGTTTGCATTTCTGTTTTTGTAGGGCTCAGTCCAATGGTGCTACTAATATCTTTAATGGTATAGTTCACCCCAAAATAAAAATTCTGTCATCATTTACTCACTCTTAAGTTGTTCCAAACCTATATGAATTCTGCTGAACACAAAAGAAGAATATGTCGGTATCCAAACAGTTGGCCCTATTGACTTATAGGCCCGGTTTCACAGACAGGGCTTAGATTAAGTCAGGATTAGGCCTTAGTTCAATTAGGACATTTAAGTAACTTTTTTAAATGTGCCTTAGAAAAAAACATTACTGGTATGCATCTAGACAAAATGGCACTGACACGTCAGAGCAAGTTGCTTTCAGTTAAAACTGCTCAATAATGGGACTAGCTTAAACCTTGTCTGTGAAACTGGAGGTTAGTGTTTTCCCATACTATAGAAACCAAAGGGGTCCATCAACTGTTTGGTTACCCTTATTCTTTAAAATATTTTCTTTTGTGTTCAGCAGAATTCATATAGGTTTGGAACAACTTGAGGGTGAGTAAATGATGTCAGAATTGTAGTTCTACATGCACAGACAGAAGCAAACACGGGATTGCAGTCATAAGAGACAGCTGAGAGTGACTGCTATGCATAGTGATGCATAATAAACTCACACATTACACACACACACACCCTCTCAATGTTTAAATGAGTGTGTAGGGTGAGAGTTGAAACATGATCCGGCCCAACTGAAGCAGAACTATTTCCTGCTACATGCTTGCACTACAAGGAGAGAGAGAGGCTGAAAAAAGAAAAAGCAATAAAATGAAAAGGAGGTAAACCTCACATGCAAAAGACATTTTCTGGATCACCAGCCTCCTTGTGTGTGTATGTGTGTGTTTGATGTGGGAAGCTGCTCTAGTATTTTCTGTCCAAATGTAAGGCAAAAAAAAGTCCACAGCTGTTTATAATCAGAGTGAGCGCGAGAGAGAAACGTCTTTGTGTTTTAAATGCTGTGGAATCGGATCTCAGCGAGACACACATTCCAGAAGACGACATACACACACATGCTCAACCAGACGCTGTTATTTTCATCATGACTTGTATGTTTTTATTGGCAAGGAGAATGTTACAGTTTATTTGTGCTAAGTCTAATAACTTTAACCTTGGTAATAAGTGAATAAATTCTGTGATTTTATAAATGAATTTTTAGTATAATATAGAATTTGAAGAAGAAATAGACAGACGTTTTACAGACCACCAAAAACAAACCACACACACCACACACAAATAACACCCTAATTCGTTGTGATTGCTCCCATATGTCACCAATTAGCCAATCAGTTTAGCAGACCTGTGGCGGCTGCCCTAATTAGCCCATCAATTCGTTAGATTTACAAACCTGGATGGGTTGAGATAGTTTTTCATGTGATATTATACGTGAACATTTAGGGGGCGTTTACACGATACCATTTTCAACTAAAAATGAAAACGTTTCATGCGTTTTGGCCATTCATTTACACGACAACAGTGTTTTGGGGGGCCTAAAAAAGCTAACTTATGAAAATGGGTTTCAAAGTGCAAGTTTTTGAAAATGATACCGTTAACGTCTCCATGTAAACTATAAAAACATGAATTTGTGAAACGGTGTTGTCATGTACATGCATATTACATTGGTTATAAAAAAGAAGTTCATTATAAAAAACCTGACAATGAAGAAAAATGTGTTAGTGCTGTCAAATCGATTAATCGCATCTAACACAAAAGCTTGTGTTTATATAATATGTGTGTATATATATTATTATATTTATATATATGATATATATATGTGTGTATCTCTCTGTGTGTGTATATATATTATACATATATATATATATATATATATATTCCATTATATTAAAATTGTTGAGCTGTTATCCGAGTTTTGGCATCAAAACATAAACCGACATGTGACAAAGACATGCGCACATTTATTAAACTCTCAAAATGTTGATGAATGCATTGGTTTATTAAAAATGTCATCATGACACGGTTTTGCTTGAAATTCAACTGATAATTGAACATATTAATAACCCAATAACATGTAAGGTAATGTAAATACCTTACATGTTATTGGGTTATTAAACAATGGGTGTAAGAAGCTATGTGTGTGTGTGTGTGTGTATATATATGTATATGTATATATATATATATATATATATATATATATATAATTCAGTCTTTATAACTAATAACAAAGTGTGGAAGGTTTCAGTAATGTCGAAAGAGGAAGTGTGTATTTTCTCATGACGAGTGATTAACTGACGTTATTGTGATAACCATCACATACCTGCAGATTACACCCACACTCATAGCTAACTGGTTAGCACACACTCAAACTGATCCAATCACACAGTCTCACGTCACAGACAGCAGAAGCAGACAGAGAGATACGAGTCGTCTCCTAGATTGACTCACTGTATCATTATGTCATAATACTCAATGACAGGGCAAAAGAGGTTATTTCTGTATCTGTACATGAATTGTAATTATTATTCTTATTTTATTCTTTTTTTTTTTTATTTAGTAGTAATGAAAAATCCCAATTACTGTGCACAATGTATTGTCCTCATAATGTTTGACAAATAAAACAACTCAATGACAGGACATTTTAACATACAGTGTGTCATATAATTTCACATTCTAAAATCATTGTTATGAAAATGTTTAAAATATTAAGTAACAGTTCTGCACAAAATTAAAATTCTGACATCATTTGCTGACATCAATATTGTTTTAAATGCTTTGAATAATCTTAGCATGACCACTATTTTTCAATATAATGAAAGTGAACGAGGCTTGGGCTGTCAAGCTCTGCAATGACAAATAAGGTCCATCAAAGTATTATATAAAAAACTCTATAAAGTCATACGATAGCGCTGTGTGAGGAACAGACTGAAATTTAAGTCGTTTTTCACTGAAAGTCTTGACATCTGCCCCAGCTCTTTTTGGCACATTCATGAGAGAAGCAGTCATGTTCGATGTACCAACAAATCATTCTTTTGAATCAGATGTTTTCAATGAATCATTCATATTTTATACTTGTATGGAGTGTTTGTGTCCTTTTTAAAGCTTTTCAACCTTAAAAAGAGTGACCAGGATTTTCTTAAATACATTTTTATTAATTTGTGTTCCACATAAGAAAGAAAGTCCTACAGGTTTGGAATGACATGAGGGTGAGTAAATGATGACCGAATGTTAATTTTTTGGGTGAGCTATCCCTTTAAAAATAACTACACAGAAGTGAAGACATATTTTAACCTGGAAGTCCCCCTAAATGCACACACAAACAATCTCTAATCATGTATTAATCGGACTTGATGCAGATCTGTAGAAATAAAGACTTCAGAGTGGCGATGTTATTCAGAGAGTCAGCAGTAGCATGTTAACTCTGTTCCTTAGAGTCAGTCTGGAAATCTGGAACTAGACTAACTGCTTTTGGCACAGACCACATCCCGACAATGTGCGCACAAACACACACACCGAACACAGCTGAACCAGGCCCAAAGAAGAACACAGTACACTGTTGTGAGTAAAGGCACAAAGAGGCAGTATAAAGAAAAGAGTGAAGGGGAGAGAGACGTGTAATTAAGCAAATATATTTTACTTTGACAGACACATTAAAGAGCAGAGAGCCATCCAGCCACCTGCACAACAACCCTGTATCCTTGACAAATATGTCTTTCGCCACAGCTGAAACATTCACACACTCATACACACACAATGCAAGCTTGTTGAACAAAAAATGTGATGGTGAATGTGTGTGTGATTTTGGTGTGCGTTTGCTCACATATATGCTCTTCTGTGTGTAGCGAAGCTGCAGGTTGTGTAGAATGGCCCCGTCGTGCAGGTCCTGTAGGGTTGCCATGTCCTCGACCCCAGTGATACTGCTGCTGTGCATTGGATAAACCCTCTGCCTGCTCACAGCATTCTGTTTGTAGGTGTACACCTGAACAAAACACATTTGTATGCATATTATTGTGTATTTGTGTAATGACCAAGAGAGAAACAAAAAAGAGCAATATACAAAGGTTATTATATGTTACTGCTCTGAAATCAGATTGGATGAGCCACAATTAAAATTCACTGTAAACAGCCAATATATGGACTGCATACACCTGTGATGGCATGTCAACTGAATTTAATATTAATGCTTTTTAATGCAGAGTTGGGATATTTTGCATAATGAATGAATGCCAAAAGTGTATAATTTTCCATTATCCTGATTTAACTAATTTAATACATAGCTGTACTAGTTGTAACACTCTCATGTCACTCAGCACTCTCTTTCTTCCCTCATAATAAAATTCCCTGTTGTTATTTTCAGCACTATATTTAATATTTAATTTATTTTATTGGTCAATCTCTACAGGCTTTGTTAGTTAAAATTAGATAACTATTATAGTTAACATGAACTAAGAATGAACAATACAGCATTAATTAATCTTAGTTCATGTTAATTTCAACATTTTCTAATACATTATTAAAATCAAATGTTGAATTTGTTAACATTAGATAATTGACTGTGAACTAAAATGAACAAACAACGAAAATGATTAAAAAGATTAATACATACTATAACAAATAAACTAATTGCTCATTGTTAGTTCATGTTAGTAAAAGACAAAAATAATGACCAGCTAACAGAACATTATCATAATAAATGTATTAATTATAAACGTGACTATTTTGTATGACACATGGCTGTTAGTGCTTTTTTTATTAAAACAATAAGACTAAAATCAATGCATAAAACCACTAAAATATAAAACTGCTTTAATAAACTATAAGGATCCTGAAGGTAACAGACTGGCTGCAGATAATACTATAGACCAGAAACAGAAGCCAGAGACAGGAGAAAGTTATGTGACCTTGACTGCACATGCAAGAGTATGAGAAACAGACACAAATCATTCAAGAAACACACAGTAAAACACAGAGCACTGACATGACATGTGGACATATACTGTATATACACACAGTATATCGTGGCCACGAATTACAAATTCGTTTTAGTAAACTGTGCGCACAATATACAAATTCATTCCCTTCGATTTAGTACATTTGGTAAAATATTATTATATTGTTGTGACAAGCAGGGCGGGCGAGAGCTGTGAGAGAGCGGTGCGAGTTTGGTGGCGTGATTGCAGATGAGCATCACCTGTGTGTGTTTTATTTATGTTTTATTATGTGTGTGCGTTTTTACTTTCAGTTTGTGTTTATTTTTGATTAAAGTCATGGGAATGATTTGTTCATTCGTGGCCACAATACACATATTTTTTTCTGCATGTCATGTGCGGGGCTCCATAGTAAAACAAACACAGGTACTGCTTGGTTGACATGCTGGCTTAACTGAGTTTGTGTACCTGACAGACTCTATGGCAACATAGTCTTTTCTAAACAGGCGGGTGCACAGACAAGTGTGTGTTTGTGTAAAATGAGAGCACACCACCTGTTCAGCAGTGCGTTGTTGATCTGAGGTGCACAGAGCAGATGTCATGCCACTGTTCCTGTGTAATGCATACACCCACCCATCCGCACTTACCTGTCCATAGTCGGTGTTAAAGACCACCACTCCACCAGAGCATGAGTCCACGGTACTGGGGACATAATGATCCTCCACCCAGAGCCACACACGACAACCCTGTCAAACACATAAACACTGGTTAGAAACATACTGAACAGTAGCAGAAACACAAACAACTGTTGCAAAACCATGTGTTAGATGTAATTCTGGATCTCGAAATGAAATTGTAAAAGGTAAAAGACCTGTTAAGAACATCCTGCAGGAAAGAAAGATAATTGAACAACTGCAAAAACAATAAAATACAAACAACTGTTTGTAAAATCAAGTGTGTAATTAGGTAACTACGTATTATGTATATAAAAAACACTACACTAGGAAAAAACAAGAAAACTGTTAGTAATTGTTTTTTTGTAATGATGTATCTTTTTAAATTAAGTTTAAAATCACTAAAGCACCTGTTTGAGAACAGTCTGTTTACACTGCAGAAGTTGCAAATGAGTATCTCAATTGTTTCTACACAGTCACAGCAGTGACATACAATGAAGAGCAAATGAAGATTGGTCTCACATGTGTCTCCTCTAGAGTTTAAGAACAGATTTCATCTCAATAATAACTCAAACTTTTCACAAACCAAAGTTTGTAATCAAATATCAGAGATTTCTATATGTTCTCAAATGTTTCTCATCAAATTTTCCAAGATAAAATCATCTGAGTAGCTCTAAACCCTTACTCTGTCAACAATTTCCTAACTGTTTACAACAACTGTCTATTTTTATTTATCCAAATGATGGCAAAGTTGACACTCAAATGAAGCTAAGCATTAAGTCTCCTAAAACTGAAATATCAACCTCTGAGCAATCTCATTTCCTCTCATGCTCTCCTCATCAGGACTGTTTGTACATTAGTTCAAAAAGGTATAATTACCAATAACTAACTCATTAGAGTAAATTCCTCCCTTCCTCTCTCTGTCTCTCTCTCACACACCGCACACACTCTATTAGTGTACATGCTGATGGAAGAAACACATGGTGATCTGAACAGGCATGACTGGCTGTGAGGCCCCAGTGAAGCAGACACAGTTGAACTTTAACCCCATTCCCCACTTACATGCGCGCACACACACACACACACACACACACACACACTCATATATACTATCGGCACTGCATCAAACACTGCAGCATTGTTTTCGGTCCAGTGCCATACTGCATTGTGGGTATTGCAGTTGTATACACTATGCACACATGTACTAATTGCAGAGTTTACAGATTAGTTTTTCACATGGAAAACATCAGACTGAATCTATAAATCAAATTAAACATGAACAAAACAAAGTAATTATGTTTGACCACAGTACAAATAGCAAGTTTTAAATTCAGATTGTGGAATTTGAAAACACACTGAAAGAATCTGAAAAAAATAAGGTGTACTATGTAAAACATTTTCAGTAAAACATCCAAAAACCACTTGTTACATGTCTAGTTTGTTTTTGCTTGTCTTTGAGTTTGTTCCTTTGTTCATTTTCCCGCCACTCCTGTGTTCCCATGGTCACATCATTGAGTTCATTTGTCCCAGCTGTGTCTCGTTAATTAGTCTAGTCATCACCTCGTTTGCCCTGTGTATTTAGTTCTCAGTGTTTCTTCAGTGTTTGTCTGTTGACGTCTACATATACTGGTGTTTTTGAGTGTCCCCTTTGAGTTTGTGCATTAAAAGTTCCTGTTCCGAGTTCTCCTTCGCCTTTCTGAGTTTCATCTACACCAAGTTTGTAACACCACTAGGCCAGTGTTATATATTTTGTTCAGTTGAGTACTTACAATATCCCAAACATTTTCCAACTATTTGTAAATTGTGAGAAAATAGAATTTTTTTTAACCAAGGAACCGGGACGTGTGAGGTCATATCTGCGTTACCCTCGGTTTCCGGTTTTATTTAGCAAAACGCTTTACTCTTACTGCAGTGTGCAACAAGTGTCATAGCAGCCGCTGAGCGAACGCACACGTTAACGTCATAACATAATTTTCAACACACTCAAATGTATCTAATATGATAAACAGAGCTGTGTTACCTCATACTCATGACCGGAAAAGCGGTCGCGAGGCGTGTGTTGCGTTCATCGCTCCAGCGGCCTTGCTCAGCTCCCACAATACTCCGTCCTGCTCTGCTTCATACTACAGTAACGTTAATAATCGCATCCATGAACATGATTTCTGCCCGAGTCCTAATATGTCCTATCCCAATTCTTTTCCACCGGCTGTGAGGAGAAGAAAACATGTCCAAAGATTCTGCACTCAAACTAGGCGTCATCAAACTACGCCTTTGTTTTGAATTGGCGACCTCTAGCGGACAGAAAAGTTACATAGTGCACCTTTAAGAACAGTAATTAAGATTATTAACTATTAAAAATTCTCCATTGTTATTCTGTCATCCACTGTCTGTTCATGCAGTGGCATAAACTCAACAGTACTTCATAACGTAGAAGAGCGGAAACATGCACGCGCACACACACACACACGTTGGTGCAACTACATTATGAGGACATTTCATAGACGTAATGGTTTTTATACTGTACAAACTGTACATTCTATCCCCCTACACTACCCCTACCCCTAAACCTACCCATCACAGAAAACATTCTGCATTTTTACATTTTTAATAAAACATTGTTTAGTATGTTTTTAAAGGTATTTGAAATATGAGGACATTTGAAATGTCCTCATAAACCATGTTTACGTTGTAATACCAGTGTAATACCCATGTCATTATACAAATTTGTGTCCTCATAAATCACATAAACAAGCACACACACACACACACACAGAACTGCTGAATGATCAGACTGAACTGCAACAGAACAGCTGTGCAGCTGGACACACACAGTTGAACAATTTCTCCTATCCCAGCAGAAACAACTATAAGAAGCCAAGCCCTTCTTAGACTGATTTCCCCAGAAAGTGTGTCATAACACTGTTTGTTTGAGCAACATTGATAGGACCATCAATTTTTCTAGCTGTTCTTTTTTATGGCCTTCAATTTGCATGGGCTATTATTTGACATAGAGCATTCGGCAAGATGTGGATTGATTCATTTTAATACAACATTGAAAATAAAATTAGGCTTTTTGTCCAGTTAACTGATTACATAAATCAACATATTAAGTGATTAAAAGTGTAAAGATTATTCTATTAATAAAAATACTACAAACCAACCTGAAAAAGGCAGTAACCACAGAAAAAACGTTGGCTTGGTAAGACTAAGACAAAAGTCTGTAGAGGAAATGGACAATTTAAGTAATTTTCTCTATGATTGCGGTCACATGCACATCTTCATGGTTTCTAACAGCTTATGTACACTTGTAGTACTGTTAACCTGCCACTGGTTTGCTAAAGTTAGTAGTTGTAAAAAGCAAAGACAACCTGAGAATGAATGAAAAGAAAAGAAAAAAACAGTGCAAGAAATAATGAGACCATGATATTACACATTGTGCTCATTAAATATTAAAATATACTTAACAAATATAAAATGAAACAATCAAGGAGGAAATCAGTTAAAGATGACTGATCCTTTCCGGTAAGCAGCATAAGGACTGCATGCCGTTGCAATACGGATAAGTTTGCATGGAGTGTTTTGAGTATTAACAGTCAGTGTTTACTGTTGAAAAAGAAGTCAGCTCTGTATTGCATTTGCTCTCGTTTCAAAAGACTTTAAAACTCAAAACTCAGAGTCAGCCCCATCAAGTTAGTGCATCTCTAACCCACACAAACAGGAAGCTGTTTTCCTCCCTAAACCAAGTTTATCTCAGGAATTCTGGGCCTCTAATCCAATTCACCATCTCTGCAGTAAACCAGGAAGCACAGTGACATAGTTTCCCAACATTTGACTCAAGCACTTAATGGTGAACTCGACAGAAAACACGTTTCTCCACAAGATTTCACTTTGGGGACATCCAGGGATGTGTCTGGTGGTTAAGACATTGAACTTGAGTGTGTATCTGTTTTCCTTGACAGAAGCATATTTCGAGTTAAGCAGCTTTAAACATGTCTTGTGTTTATCTGCAAACATTAGACGATTAGAACCGCTCAACCAGTTTATGACTGGTTCACACATTACAATTTCTAAATACTCCAATCATATTCATAATTCTCTCTCTAGTTAAAAATATTCTGTGTGCTTAAACATTTACACTGATTTCCAACTTACCTTTTTAAATTACACAAAAACCTTTCATAAGTGCTTTTACAAGCACTTTAAAAGTTTAATTTCAGCAATAAAATGTCATGTGAACACTTTAGTCCAATTGGAAACCATGACCAATCCAGTTTCCGCAAAGTGTTATTTGTGTTATTTGACACAATGTAAAAAAAAAGAAGAAAAAAAAAAGAGTGGTTTATTAAGAGAGAAGAACAGAGAAAGAGTGAGAGCAAATATACATTCAAAAGTTTGGGGTCAATAAGATTTTTTAAAGTTTTTGAAAGAATTCTCTTATTCTCATCAAGTCCACATTTATTTGATCAAAACTCCAGTAAAAACAGTAATATTGTGAAATATTATTACAATTTAAAATAACTGTTTTCTATTTTAATATTTTTTTAAATGTAATGTATTCCTGTGATGTCAAAGCTGAATTTTCAGCATCATTACTCCAGTCTTCAGTGTCACATGATCTTTCATTCGAAATCTAATATGCTGATTTGGTGCTCAAGAAACATTTCTTATACACAGTAGTGTACGTGTCTGCCAGGTTTTCTGGCCAATGTTCACTTCCTGTATAAAAATAGATGGCTCAAAGGAATCACAAATTTAAACAGGTAGCAATAATCCAACTAAAACATCACACACACACAACTTATGCACAAAAGCATCCAAATCAAACATCAACGACTTTCTAATTTTGTTTCATGTTCAGATGAAAGAAAAAACTTCACTTTGAAGTTAAAAAGTGCACTGTGTGCATGCATGTCTGAGTGTGTCCTTGTATTGTGTATCTAAACTCTTAAAATAATATCAGAGTTTTGGAGGGCGGTCAGGCTGGGCGGAGTAAAGGATGAAACAGGCCAGAGTTACTCTGTAATCTCAATGCTGCTTACAGAGCATGTTTAGAGCTTACCACACACACACACACACACACACACACACTTCTCCATAACTCTCTTTCTCTGTCCCCCTTTTTTTCTCTCATTTGGCTGCAGGAAGTGAGGGATCAGATATCGTTTGGGTCAACAGTAAGGCAGGCCAGTGATGAAGGGCATTCCTGCATACTTCGAACCCAAAGATCCAAACTTCAGCTCTCTCACATGCAGGGTGACCCGAGATTGGTGTTCAGACTCAGACCAGTCTCCTCAAAATATAACCATATAACTTATTTCACCAATCAAACCCCCTCAAGCACACTCACTGCCTGACCTACTTTTCCTAAGCACGCTCATTTTCTTTCTCTCTCTCTCTCTCTCTCTCTCTCTCTCTCTCCTACAATGAAAAATGTGTGTTTATACTTCACGACGAGAGTGAACGAGGGAAAGAGAGCTGTATAAACTAGACAGAACAAAGACAAAGACCATCTTCGTGCATGTATGCATGTGCATGCAGACGTACTTTGCACCTGGCCGCAGTTTAGAAGCCTAAGAGATTGCAATTGTGATGAATCATAAAAGGACGTTCATTTGTTTTCTTCCTCTTTGTTTAGTTATTATAATGATTTCGTAGTTTAGGAACAAACAGGCTAATTAGGCTTTTAGAGTTTGCATGTTGATTGACATGACTCAAGATTAAATGAATAGTTTACCTAAAAATAAAATCCTCATGTCATTCCTAACTTGTATGACTATTATGGACCACCAAAGGGGATATTTGGAGAATGACCTGGTCACTGATTTCCATGCAATTACAATAAATGGAAAAACTGAAGCTTTCTAGATTAAAAATATATGAAAAAGCACCATTAAAAGCAAGCCCATTAGACTTGTCAGAAGACTTGAAATATAATGCACATCTTCTCGTCATCTGACCCAGCTTTCCTTGAGTTCATGGCTCAAAAGAATCATTCTTTAGAGTCACAATGGGTCACTGGAGAAGATTATTAGTAAATAACAACTTAAATTGTCATCTATTTCTTACCAAAAGCTCTCATATGCCTTCAGAAGGCTTGGAATATCACACATGAGAGCACTTTTATGGCACTTTTGCTTTCTTTCTGATGCTTGAAAGCACCAGTCCCCATTCATTCAGGACATAGTTCAAAAAGTGTCCTTTTGTGATTCAATGAAAAATGAAAGTCATACAAGTTTGAAACAACAGGAGGGTAAGTAAATGATTTTCATTTTTGGGTGAGCTATCTGTTTAACAGAAATATGGAACACACACACACCCTTTAAGAAAAAAAAAAATCCACTAACAGTTTTCTCTTCCAGTATTTCTCTTTATCAGTGTAGGTGCTAAGGGGTTTCCCTGTTCTGAGTTCCTTGATAAAAGCAGCTTTGAATCACTACACTGTGTAATCATTAAGCTACTCACAAGATTTAACGTACGTGTGTGTGTGTGTGTGTGTGTGTGTGTTTGTGAGAGAGACAAGAAGGATTACTTGACACCAAGCAGATGAGAAAACCAGAAGGGGGTACATAGCCAAGTGTGTGGGGGGTTTACTTTTCCATACTTTAAGGACAAAGTGTAACATTTTATAAAAAATGTTATAAAATGTTATAAAAGAACTTAAATGTAAGTTATTTAAATGTGAAAAAACCTCCCTTTGGGGATATAGAGTTATAATCTTAAAGAGAATTCAAAGTTAATTTTAATATATGAGACTTTACAATTGCACCTAAAGCATCTCTAAACCTCTGAGACTTTTGTTTCAGGAAAAAAAGAATAACCTGGAGTGTTTGTTTTCCCAGAGTGCCACTCCTCTTCACTAAAATACAACTGTCAAACAGTACCTGCGACTCTGATTGGCCAATTCACAGGAAAATAAAGAGCTTCACCTTTGAAACTCCGCCTATAGAGACTGCAGGGAGGCAATAACCTCAGCGACACTGCTGTGCAAATACCATACACAAACACACCTAAAGCAAAACGGACATGCAGGCCTGCGACCATAACTGCAAACAGAAATGTGTGTGCATCCATGCTAGATCAAAATGCTAAAGAAAATGGCAATAGGGCAGATTTGTATGTGAAGTCTCTCTCTGTGAAGTTAGACGTGTGTGAGACAGGAATCATATGGTCTCTCCGTCTCTGAGGTCAGTCATGTAGAAGAGCAGCGTGTGTGAGACAGGCATTCACGAGCTCAGCTCTTCCCCACATTCCGCACGCATGTTTCGGCTGAATCTGTTTCCGCACACACAGCGCTGTCTCTTTTTAAAGACTGCTTCTTTTGTCCAGAACCGATTCACAGGCTAGATATGCAGCAGCCGGCGGACATTTGACACTATTGTGTAAAATTGGTGCAGTTGGAGCTGCCTGATTTTTGTGCTTCCCTTTCTGACCATCCAAAACTCTAATATAAAGTCTATCGCTGCATCCGAAAATAGAACACTACCCTATATAGTATGTGAAAAACAGTACGCCAACTGAGTAGTATATCCGAATACACAGTACTCGAAATATAGTACGCAAAAAGTACCAGGACGAGCTACTACTTCCACAGAGATTCTTAAGTGCACATTCAATTGACACTTTACTATCCCATGAGGCCATGGGGAGAGGATCTGTGAATGGCCGTATGGATTTCCATCCAAATGTGAAGCGAGTCTTTCCAAAGTTCACAAATGAGAATTAAGTGCTTTTCCATCAAGTTGTTTGAGCGGATGACGGTGGTATCGGTAACCTATACTACCCACATTGATATATAGAACATACTTTTTTTTTTAAAGGTCGCGAAGTTTGTTTCAAACCAAATGTAGTACCTACTATACAGTGATTTCAGAAGCAGCACGTGTTTCTGAGCTGGTACAGGTGAGAAGATTTATTGAGATGATTTATTTAATTAGAGCCACGCCTTCACAGGTGAAAAGCACAATCTGAAGGACTAATGATCCACCTCAAGCCAATATTAGAAGCCTTCACTTGTGACTCATGTGGCATTGGCTCAAGGGAGCGGCTCGTGCTACTGATCATCATCTTGCACTCATTTTACAGTCAGGTCATGAGGGATGAATAATACTATTGTCTCATTATCATCAACACCAGTCCTGACAAGCATTTCCCAAAATTAACTTTTGGTAACACTGTTATGGATTCATTTCATTTGCATATAACATACATTTCTATAAAAATATGATTATATTTAAAATATTATATTTAATATAACAAAAATAAGTAATATACTTTTTGAATAATTATTTATTTTTATTGAATGTTATATTTAATAAAAAACTTTTACTAGCTCCAAAAAATACAATAGGTTTTTTTTTTTTAAATATGACAATTTGGGTAATTCCAGGGATTCTGTGCCTTTTGTGTCCACAAGATTATTATCTTACTGCCAATGTTAAACCTTTCTTAGTTATTAACAACACCATTTAAACTCTAAGCATATTTAAGGTGATTAAAAAATAACTGGAAACATTTTACAGCATTTTGAACCACCACATGTCACCATTTTTCCTATGTCCACAGGCCTGTGTATCCCATTTTCATGATAAATATAACACTTACTATTGATTCCCCCCCCCCCCCCCAATGTTTTACATACTTTTTTTAATTACTACATTTATTTTAACAATTAAAACAATTATAAAATAAGGTTTTTAGCTTGTTCCTCAATTTATTCTCCACTCTGTTATTTTTTACTACTTTGGAAAGATTAAATGACATCATATCATAAAGCACTCATCACTTCTTTGGAACTTAAGCAAGTGAGTAAGATTCTTGATTATTTTAACTGTCTAGTTTTATTTATTTTTTTTTACCAATTTTATCTTTGAAATTTAATGTGGTCAATCTTAGTATGTCCACCCTATTAAGGGAAATATGAAAAGTTAGTAGAAAAAACATATTTTTAAAATTACAGTTTTAAAGACCATGCAGTTTTTCATTTGATAAACCTTCTATGCTGATTTTAGATCAGAATGTCCACTCTGTTATATCTGAGGAGCTAACAGAGTGGACACTGAGAATATACATAGTGATTAAAAGTAATTTATGTTTAAAGTTGAAGTAGTACATTTAAAGGCTGTTGGCAATGTTTTACATAATGTTTTCCATCTAAATCCAGTTCAAAATAAAGTAAAATTGTATCCGGTTGTACACAAGCAATAGGAAATCATCCATCAATCCATTCTTTATACAACTTGTCCACCCTGTTATTATTTTGTCCACCCTGTTAAGCAGTTTTTTACATTAATTCAATAAAATTAGCACAAAAAAACAACAACAACATACTAATAATTCAGTGACAATGACATTTTTACAAGAGTATCAATAATGCAGTACTTTAAATAGTAAACCAAAATGCATTTTAGGCATTTGTATCTGTCCCTAACTGGGTGGTCATTTTTGATCTTTCATTTCATTTATTTTGTTTAATAAATGGTTAAATTTATTTACCTAAGCTTGACCAAAAGGCACAGAATACAAAGAATGACCCATTTATTAAAATAAATAAAAAAAATAACAAAAATGTCTGTTTGTTTATATTATAATTATTGCTTAATATAATTAAATGCTATATATTATAGCCATGCTTTGTATAAAGTTATCACTAATGAAACACTAGCTACTTATTAATTCAGCCAGTGTACAGTGAATACTTCTAATAATAGCGCCGGGATATAGACGAGGAAACGAGAAGAAAGGTAAGGAAATGCCTGCGATCTCCGTTGGGAACGACCCAAACCATTCAGAACCGGGACAGTGAGGGAGATGTGAGGTTTAGTGAGTCGCGCGCGCAGTCCTGAACATCAAACGTACAAACATATAACGTTATACAAACTATATATATTTATATAGGCTACAGTCTGTTATTTCCCCAACGAGATTTGTTATATCTTTCATGTATTTTGTTTTCTGGAACAGAAACAGCAGAAACTATTCTCATGTCCAACTTACCTCGGTGAAAAAGTTATCCATTGTCTTTATAATTATGAATCTCTGAGGTCTTCATAGGAGTCGACGAGCCGAACCATACGTGTCAGTGAAAAGTGTCATGCTGCCCCTCACTGCATCTCACTGATCTCTAGACCCCTGAAGCCAGTTTGTTTCTCTCTCGCGCAGAGACAAGTCTTTGTTTCAGACCATACAGATGTTGGAAACTATCATGAGTCCCACTGCCAGTCGCGAGAGCAAGAAAAAGTGTTCTTCCACGCGCTCAGTGACTCGCGAGGCGCGCTTCGTGAAGGGATATGAAGACACGGCGCGAGGTCACTTTGTATGCCGGTGTGACACGCGCCTCGGTAAACAGCGAAGGCTCCGTGTCCTGCCAAGTTTGCAGCGACTGCGCTGAGTCGGCTCGCTGCCTGTTGGCTCCGCCCCCCGCACGGTTTGAATGGCAAAACTTCTGAAGATCCGTGGCCTCGCGCGCACCTCCTGCTGTTCCCGTGGTGAGGGCGCGAGGGATAATCTTAATCTACACGAAACTATTTGCGTTGGTTCACTGTCTGTAAAACTGAAAACTCAGTTGTGAAACGGTAAATTTAGTTCAGAGTTCAAGGTTGATAAACGTACATGTAAAATAAAAAATGAATACATTTGCTTTAATGTATCCTACAATTTTTTTTTATCAACGCACAATGCTGCTCATTATTAAGAATTTAAAGAAGTCACGGGGCTATAAAATGTTATTTTAGCTGTTCTTGTGAATCTTAAGGCATGTCCAAAGGTCAGTCAGAGGTAGAATTTTTACTTCTGAGTTGATATGCTATCTATCGATCTATCTATCGATCTATCTATCTATCTATCTATCTATCTATCTATCTATCTATCTATCTATCTATCAACAGGGCTGGGTAGGAACTAATTGCATGTAATCTGGATTACATAATCAGATTCCAAAAATGAAGTACTAGATTACATTACATTTTAAAATACTCATAATCAGACTTTTTCTATTGATTACCTGTTTATGTTATTCTCACAATGATGATTCTACCTCTTTGTTATCTTTTAAATTTTCCTTTCTAAAAAAAGTCTACATACTTTCAGAAGCTCTTCCAGGTTTGTAGTCATGTGACTATCACTGAAAACTGAGAGCCACAAAGCATTTGAATGATTACTCAGTGAGTCATTTAACCATGTATTACTGTCTATGGAAGGCTTTTGTTTTTCAAACACATTAAAATTCACATTTCATATTTACATGCAATGCAGGGATTCCCCAACTTTTTTGTCAGCTGAACCTCTTTGCCCTAATATATTTACTTATATTAATTTAATAAGTTAGGTCAATAATAATAATAATTGATTATTATTAGGTTATTATAACTGGCTGACATGAAGTGTCTGGAATCTTATTGTCAGATCATGAAGAATTTCACTCTAGAGGACGCCACTGGACGACTGCAGCAGATGATCTGCCCTCATCATGAGAAACTGATGAAGATTTTCTGTCGTACTGATCAGAACTGTATATGTTATCAGTGTATGTTGGATGAACACTAGTTCATCTACCCTAATATATTTACTTAAAGTAAGCCTTTAGATTTTAATTTAATAAATCCAAGGTCAATAATAAATAACTAGATGAGTATAACTTTGATGTTGGCTTGAGAAAGCCAGGTCTGAAAGTTTAAAATAACAGCTTGAAGTTTTTCGGTTTTTCAGTTTGAATTGAGGGTTAAAGTAGTTTTAAGGTTTACATTTTAAGTTTTTGAAGGCAATACAATCGGTTGCTATGGTATTCTGGGTGGTTGCTAGGATGTTGCTATGCAGTTTTTAGGGTACTTGGGGTGGTTGCTGTGTGGTTGCTAAGGTGTTGCTCAGGTACTCAGGGTGGTTGCTAGGGTGTTGCTATATGGTTGCTAGAGTACTCAGGGTGGTTGCTATAGTGTTGCTATGCGGATGCTAAAGTACTCTGGGTACTCAGGGTGGTTGATAGATAGATCTTGGTCTTGATACCGCGGCTCCACTTCACTTCACTATTTAGCAGACTCAGGTCCCGAGTTCACTACTGTGCAGACTCAGGTCCCAAATCAGCACAAGATGTCAGCGCCTTATTGGGACATTGGCAGCTTCACTTTTCTACAATGGAAGAGAGTGAAGGTGCGTCATTCATAAATATATATATATATATATATTTTTTTTTTTTTTTACAGTCTATGGTTAATGGTCATATTCACAATTTTTTATCACAATCTTTGCCAAAAGTTTTGGGACGTTTGCCTTTACATGCACATGAACTTTAATGACATCTCATTCTTAATCTGTAGTGTTTAATACGTAGATGGCCCACCCTTTGCAGCTATAACAGCTTCAAATCTTCTGGGAAGGCTTTCCACAAGGTTTAGGAGTGTGTTTATTGGAATTTTGACCATTCATCTAGAAACGCATTTGTGAGGTTAGGCACTGATGTTGGACTAGAAGGCCTGGTTCGCAGTCTCCGCTTTAATTTATCCCAAAGGTGTTCTATCAACTCTGTGCAGGCCAGTCAAGTTCCTCCACACCAAACTCGCTCATCCCTGTCTTTATGGACCTTGCTTTGTGCACTAGTGCGCAGTCATGTTGGAACAGGAAGGGGCCATCCCTAAACTGTTCCCACGAAGTTTAGCATGAAATTGTCCAAAATGTCTTGATATGCTGATTTACTTGATTTACTCACCCTCAAGTCATCTTATGTGTATATGACATTCTTCTTTTAGACAAATAAAATCAGTTATATTAAAAATGTCCTGGCTCTTCCAAGCTCTTGCTCCGTTTTTGAAGTCCATAAAAGTGCATCAATCCATCATAACTGCTCCACACGGCTCCGGGGGGTTAATAAAGGCCTTCTGAAGCGAAGTGATGCGTTTGTGTAAGAAAAATATCCATATTTAAAACTTTATAAAATTATCTTTTCATTAGGTCCTGGCTGTAGAGTTTCCAGTCTCTCTCTGTCCCTCCTGGATCTACAGACTCACCCAGCATCACTTTTTGTTCTCGTCTCTCTTTTGATGATTTCTGTAAATCTGTATGTCATATGAGAGAAAAACTGGAGCATTTCTTCAGAGAGGAGATAAAAATTATATCTGGTAGAGGTAAGTGTTTCCTAACATGTATCATATGTTGTCATGTAGAAAGACAATGCATATTTAAATAATTCAAAAATGTTTTATATAATAATTTAATATTATTTTACAATATTTACAACAAAATGTCTGTTGGTTTCCACAGTGAGAAACATTAACATCATTCCCAGCCCTGAACCCAAGACACATGAGGATTTCCTTCAATCTAAGTCTCTATAATCATACATGTACATAAAAAGACAGCCTTTAGTTCCTATTATATCAACAACCAGACTGAACTGTACACAACTCTTGATTTACATGAGACACATTTACTCTGTAAATATTCAAAGTACGATTAACTATACATCAAATCAGTAATAATCATATGATAGCTAGTTTAACTTACTGGGTTAGTTAACTAAAAAAGTTCTGGGGGCGCATTTATAAAATGGTGCGTAGAAACCATCCTACATTTGATCTTACGATCATTTCGTAATTGAGAGCTTTCTGATCCCCTCATAGACAGCAATACCTAGTTAAAGACATCATTAAAATAGTCCATGTGAATAGTGGTTCAACCTTAATTTTATGAAGAGGATACTTTTTGTATGCAAAAAAAAAAATCTTCTCTTCCGTGTCAGTTCTCTGACGCTGTTCACGTTGTCAACACATTGCAGCGCTGTCAGAACGCGGTTCCTGTGTCAGCACCACTTGCATTCGTCGTGGTGCTCATGTGAACAGCATCACAGACTGACACAGAAGAGAAGAAATTGTTGAAGGAAGTCGTTATTTATAAAAAAAAAAAAAATTGTGCACAAGAAGTATTCTCGTCATTTCATAACATTGAGGTTGAACCACTGTAGTCACATGGACGATTTTAACCTTTGAATCCTTGAAAGTGGCAATTACTTTGCACATGGGGGGTGGGGGTGGGAAACCTCTCGGATTTCATCAAAAATATCTTCATATGTGTTCTGCTGAGTTTGTACAGCTGCTGAAAAGAGATTTTAAAACATTTGAACAGGACTAAAAATAAATAGAAAATGTGATTTCACTTTTCAATTCTAAATTTTTAACTAACTATAATTTCTGATGGTTAAAGGGATAGTTCACCCAAAAATGAAAATTAGCCCATGATTTATATGACATTCTTCTTTCAGACGAATAAAATCGGAGTTATATAAAAAAAGTCCTGGCTAATCCAAGCTTTATAATGGAAGTAATTGTTGCTGTTTTTGAAGTCCATAAAAAATGCCTCTGTCCATCAAATAACATGCTCCACACAGCTCCGGGGGTTAATAAAGGCCTTCTGAAGCAAATCGATGCGTTTGTGTAAGAAAAATATCTATATTTAAAACTTTACAAAGTAAAGTTCCAGCCGATCGCCTTCTGTGGAAAAGTGTTGAAAGTGCCTTCTCGCAGTTCAAGATGCTTACGCTACGTCTGACGAGCGTACCTGGTAGTGTAAGCCTTTTGAACTGCAGAGGCACTTTCAACACTTTTTCCATAAATTGAATACGGAAGGCGATCGGCCCGAAACGTTACTTTGTAAAGTTTTAAATATGGATATTTTTCTTACACAAACGCATCGATTCACTTCAGAACGATTTAGGAGAAACACATTTTAGGACTTCTAAATTTTGTATTTCACAAAAGCATTTTAGCGCTAAAACCAGCTCCTAAATCTGTAAAAAAAAAAAAAAAAAAAAAAAAAAAGTTAGGGGTAGTCTAGAGCAGGGGTCTTCAACGTTTTTCAGGGCAAGGATACCTTAGGCGATAGAGACATAGAGCAGGGACCCCCGATACAAAATGTGTCAAACAGAGCTACATATTAAGCATATAGCCTTCAATATTAATTAATTATATTATGATTAAGAATAAGTTATATTATATTAAGACAGTAGATCAGAACTATACACATTATTGTTGTTGCATGACTGTATTTTACTTTTCATTGTTAAAATTGAGATTTATGCATCATTCTGTGATAAAAATCACAATTCATTAGTTGTTTGCAGTTGTTGTAAATTATTTTAATTGATCTGCAGAGTCATACATTTATTTTACCAATCAGATGGACAATTAAACATTTACCTGAACCTTAGCTACAAATTTATTATGTAGCTATTATATAGAGTGCATCCGGAAAGTATTCAGTGCTTCACTTTTTCCACATTTTGTTATGTTACAGCCTTATTCCAAAAAGGATTAAATTCATTATTTTTCTCCTCAATTCTACAAACAATACCCCATAATGACAACTTGAAAGAAGTTTGTTTGAAATCTTTGCACATTTATTTAAAAAAAAAAAAAATTGGGAGAAAAAAAAATGTATGATGCTACAAGCTTAGCACACCTATTTTGGGCAGTTTCTCCCATTCTTCTTTGCAGGACCTCTCAAGCTCCATCAGGTTGGATGGGGAGCGTCAGTGCACAGCCATTTTCAGATCTCTCCAAAGATGTTCAATCAGGTTCAAGTCTGGGCTCTGGCTGGGCCACTCAAGGACATTCACAGAGCTGTCCTGTAGCCACTTCTTTTGTTATCTTGGCTGTGTGCTTAGGGTTGTTGTCCTGTTGGAAGATGAACCTTCGCCCCAGTCTGAGGTCCAGAGTGCTCTGGAGCAGGTTTTCAAGGATGTCTCTGTACAATGCTGCTGTAGGACGTGTATAAGGGAAACAGGTCTATTTAGCTCAAAGGAAATTATTAATCAATTCATAGGGAATTTTGAAAGAGTCACTGATTTTACGGCCAAGCAAATGACTCGTCCAACGTTCATTTAAACAGGCCGTAACTATCAACTCTGCAGCGGATATTACTATCCAAACAATAGCGAAACACTATTTAATAGCCAGGTAACATAGATCAGCAGTTTAAGACATTAAATTCGTAAGCACATAACAAAAAGAACACTTATCTTTAAATACAAATGAGACTTTATTGATTATTCTAACACCTAAAACTAATATCTAACACAAACACACACACACACACATTCACACTAGTTGCAGAAAGAAGGAAAGTGAGGAAAGAATGAGTTTTAAGAGAGTGAAATGATGAAGTCCCAAGTTTCTAGCAATATATGCATTTATAACACATGACCTGAACGAACCATCAATCATTAATTTAACCCTCGTTTCTTAGGCGGGGTTATTAAATTTGATATCAATGCACCAGTTCAGTTAGAATCTGGAGGTTACTTGCGTTTGTGTCTCATATCTTCTTTAAATGGGGATTCCCTCCTTCTTGGTCCTGGCTGCAGAGGGGTTCCCCAGATTCTTTGATTCGCTGACGGCCTTGTCGTGTCTTTGATCGACGTCTTGGGAAGCCAATCACGTGGCAAGTTGGCGGATGGATGGAAAGTCTTGTGGATATTGTTTGAAGTTAGCTTTGCTGTAGAATCGTTAATTGAAACTTTGCGGCAAAACTTCACTTATATATTACGAGACTCAATGGAAAGAAAAGAAACTAAGTAAAAGAAAGGAAAGTGAGACGAGAGTATTTAGATGGCTTGAATGAAATTGTTAACCCATTTTCTCTGATCTTGGTCTGCCTCGATCGTCTTTGTCCAATCATCTATTCGTCATGTCATTGTCTCTGTTGTAATCTGTCGTCTTTGTCTAAACTCTGTCTGATTCTATGTCTGGTTCTGAGATTTTAAACTCAAATGTCTGTCCATCCTCCTGGATGGGTTCTGACCAATTAGGTAACATCTCTGGTTCAGAGGTGACTGCTTCCCCACCCCTCATCATAAATTACCTGTTATCTCTGGTCTCCTAACTTCCTGCTCTAAGCAGAGATTAGTTAGACATGATTTCTTATTATAAGAACACGATACATTCTACACAGATTTAAATCAAGCCATCTTCTGAATTATGAGCATACAATCATACTAATACCAAGCAAGGCACACTTTCAATCAACCATTCAATAGTTACAACAATTACACGAATTGTGAGTGATATATATTCATAATGGTCACGTGTATTGGTTATAGACATGATATAGCATTATGCAGTAGAAGACTATTTGAATGTAAGTCCGGCTATCATCCCTTTTTGAATGATTTGATGCAGTTTATATGTAACAACAGTCTCTGTGGGTTTTCCTGTGGATTTTAACTGTGTCACTCAAAGTTCATTTAAAGGTTGTTGAGAAGAAGGGGATCTGTTTTGGCTCTTTGTCTTGGGGATCAAACAACCTCTGCCGTTATCTTGGTGTGGCCCAAAGTTTGCAAGGCCATAAAGTACTTAGCTGGGAGTTTGTTAGTTGGCGCAGACAGAATGGAGCCCACTCTTATTGATGCAGGGTCTGGAGTATTGAGTTGGGTTTTGTGTGGAATTATGTTTGAACAAATCATCTGGGAGATTAATTTGTGTCTGGTGCGCCCTCAAATACTACACTGCATTCATCTTTCCCTCAATCCTGACTAGTCTCCCAGTTCCTGCCGCTGAAAAACATCCGCTTTCCATTCAGGCCAAAGAGTTCAATCTTTGTTTCATCAGACCTGAGAATTTTGTTTCTCATGGTCTGAGGGTCCTTCAGGTGCCTTTTGGCAAACTCCAGGTGGGCTGTCATGTGCCGTCTGGCCACTCTACGATACAGGCCTGATTGGTGGAGTGCTGTAGAGATGGTTGTTCTTCTGGAAGGTTCTCCTCTCTCCACAGAGAAACGTTGGAGTGACCATCGGGTTCTTGGTCACCTTCCTGACTGAGGCCCTTCTCCCCCGATCGCTCAGTTTGGCTGGGCGGCCAGCTCTAGGAAGAGTCCTGGTGGTTCCAAACTTTTTCCATTTACGAATGATGGAGGCCACCGTGCTCATTGGGACCTTCAATGCTGCAGAAATGTTTCTGTACTCTTCCCCAGATTTGTGCCTTGATACAATCCTGTCTCGGAGGTCTACAGACAATTCCTTGCACTTCATGGCTTGGCTTGTGCTCTGACATTCACTGTTAACTGTGGGACCTTATATAGACAGGTGTGTGCCTTTCCAAATTATGTCCAATCAACTGAATTTACCACAGGTGGACAAGTCAAGTTGTAGAAACATCTCAAGGATGATCAGTGGAAACAGGATGCACCTGAACTCAATTTTGAGTGTAATGGCAAAGGCTGTGAATACTTATGTGATTTTTAAAAAAAATTAAAAAGATTTCAAACAAACTTCTTTCACGTTGTCATTATGGGGTATTGTTTGTAGAATTGAGGAAAAATATGATGAATTTAATCCATTTTGGAATAAGGCTGTAATTTGAGGGTGAGTAAAAGATGACAGAACTTTCATTTTTGGGTGAACTATCCCTTTAAGACTTTTCTCTGTTCCTTAGTAAAAGTTGGACTCAGCATCTTTGTGAATACATTTTGAGAGGAAACTCTTAACTAAGAACTTTTACTGCTATTTAGGAGAACTCTTAGTGGTAAGATAAAATGTTTTGTGAATACGGCCCCTGGTGTTTTATTTTTATGACTGGAAGTCATGTATTACTTGATAAATGCAGATTATGTGTTTTATTTTCATCAGATTCCCGTCGACACGCTTTGGATGCATGCACAGTGAATAAAAACCTGGTACTGTCTGAAGGGAACAGAATGATTAAATACACTGACAAAGTCCAGCGGTATCCTGATCATCCAGACAGATTTGATGGTAATCCTTAGGTGTTGTGTAGATAGAGTGTGTGTGGACGCTGTTACTGGGAGGTTGAAGGTGGTTGAGGTGGAAATATCAGTGTCATATAAGAGCATCAGCAGGAAGGGACGGGGAGATGAATGTGCGTTTGGATATAATGATCAGTTGTTTGTCCTGCTCTGTATCCAGTAGCTCATTCTGGCATAATAACAAACAGGCTAAACTCCCTGTAGTCTCCATCTCCTGTAGAATAGGAGTGTATGTGGATCACAGTGCAGGAACTCTGTCCTTCTACAGCGTCTCTGACACAATGACCCTCATTCACAGAGTCCACACCACATTCACTCAGCCTCTCTGTCCTGGGTTTAGAGCTGCTACAAGTTGGACAGGACAGGACTCAAAAATTACACTCTGTGATCTAACAATGTAGAGATTATATGCAGAGATTCTACAAATAATATTGTGAGTGATATTCTCAAGATATCATTGTCATGTTTTAATTTTGACATTGTTTATTATGTTTACTCCAAATATTATCAGCACAATATTAATCATTTTTTATTCACAAGATACACGTATTATTTGTCTTACATTATCTTTTGAATAGTAATCAACTATATTTTCTTCACCTGGCCGAACAAAAGAATTCAAAGTGATTTTTCTTTTCATTATTTAGCGCTGACATCTCTGTATCTTAAAAGAGTGTATAGTTCTAGCAGACCACATTCAATGAACTACTGAATAAATGCATTTAAGAAACGAACTCTCTCTGTTCCTGCAATGTCCCTTACATAAATAACCTCTATTGACATTATTTAAACGACACATTCACTTAATGGAATTAGAACCTAAATTAAAGATGATTTGTAACATTACTTTTATCATGAGAAGACAAGGACCTGCGGTGTCAGTCTCATTCTGTAAGCACTTCACACAACTGCAGTCAGTTTCAGATCAATAATCAAATGTTGTTTTAGTCTCTTATTTTGGTAGCTGTCAACATACACACATGGCGGAATCACAATTAAACTGAATGGTGGACAAATGATCACATGTCCAGTTTTGACTCTTTGAACATTGATCCGAATCATCCCCGAGAGCTGATGAAACTCTTAAACTCTTTTAGCGAGTTTCTGTATAAGACTGCCATCTAGCGCTCGTGTATATTATATGACTGGCACATTTGCACACGTTTTAAAACCAGGAGATGTTTCAGTTTAGAGAAATCGAAAGCTGTTGTTGTGGACGTCTCTCTGTCTGTGAGTGTGTGAAATAAAATGGCAGAATCCAGTGTTTCTTTGGCTCAGGATCAGTTCAGCTGTTCAATCTGTCTGGATCTACTGAAGGATCCAGTGGCCATTCCCTGTGGACACAGTTACTGTATGAGCTGTATTACAGGCTGCTGGGATCAGGATGATCAGAAGGGAGTCTACAGCTGCCCTCAGTGCAGACAGACCTTCACTCCAAGACCTGTTTTAGGTAAAAACACCATGCTGGCTGAAGTGGTGGAGAAACTCAAGAAGACAAAACTACAAGCTGCTCTTCCTGCTCAATGTTACACTGGATCTGGAGATGTGAAGTGTGACGTCTGTACTGGGAACAAAAACAAAGCCATCCAGTCCTGTCTGATGTGTCTGAACTCTTACTGTCAAAATCATCTGGAACAACATGAGACTTTCTTCAAAAGTAAAAGACACAATCTGATGGACGCCCCTGGACGACTGCAGGAGATGATCTGCCCTCAACATGAGAAACTGATGGAGATTTACTGTCGTACTGATCAGAACTGTATATGTTATCTGTGTATGGTGGATGAACACAAAAACCACGACACTGTATCAGCTGCAGCAGAGAGAACGCAGAAACAGGTGTGAACTATGAGTAGTAATGATGTTGAATAATAAATGTTTCATAATTATATTATATATATTCAAAGATTTCACACATTTCTTAAATGAGACAGACAGTTCTACACTTATTTGCACATTTTTTACATTCTCTTAAAGAGGCACATGTAATGACTTGTTTATTGACTGTATACTCTAAATCCTGTAGAGACAGTTGGAGGAAACCCAGAGAAAATTCCAGCAGAGAATCCAGGAGAAACTGAAGGAGCATGAGGAGCTAAGAGAGGCTGTGGAGTCTCACAAGGTGAGTTTTGAGCAGAAGAACAACTGCTGGCTGCTGGAAGAGCTGTTTCAGACTCAGTTAGGACTCAATCAGTCAGTGAGGAGCCAGTGCTGGAGCTCTTTCCAGTCCCACTGAAGCTCACTGTGGGGAACAGGCTGTGTGAGGGACCAGTAAGAGCTGAGTGAATGGACTGACTCTAATGCATCTCTCTCTGTGTGTCCTAATAGCGCTCTGCACAGGCAGCAGTGAAGAACAGTGAGAGGATCTTTACTGAACTGATCCGCTCCATTGAGAGAAGCTGCTCTGAGGTGACACAGCTGATCAGAGATCAGGAAAAGGCTGCAGTGAGTCGAGCTGAAGGACGACTGGAGAAACTAGAGCAGGAGATTGATGATCTGAGGAGGAGAGACGCTGAACTGGAGCAGCTTTCACACACAGATGATCACATACATTTCCTCCAGGTAACATAGATCTGACAAACAGGACAGTGGTCTTTAGGAAGTGAATGTGTTTTCTATCAAATGTTTCTGTGTTGTTGGCTGGAATTTCTATTGTGTCTTTGTGTCTGTGCAGAGTTTCCAGTCTCTCTCTGTCCCTCCTGGATCTACAGACTCACCCAGCATCACTGTCAGTTCTCGTCTCTCTTTTGATGATGTTGGTAAATCTGTGTCTCATCTGAGAGAGAAACTGGAGCATTTCGGCAGAGAGGAAATAGAAAAGATATCTGGTAGAGGTAAGCACATAATATCACATAATGTCATGTAAAAACAATGCATATTAAAATATTCTAAAATGTTTTATATTTAAACTTATTTTATATTATTTTACAATATTTACTATAAAATATCTGGTTTCCATAGTGAGAAGCATTAACATCATTCCAAACCCTGAACCCAAGACACATGAGGAGTTCCTCCAATGTAAGTCTCTATGATAATACATGTAATCTACATAAAAAGACAGACTTTAGTTCTTCTTATGTCAACAATCAAACTGAACTGTGCAGAAATGCATACAACACTCTTGATTTACATGATAAACATTTACTCAAAAGTTTGGTTTATCTAACTAGTTAACTAGGTCACTTGTGTTCATCACTCACTACTAGGTTGTTCAGACAAAGAAACATTAAAACTTACCTTTAGCTGTACAGTTTGTGATGCTGCTGAAAAAAATCATTAAAACATTTGAACAGAACTAAAAACTAAACAGAAAATATGAATTGACTTTCCAATTCTACATTTTTAACCAACTATAATTTCTGCTGGTCAACTCCAAGCACACACAGACACACCAACACAAAGATGTTGTGACGTTGATAACAGTGAGGCAGATGTTGTGCTTTTTTCCTAAAGTATCTAACATCACTGTTACTTTTCATGTATATAAAATCTTAAATGTAATAAGTGTTTTATTTTTATGACTTTTAAAAAAATCTTAAACAGATTCCCGTCGGCTCTCTTTGAATCCAAACACAGTGAATAAAAACCTGGTACTGTCTGAAAGGAACAGAGTGATTCAATACACTGAAACAGTCCAGCGGTATCCTCATCATCCAGACAGATTTGATGGTTACCCTCAGGTGTTGTGTAGAGAGAGTGTGTGTGGACGCTGTTACTGGGAGGTTGAGTGGAGTGGTGAGGTGGAAATATCAGTGTCATATAAGAGCATCAGCAGGAAGGGACGGGGAGATGAATGTAGATTTGGAAGTAATGATCAGTCCTGGAGTTTGTCCTGCTCTGTATCCAGTAGCTCATTCTGGCATAATAACAAACAGGCTAAACTCCCTGTAGTCTCCAGCTCCTGTAGAATAGGAGTGTATGTGGATCACAGTGCAGGAACTCTGTCCTTCTACAGCGTCTCTGACACAATGACCCTCATTCACAGAGTCCACACCACATTCACTCAGCCTCTCTATCCTGGGATTTGGCTTAATGAACTTTATACAGGAAAACTGGTGCAGTCTTGTTCAAAAGTGACATTATGTGATCTAACAATATAGATACAAAACTGTGAGAAATATTCTCAAAATATCATTGTCATGTTTTTGACATTTTTTTTATATTTACTCTAAACATTAACATTGTGTAATCCTTAGAATTAAGTGGTTTTATTAATAAGTTACAATGATGCTTATTTGTTATGTCTGACATTGTCTTTTTAAAAATACTTCACAGAACTAAAGAATTAAATGAATTTTTTCCATTATTTAGCACTGACAGTGTATATAGGCCTACATGCAATTTAGCAGGTCACATTCAATGAATCAATGAATTTGTTCCAGCAAATCCCTTGCATAAACAAACAACATTTTATTATTCTGTTAAAAGAATCCAAACCTGTGCATTGTAACAATATACATTATACAAAGACTCTGCTCTTTGTCATGCCTACTTGTTTTTTTTTAAGAACATGTGAAATGATAAAAAATGTGATTGAATTTATAGACAAAGGTTTTATGTATATGCATTACCCTAATGGTAACAATCAATTTTTTAGATGGGTGTCTATGTAGTCTTTATTGTTATTTCTTTAGAATGTCATTTGTTTTGTTAAACATTGTTATAATTTTTTTTTTTCATGTGAAAATTTTAGATTGTTGAAATGTGCAATTTTTGAAACGCTTGAGAATAAAACGATATAAGATTTATGTAGGTGTCAATAATTTTTTAAGTAACTGGTTACACGTTTTTTGTTTTTTTTTGTTTAAAGAACAAATGACTCAACTTGAAATGCCCTTCCCATGAATACATTGTAATAATATGTAATCTTATACAGTTCATTAATCACAGCATCTGAGCAACACAATCATTTTCTACTTATGCATGTTAGCTTTTCCATTTATATTTGCTATTAAGTGTTTTATAGATAATATTTTTTATTTATTATATTGTTAGTATTTTTTTTTACATCTCTGTACTCACCTTACAAACATTTTCTCTGCAGCATCAACTGTCGCCAGAGGGCGTGCCAAAACAAAAAAAGATTTATTGGGCATTTTACTCTCCTATGCGCACGAACGTGATCGTGTTTGGGTTATATCTCTAAATTAGCTGGTATAAATTAAGAATGAAACGTTTTGAATTCATCACACATTGCCCACAAGCATTACAACTACCAGACAAAATAATCCACTGCTTTAAATAGGCTATTTTACTAAACCATAAAACAGAAGACCAACTTGTGCTTGTAACTTATTCACTTCTGATAAGTCATAAAACAACTATTTTTGCGGGACTTGATCACGGTGCGGCGCACTTCCGTGTCTCGTTCTCAGTGGCTCGCAGCACGTCGCGCGCCCCCCGCCCCCCCAGAAAACGAATACGAGAGTGCGCGCGAGAAATGCAGCGCGAGACACACACCGAACAGCCCCGATAAACCCCGCCGAATCCACGCGCACGGGAAAAAGACACTGGGAAAAAACAGCAGACGCTCAGGAAAGGAGTGACAAGAAAGTCCACCGCCGACGGTAAGATTCTTTCACTCTTTTGGTAGATTAAATGAACACTCTGCCTCAGTTACATTTAGAATTTGTCTAGTTGGAGCGTCTCTGATAAATAAGAGCGGCTCCCATTTGGAGAGACGGAGCGCACGGTAGTGAACCAGGGAAATATCTAAATCAAATGCAAATTTCAGCTCGTTATTCAGCCGGTGAATGGAGGAATAATGTATCTGAGCTTATTTTATTTGTGAGATGTACATAAACATTTCAATAAATCAGCCTTGGAATTCACGCGACTGAACTGAGTGGAGAGGGGCGTGTTCTGGACAGACAAGCGCTGTCTCTGCGCGTGCATGCCGTCGCTCTCGCACGGTTTATTATTATTTTAATATAAATACAAGTAAGTTACCGAAAGAAAATTGCTTTGAGATGAATTAAGGAATAATTAGGACGAAGCGTAATGGTTAAAGCGTGTTTTCTGGTGCGCAAATTGATAAATAACGGTGTTTTCAGATAAGTCATCACTTTATATGGGATAATGGGTTTTATTATTATTACATTTAAAAATGCTGCGTTTTATTGTTTAAACAGACGCGGATTTATGTTCACCGCCCTCTTTTGTCAGAGCTGGCACACATTTTGCAGCGCTGTCTAACTGGTGCACACGCGCGCGCGCGCGCACACTCACTCACCCACACACACACGCGCATGCATACACAGATATTACTGAACTGAAGCTTATAAATAATATACACACGACAAATCCTTATAAGTAATTAATACTGTTTATACACATTTTTCTTCACACTTTATGATATTACATAATGCCAAATATACAATTTCTTCACTCTGTCACTCACTAATGTAAAGAGAATATGATTCTTTTTTTCTTACTGTATCAACGCCCCTTTTATGATAATATGTATTTTTTTTTTATAGTTTATTTATCATTTCAAGCTACAACCGTAATTGCCTGATCCTTTGTCTCTGCAAAGCACATGCGCATTGCGCGTGGGGTGTGGATGGACAACTGATGCTTTTATCCTGTATATCTCTCACGTTGGCTTCTAATGTAGCCTACTGTATTATAATATACAACTGTATTTGTGACTTGAATACTATTTTCCCGCAACTGTGTTCATGAATATTTTGTTTGTAGAAGAATATTTTTTACGTTTCACGGCGATGCGGCAGACAATGAACCCAGTGACCGTGCGCTCGCGCTCGCCTCCCGTGAGGAAAAAAAAGAGCGCTCAGACCCCGCATATTGAAATAAGACCCTGTAATAAAACGTCTCCGCCCAATAATTCCGCTTATGGTGTTTTTTTTTCTCGGATAGGAGTTAAAATTATGAGATTATGTGAGTTTGAGAGAAGGAGCGGAAGGTGTGATGAGGCTTCATAATCCCACGTTCACACGAACGAGTCACGCGTTTTAACCTGGAAACATCAAACCAAACTGGGAACTGAGCGCAGAAATGTTTGAGGTATTCGTTTGCCAAAATGGTGTCATTTTAAATGTAGGCTACAAAACAGTTAGATGTTACCACAAGAAAAAATGCCCAGTGTAAAAACAAATGGTAAAAAAAAGGTTTTAGGTATTGATTATTGATCTTCCGTAAACAGGATTGATGACATAAAATGTTATAATGGTTGGTACACTTTGGAAATCGCATCTGCTGCTCTCTCTCCCTCTGTGTGTGCAAGCTGCAGAGAAAGTGATAGAGATAAATGAATATCTACATCCGTTCAGGTCTCATTTATTTGTCCAATGAGTTTGTACAATGCAGAAGAGCCTGAAGGCAACTCCACTAAAAATATTATAAACCCTGCATGAGTGAGTGCCAACAACATTTACAGATATGCAACTTTGGTTCTGCATGTTCATGAGTTGAATTAGCAATAATCTTGGTAATTTATATTCTAGATTGTCAGATTCCCTGTACTAGGTCACCCACGGAAACAAGAAGAGCAGGTGATTCATTACAGTGTGAGACGCCCCGGTTTTAAGCCCAGCTGGAGTTTAGTGTTGCAATAGCAGAAAAGAGCAGGACTTGGGAGGAAGCAGAGAGAGTGAGAAAGATCTGTATTGTCTGATGGCTAGTTCATGATTGCAGATACGTGCAAGATATTTACGGTCTGAATCGGTGCATATTTGTCTGGTTTCAGTCGGTGAGTTGGAATTTTTCAATTTGGGGCTTTTTATTTGCATTTATTTACATTTATTTTTCCCTCCATTCAATATGACTATACAGCAATAATAATAATAAAAAAATATTATTTTGTTATTATTATCATCATCATCATTATTATTATTCAAAACGATATTTTTTATTATTATTATTTATTTATTATTAAATAAAAATAGTATTTAATAATACAAATTTTATTTTACAGTAAAATTACAATACTAATATTTATGGCTGTAGAGCATTACGTTTTGTGGAAAACCACTGGGAGACCTTAAAGCCTCTCTTTTGTTGACAGCAGCTTTTATCATTACAAATTTAGGAAGATGAAGTGCGTGTTTGGGAAAATGAGGGAGCGTGTTGAGTTTTCAAATGCACGTAATAAGTGACTTTCAGAGATGAAGTACGTGTGGAGCAGCATTTACTGCGAACCAAGCCGCTCCGGGACACTGAAAACACCAGATCATGAGCTGCCGTATCGGCTGTACGTAGCCGCAGTTATCGGCCAGCTGAGAAGTATCACAGTTTAGTTAAATTTTGGACCCTGGCTGAAATTAATGATGTAAATGTAATTGGAAACACAGCAGTTTTTTCCTCGGATTTACGAAATTCACATAAAAATCCATATTAATACAGAAGAATCACTTCCCCGAGGAAAGTAGAAGAGAGGGAATGGAATGATGACAAACCAGGCTAGATTTGAACCTGGATCCCTGTGAGCCAATGGCTCACAATACCCTAGCAACCAGGCAAAACTCCCTAGCAACCATGTGATCAAGTGCTCTACTTCAAGTGCACCACTTAAAAAATGGAGAACCATCTCTATCAATGTCTTCCTCTTGTATAATTTTAGGTTGTAAACTGTTAAAAAGGGGTAAGGCGCATGGCAGAAAACTTTGACGGAAATCGACCCGAGGTTTGAATACGCCTTTTGCCGAACTTGTTCTACTCCCCTTTCCCATCACATATCAAATCGGAAACGCATTTTTTTTTCAATAAAAATAGAGAAAATATTCGAAAAGTGGAGATAAGTGTCTAACGTGTGTTTAATAAAAAAGTGTTTATAGATTAGGGGTAGGTGTAGGGAGGGCTTTATTGTCCCAATAAGACGTCATTTTAATAAACATAATAATTTACACTATTATTGCATAACGTATAATGTACAACACTGAGGTGCAAATAGTATCTGCCACTAACTATTTACACTTATAGCAAATAAATGCTATTTTAACATAGTGTAAATAGAATCTATTGCTATTTAAACTTTGTGTAAATAGCAGCTAACGCTAAGAAAATATGCTATTTTCACTTAGAGCAAATAGCCACTGCCTAAAAAAAAATAGCCATGAAAATCGTTGAAAGATGCATAGAAGCACACTTTTGGAATCTTATACTGAATTCAGTGCACCAGGTGTTTTCAGGTGAATATTTATGTGATTGCGATCACAGTTTTCAGTGTTTGTCAGAAGAAGAGCGGGATAGACATGAAAGCAAGAGAGAGACAGGAAGGAGACAGTGAGACAGGATGGCACTGACAGAGACAGGCAGCTCAGCCAAGCAGAGCTTTTGAGTGTGTGTGTGTTTGTTTGAGGAAGATCATTGAAAGGGACAGATAACTCGAGCACATCTGAGACGGTCCCAAATTAGAGATGCATTCAAAATCAGTTATTTTTGGACTCTTCACTTAAAAAAAAGCCATTTCAAAGTCTACGTACCCATTCTGTCACGTTGTTAACTACTTCTGATTAGTGGAGCATTCTTTTATTTTTTTATGTTTTCCTCAGGCAGCCTTAGTTGTGTCTGCAAAACTTGATAAGTTTTAGTGTCAGTCACTAGTCAGGTTCGGTCCCATCATCCCTTGCGGTCTGTGTGCACTGTGTGGAAAGTGATTGGTGGCTTTATGTGCTCTGTGAGAGGAGCTGCAGAACTGAGCCACTGAGCCTGCTATTGTTTCACATTCACATTTAAACAAAGCCATATTTTAAGCTTTCTGAATAATTATTTTGCTTTTAAAATGATTTATTAGTTGGAGTTGGGGTGCTTTTGCAGGTTGTTTTCTGTTTTCCACATTTTTCTTACAATATACAGCAGCTAGCTGTGAATTCTAAAGAATTCAAGTGATAGTTGACCCAAAAAAATGAAAAATCTGCACGATTCTGGATAAAATTAGAATTATGATTTTTTTTTGGTTTCAAATAGAGAACTAAACAGACAACTAAACAAAATAAGTAATTTACTAGAGGTTCTGACAAAATGTTGCTGCAGTCTATTTAAAAAAATGTAATTAATTTGAATAAATTATTATTTTTTAAAAATCAGTGACTCAATGATTCAATGACTCACTCATAAATACTCCATTCATCACTGGATGAATCTGTGTTTTTTAATGAATCTCTTGAATGAATGATTCATTGACAATAAAAAAATTTAACAGTCACTTGTCGCCACCTACTGGTGTAACAATGTAATGATACAATCGTTATTTGAAGCGCCAAGTTACTTTCAAAAGGTGATTTGCTCTATTTTGATCGCTTCAGTAGACATCAGTGAGTGCGTTTACATGCACCCTCATAATGGCATTATAATGGGATTTTGGCAATATTGCGATTAAACTTTACTTTGTGTAAACACAATACTTCGATCAAACTTATGCGATTAAGCTCATAATCGTAGTAACCATATTTGCATTAAACTATGGCGTACACCGATTTTGATTGCAAAAAAACAGGCATGTAAACACCTTAATCGCATTATTACCGCTCTGACTAAAGTGTGCATGTGCTCGGACATGCACGGATGCCGTGTGTTGTTCACACAATTTCTTGAATGACATTATTCTGCAGTTTTCTCTTCTCCAAATTGCTAAACTGCGCAGTCTCTGCTCTGTATCTTTATCCAGCCAGCACAAAGAATGTGACGGCAGTGTAGACAACCCCGGCATTGCAGTGTTCATCACGCCGCCAAATAATAACCAGTACGTCCATAAAAATGTATTTTGAATTTGAAGAGTAGATTAAAACAATGGCCGGTAACATGCATACTGTATGCCTTAAGTGCGCTATAACCATACTTATTAGCGAATAATCCGAATAATGGTTCTGCTCATGTCATTTTACTGCGATTAAGACCTTATGTTCCTTGCACACTGAGGGTGCGTTTCAATCAGCTCCCTAGTTTCCTAGGTCGTGAATCAGTATATTGTGTACATGAATGTGGCGACTCCCTGATCAGTGCCCTGACTACTGAACTAGGGAGCTGATTGAGACGCAGCCTGAGTCTGAAATTTTCGTATGCGTTTTTGGTATTCTTCATCCTAAAAACTGAATTGTCAAAACACCTCTCAAAATGCTTGCTACGGATGCGAAAAACGCAGAAAATTGAACCAGATCCGATTTTTTTTTTATGATGGACAAAAGTTTCAGAGGCAGTGTGTAAACGTGATTGACACAACGTGAGGTTGTATTTATTTTTGTATTAATTTCAGACATAGTGTGCAAGGACCTTACTCTAATTATTAGAAATAATCACATTATTGGTGCACATGTAAATGTAGTCAGTGTTCTGAAGTGTAAACCTTTATCCCACTTCTGTAATAATTCTGTAATATTTGTAACTGAAATAGCCATACTGCGGTGTTGAAAAGACTGTGAAGCTGTTTCGTACCAATACATGACAACTGCTCTCTCTTGTTCAGCGTCAGCGCGAACACAGACTTAAATGTTCCGGTGTGATTTTGTCAAAGTTTAATTGACACAGGATAGTCGTTGTCATTTAGGAATAAGATCACATCGGTGTTTGAATCGAGATTGCGATCTTTTAACGATTAATGCAGCTAAATAATCATGCAGCTCCTTGTTTAGGACCCCATTGTCTTTCATTGTATGGACAAAAAATGTTGAAACATCCTATATGTTCTATATATATGAATTTTCATTTTTGAATGAACTATCCCTTTAACACAGCAAGATGCAGGATAACTTTGTGCGTTTAATTATTTATTTATATGATCATGTGTTAATTGTCAACTGTTACCTAGCAGCTCAGATTCCTTGATTCTGTTGATGTGTGTGTCATCATGGAATCTCTCTCTGGGTTGCCATGGCAATGACCTGAAGGAACTGTAAGAATGAGCCAGAATGGCAGCTCTCCTATGGTTCCTACGGCAACAGCCAATCAAAGGCCAGACCCCCACTGACCCCACCTGTCTGTAACAGTCCCTTGGAGAAAGATACATACAAAACACAGTAGTAGCGCTGTATGAGAGCATTAGATAATGACAAAAATGTACATAATGACAAGTTTTCTATCAAATTCACATCCTAGAATCACCCTAGAACAATAAATGTATCATTATATATTCACTGTATAGAACATTGTGAAAGGACAGACAGGAGTGAAGGCGTATTTAAAAAACACTTTCTGTTGTGTTCAGGACATTGACTAATAATAATAATAATCAAGGCCTAATGAACAATGCAGTCGCCTCTTGTTTGGACAGCAAGTTTCCCACAAGAACAAAACATTAAACACTCTGTAGATTTGTGTTCCATTTTTTTTTCTAGTGATATGTGGATTATGTTTAGACTAAGCCTAAATCTCAGATAACATAACACATCTTTTGTAACTGTATGAATCTTTAAAGAGTCAGATATGAAAACTTCTAATATGTTAAATATGTTAAAACACCTGATAAAAATGACGTGGGCTTTTCTTCAACTATTTATGTCCCAGAGGTTGATTTTTATTAAAACAACAGATTTTTCTTATAGCAAAGTCTAGGTTATCCCAGACCCCGTTCAATCTTAAAATATTAAAATCAATCATAAAATATTATAAAAATTTCTTAAAGCTATGGTAATCTAAACAAAGACTGAAATGTATTGTGCCAAATATTGTCCTGTCCTAACAATTTATTCAGCTTTCAGATTATGTATAAATCTCAATTTCCAAAAATGTACCCTTATGACTCGTTTTGTGGTCCAGGGTCCATACACACACACACACACACACACACACCCACACACACACATATATACACCACAGAATAAAAAAAAAGTTTTATCTCACAATTGCGAGTTTATATCTCGCAATTCTGACTTCTTTTCTCAGAACTGTAAGATATAAACTCGCTCGAGTTATAAAGTCCAATTCTTAGGGAAAAAAGAAAAAAAAATTCTCTGAATTGCGAGTGTGTATCTCATTATGACTTTATAACTCGCAATTGCGACTTTATATCACACAATTCTGAGATTAAAAAGTCAGAATTGCGAGATAAAAAGTTGCAATTACCTTTTTAAATGTTTTATTCTGTAGCGGAAACAAGCTTCCATAATGTGAAGGAAAATCAACATAAATATAATTTATTCTGTCAAGCTGTTATACACAAGAAGTGTAACATTTATTTTAAGTTACATAAATGCTAGTTGTGAAAAATAAATAAATGAGTCTGCTATTTTATCTCAAAAATGTTTAAAATGTAATTTTTACAGCAACAGCATGTTATCAAACACAATACAGAATTTGAGATGTTTTGGAAATTACATTTGTTTGTTAAAAAAAATAATAGAAGTCTCCTGTAGTGCATATATACTGACATTGCAAGTTGACAAATTTAAAGTGGCCATAGTTGAAGAAACAGCCATAAGTGTGCACTACATTTACACAAGTGTGCGTTCAGGTGAGGGAGCTCACATTTCATTTTATCAAGCATCTGTCAGTAACACGATTTATGGATGTTTGTACTTAAAGGACGTGACACGATCAAATCTCACTCACTATCACGAAACACACATAGCAAGGCTGCAACTCAGGGTGAGGCTCAGGGATTGTGTGTGTGTGTGTTACTATCTCAGACTGGCTCCATTGATAGTGTTGTAAGGAACCATGACAGTCTTAAATAAACACACGCACTCAAAGTCACAGTGCATTTTACCATCAGTGAGCCGCTAAACAGTCATCAGAATAATGTGGAGTCTGTGCACTACCGAAGAAAGAATCTCAAGGTCTTCGTGTGTGCAAGCGTGTTTTTGTCTGCCAGTGGTGTTTATGTTCCCTCGCCTTTGTTTTCATTAGAACAATTTCCATCCTGAGAGATGGCTCTGTGCGTGAAGGATGAAGAATTTTACCAGGTCAAAGTTTTCACAGTTCTCAAGACACTGTCCAAATGAGTTAGTAAACCACCTCAGAGCTTCCAAATGTGCTTTTAGAAACACAATCAAGGATTTTACATCTTGACATCTGACATATGTCTTTCTTGCTTGCTTTTTCTCTCTTTCCATTTTAACACTATTTATCTTAGTACTGGTTGTGGGGCTGTGTTTTATTGCAGTAGTGTTCATTTAAAACCTTCCCTCATACTATTGTTTGTGTTTCTGAAGTAGTAGATGTTTTAGTCAAATTTATGGGGATTGAGACACACACACACACACACACACATTGGGTTTTCTTGTTTTATGGGAACTTTCCATAGACATAATGATTTTTATACTGAACAAACTGTATCTTCTATCCCACTATAACCCTACCCCTAAACCTACCCATCACAGAAAACTTTCTGCATTCATACACTTTAAAAAAAAATCCCTTAGTATGATTTATTTTTACCAAAAAAAGTCCCCACAAGAACAAGAACATTTGCCATCCTTGTAGGGACATTTTGTCCCCTTAACGTAGGTTTTACCAGGACACACACATGGTCCTAATATTTACTTTGAAAAAAAACAACAACTATATGTATAGTCAAGGCACATTCTTGTCATACTAGGTTTATCTCCTATTTTAGACTCAATAAACGGGAAATTTGCCAATTACTCCAGTTAATTGGGGTTTGAACAGATGTATTTCTGTTGTTGCTTTTTAAGTTGCTTTAAGCTTGGTAAAAGTGCTATATAAATTAAACTCAACTCAATGGCATCGTCAGCAGCTGGTTTCTTAGGATTTTAAAATGGCAGCACATTTACTCAAGATACTCATTTTAGTCTTCAGTCTGCTGAATAAAGCAATAAGCAATGAAATGTTGTGCATTACAGTGCTTTACCACAGTTAAGAAGGGGTATTGTTAAGTACAATGAGTGGCTTATTGCCTTTTTAAAAGGGCAGAAATATGACAATATATTAGTGTTCAATAGGCCTATTTAAATGTATTAATAATAATAACCTTTATAAATAGCCTCCAGTCTTCACAAGATCCTTTAGAAATCCTTCTAATATGCTGATTTGCTGCAAACATTTCAAGTTATTATCAATGTTGGAAGCAGTTGTGTTGCTTTTTTTTTCAAGATTTTTTGATGAATAGAACATTTAAAAGAACAGCATTTATTTGAAATATATATATTTTTTGTAACAATGTAAATGTCTTCACTGTCACTTTTGTCAATGTAATGTATCCTTTTTTTTTATCTTACTAACTTACTAACTTTTGAACTGTAGTGTACTAGGAGAATGTGTAAATCACATTTTTACACGGCTTCAAACTTTCCAAGATCATTATAGACAGCTCAGTGCTGTTGCCTGGCACAATTAGCACGAATTGGCACAATTTTTATGTACATTTTCTATTGATAATGGCAGCAGTAATTCATCAAATAATGGAGAACACTTTTTTTGTTATATTTTTGCCTCGAGCCAGGAATTGCCCATGAGACTATCGGCTCTGACAAGAGAAGAGCACTTTAAAAGACACCCAGACTGTGGTATGGTCAGACACACTTTCTTTCATTTGAAAGAGCCAATTAAGGTGTTTGGATAAAGTATGACGGATTATAGTAGTCTGCCTTATCCTCCACAACCTAGCATTTAGAAGCGGCCTGTAAGATAGGGAATTACAGCCTGCAAATTGTGTTCATCAACAATTTTGTGGGTGTATTCATGCTGTTGCCTAATTTGCAGAATCCCTTTACTGAATTGTTCACTGAATGAACTCAAATTAGCTGTTTTTAGCAGCCGCAATTCATGTTTTGTGAGTTTCTCTCTTCGATTTCAGTTCCATTGTTAGTGTGTCAGTTAACCTCTGGTTCTCAGAAGGTTACTAAGAGTCTAAACCATGTTTTACTGATCAGGAAGAATCAGGAAGGAAGTAGTGATCACTTGGAACACACAGTTCTGGCCAAAAAAAAAACACGTAGGCTACTATCTGGTGGGGGAAGTTTAGAAATTAAACAGACCAATAGTTACCTGGAATGAAATATGTCAGACCAGTCATCCTGAAAGCACACCCACCATTTGGCGCTTTAATCATGATCTGTGTGAACAAGAATAATCAATAAAACAATCTCAATAATCATCATATGACTCATCATCGCATATTTACTTTTCATATCATCTCGACCAATCAAACAAAGAACAAAAGCTTCTAGTTTTGCTGTCTGTTCTGTGTTCTGGGGTTATTCATTAGCCTGAGCTCGTGTTTACGTAGAGGCCCAGGCCCAAGCCAACAATGTGCTAGTGTGTGTGGTTTGTTTGAGTACATCTCTAGGGTTATGAGTTTGTGTGTGTATGTATGTGTGTATTTGAGCTTGGAGGACAGATCTGAAGTTATTAGTGTGTATGTTCTACACTTTGAGCTGTCACATTCTTCTCGTCCTTTCTCTCCCTCCACTCAAGTCTAGTCTTCACTAAAACAACTCAGGGATGTGGCTCCACACTGCCCCCTGTTGACCTGGAGGTAAAACAACTGAATCTGTAATCAACATACAAACACACACATGCACAAAAGAGTGAGTTTGCGAGAGACAGATATGTAATATAGTTTATTGTATTTGAATATGAAATGCTATGAATGTGTGCTTGCTCCCAGAATGCATTTCTGCAGTTACAGCACAGTGATTGGGTCAGATTTTCTGCTCCAGTTCTCCACTTTTTTTTGTTGAAAGAAATTAATTATTATTAATTCATTAATAATCAAAAGTTAGCGTAAAGATGTTTGCGCTGTTAACAAATTTATTTTCAAATAAATTTGGTTCTTTTGAACTTTCTATTCATCAAAGAATTCTGAAAAAATCATGCATTTCCACAAAAATATTAAGCAGCACAAATTATTCAACATTGATAATAAAAAAATGTTTCTTGATCACAAAAACATCATATTTGAATGAATCATGTGACACTGAAGACTGGAGTAATGATGCTGAAAATGTAGCTTTGCCATCGCAGGAATACATTGCATTTGATTATACGTTGTGTGCAAATTGTTTAAAATATATAATATAAAATACAGATAAAACTATTTAAATACAATACGCAATAAAACAAACAAAAACCTGAAGGGTTTCTGAAACTTCTAAGCAGTGGAGCATTTTAATTATTTTTTAGAATAAATATGTATTTAAATAAAAAACTAAAACTCATTTTCTGTAATATTGTTACTGAGAAGCAGAGTATGTGAGCGGAGTGGGAGCGGAGCGAGGAGTGGCGTGATTTTGAATGGGGTGAGGAGCGTATTTTTTAAAAGTCGGCGCTCCACTACCGCTCCATCACGAGTACAATTCAAGCCAACAGCCCATAATATAACTGCATTTTTAGCCAGAACTCACACGTTAAACACATTTAACTAACTTGATACAGATGGATCACTCAAATCACAAGAAGAATGTAAAGGTTATGATGATGGCGATGGACATGAGCGGGATATTATAGTTCAAGGAATTCTTTTGTACCTTCTACATACTGAATATGATTGGGTGAAAGCACATTTTAAACAGGTAGCACTTATCCACACACGCAATCGCTCTCTCTAATGCATTCATCTTACAGTGCTTATCTGCTTACAGTTATCTGTATCTGATTTTGAATGAGCAGAAATCTGTAATGTAGTGACCCGTAGATAAAATAACTGATTTTCAAAACAAAAATTGCACTGCAAAAAGCAGCAATGATATAACTTTTAATGCTGATAAAGCCTAATAAGCTTGGCATGTCGTAGTAAAATGTTTGCACACTAGTGTTCCAATAAACCACGTTGAAACTATCTCCTATTGTTTTGTTTTTTTGTTTTTTCATTTAATGTACATTATAAACCAAACTTTTGTTATATTTTAGAGCTTACTTAAATACTTTAGCCGTGAATTTCCTCGGATCGAAGACGAAGCGATGTTTCTGATATCAGTGAGCGAGGAGTGGGAAATGGTGAACCCGGAGCGGAGCTGGAGCGATTATTGAATGCTTAGAGCGTGGAGTGGAAATTGCTGCTGCTCCACTCTGCTGAGAAGTCACTGTTCATATAAACTCATTACTCACTTTATATAGGCTATAGGAACAAATTCATTGTGAGCTAAAATTAATGTCTAAAACAAACATTTCTGCACACTGTTTGATTTCTATAATAAAATTATTATGAATTAGTTCTGTATTAGTTGCAGCCCTAGTGACCAGTAAACTCTTATTGTCACTACTTTCTCCACTGTTCAACTCTGGGCCCTAGCCTCTACGATGGAGCTCTGTCATGGGGCCTAGCCTCCACTGTAGAGCTCTGTCATAGGGCTTAGCCTCAATGATACACCTTCATGCGTCTCAATGATACAAATGCTTGCCTTCCCTTAAACTGAACTCTTTTGTATTGCTCTGTATTGGAGCAGGAGCCAAAAGTGCTGTTCATCTGCTCCTTTAATTTTGAAGTTTGCGACAGGGCTTTTGTATGTGTGATGTACACACACTGACACTTTATGCACAGCCAGTTTACAAGCCACACCAGGATCACATTTACTACCAATCAGCAGGTTTCACACAGTAAGTGAATTTCAAGCCCCCTGTACAGATGAGACAGCTCACAGACGCACACACACTGCAGCGTATTGTTTAACGCTGAAACAGCGTGCTGCTGTCTGCTTGACTCAGTGGAGACGGGACAGATAGTGTCTATTGTTCTCTTACACACTGAAAGGAAAGACTTTCCATGTTTGCATTGTCATATGTGTGTGTGTGTGGAACATTGAACTCATATGTTGGCTTCACATGATTACAGTTCTCCTTCTGTCTGGAGAATAACTGTATGTGTGTGTGCAAGTGTGTCATTACACAGATGGTTGTTGAGCTCAGGAACGCTAAAGCAGCCAACAGGGAGATTGGAGTGAGAGAGAGAGAGAGCGAGAATGTGTTTCACAGCTCCTTATTCGGAATGGGTCACGTGACCACCCGGTTGCCTTGGTAACTGTGGTTCTGAATTGCAGGTAGTATGGCTCAGAGATGCCGTCCTCTAAAACCCCCTCCAACTATCCAGATAACTATCAGCGCTGGAGTCTGATTACTGATTAATGATCTAGTTTTGATGCTTGATATGATAGAATCTTGACAGACTGTCTTGGAGATGTGAGTTTAGCCTGCTGAGCTTTTATTAGCTCTCTGTATCAAGACTGAAGCGCATGTACTAAAATAAACCCAGAGCAGAACATACAAGGTATATTCTATTTTTCTGCTTTCTCTCATTTCTCTTGTGTGACACCTTGCACAAGAGACCTATTTGCAGATGGCTTTTTTTTGGTACCTATTAAAAGCATGAATTCCATTTTTCTTCTCAGTATCTCATTCTGATTATGCCTGATTAAGACATGTAGCGTTTGACATGCTACACTTGAATTTCCACAAATAATCCCAGAGGAAAATTGTATTGCTCAGTGGTTGCTCTTTCACGGCTTGGGAAGCAATAGTTACTTTTTTTACATCTTTGTCTTTAATGTTTCTTCTAAAACAAAGATAGTATAGTATAACATAACATAATATAACTCAAGGTTTTCAAACTGGAGTCTGCAAGGGAGTGCTACGGGGTCTGTGGAAAAGTGCGGAAAAAAAGTCAAAATGAATAAATAATAAACAAAGATTAAAACAAATAAATAAATAAAACAGATTAAAATAAGTAAATAGAAATTTGATAAAAACTCATAAATAACATTACATTAAAACAAATAGTAACTAAAACCAAATCTAAGAATACAGTACTATACACAGAAAAAACAATGTAATAAAATAAACAATTTAATATGATTATTAATATTTTTGCAAATAATATTTTAGACATATTTATAATATTCTTTTTTCACTGTATAAATTAGGCCTTTATATAAGAAACTATATAGATACTTTAAAATTTGTAGGATTGGGGATATAAGGATAATCATATTTTGGGTGTCCGTGGCATCTAAAAGATTGAAAACCTTTGGTATAGCATAATTTAGTTTAGTCTAAAATATGTTACCATAAGACAGAATATTTTAATAATTGAATGAAAACAGTTCTTATTAAAAGAAAATTCTTCAATAAGACTCAGTAGCGTCGCCTGGCCAGGGCAGATTCTAGGTCTTAGCGTTAGTTTATGATAAACATTTTGTAAGCTTTATATTCTATTTTAGAATGTTGCAAGTTGTGTAGGAATTCTAGTGAGGAAAGCAAAGTCATGTCTATTCTCAGAACAAACATAAAACAAAGACGACATAACTACTGTTGCTATATAAAGACTATCCACATGGACAGGTTTAAACTAAAGGATTTATACTTTCATTAATTTGATACGCTACTCCACATAGGAAGAAAAGACATGCCAACTAGTTACTGACCCCATGCAGACATAGCTGAAGAGGACTGATCTCGTCTTGGTCTGGAGCGAAGTTTACGTAAGGTAAAGTGAAAATAATGGCTCTCAATTAGAGCATGCTGCAGTTCCATTTTTCCCCACGGATTTACATTGGAAATCACTACATTGTAGAGGCACCCGCTGCCCAGCTTAGTATCATAATACATTCCAATACATACAATAGTTGTTGAAATCTGAAACTCTAGAGGAGACGTGAGAGTTTACTAGGGTCCATTTCTTGAAAAACATTTTTATGCCAGAGGTAGCCTAAAGGTTTCTGATTAGTCTAAGGATTATCTGAAATTTAGGCCCTGTTTACACGGCTGAAAACCTAAGTTTGGCTTGAAGACAAAAAAACGTACCACGCACAATATTCTCACCATTACTGATTTCTAACACACACTCTCCGCGTTCGCCGTGGTCTTCCTGCTATCAGAGCAGCAATGACAGCTGTATGTTATCTCCTTTTGTGTTCATATGTAAATTGTGTGAGCTTATTTCATCCATTAGAACGAAAGATCTAAAAAAGCCTATACATTTACCCACAGATAGAGTCTCCCCTCAAATCAGGACAGAAGGGGTTGAAAGTGAAAAAAGGAGACAGATTAAAACACCAGGTGTAAATGGGAATGTGTCTCCCTCTTCTACTTGTGATCGGATCGACCAAAGCGCATCTTAATACCAGGTTTAAAGTGTTAATGATTAAACTTGATGAAGATGAAAGCACTTGAATGGACTCTGCTCATTGCAGCCAGTGTTGATTGTTCTGTTTCTCTCTTTCATAGGTCAGAGGTAAAATGGGAGGGAAGCTGAGCAAAAAGAAGAAGGGATACAATGTGAACGACGAGAAGGCAAAAGAGAAGGACGCAAAGACGGAGGGAGCGTCGGCGGAGGAGAGTGAAGCTCCTAAGGAGAACAAGGAGGATGCGCCTGCCGCCACTGAAACAACCAATGACACGGCGGCAGCCGCCAAAGAAGCCGCACCCAGTGCCGATAGCAATTCCACCGCACCCAAGGAGGAAGAGAAAAGCGCTGCCCCTGCAAAGAAGGAGGAGCCTGCGGCGAACGCTAATGCTAATGCTCCTAAAGCCTCTGACGGCAAGACCAGCGAGGCTGCTAAAGCAGAACCCGCCAAGAGTCCAGATGCCCCTCCTGCCAAAGCGGAAGAAAAATCCACCGCTTCTGCAGCTCCGGCGAGTGAGAAAGAGGCTGCAAAAGAGCCCGTCCCCGCCGCTAAAGATCCTGCCCCTCCTGTAGCCACAGCAACGGAGAGCAAACCCGACGCTGAGTCTAAAAAGACTGAGGCTCCGCCCGCAAAGGAATCCGCCCCCGCAGAGCCGGTCACCACGGAGACTAGCCCCGTCCCCAATAAGGAGCAAGCAGTCGCTGTGCAGAATTAACAGATGGAACAGTGAACGACAAGATTAATGACAAATGAAAAACAAAATCAAATCTAAATAATAAAACTAGCCCGCCCATTTTAAATTATATCAGTAATTATAATACGAATAATGATAATAGTAACAATAACAGTAATGATTTTAACAGGCTGGACTTTGATCATTGTGTTAGTGATGGACACGATCATGGTGAATAAGACTGGCAGATATGATGATATTATCTTTAATATCCAGTTGAACTTTGATACAAACCACCAGCCCCCAACTTCCTCTCTCTTTCTCTTTCTTTCTACCTCCATTCAATGAGGGGTGGAATAAAAACATGGAATCTATTCATTGCCACCCTCCAATTCTCACTTCCCTCCATTTAAGTGTGATGTGATGGCAGTGGGAGGAGTTATTATATGTGTATGTGTGTGTGTGTGTGTGCGTGTGTGTGTGCGTGCGTGTGAGTGGTAGTAGTAGTAGTCCAGCCTCCCTGATGCATACTTCATATTTCCTGTTTGCTGCTTTCTAGTAAGTGATTGGCATTGTGTCTTTGCTTATCTCCTGACTTTCCTACTTTCTTTGTTTCTCTCTCTCTCTTTTTCTCACATATCAGTGAAAACAAAATCAGTGTACAGCACAATGCGTCAAACACACACATACACACATGCACAGTATTGAATGTTAGCAGTATTGCTAAATGTTTTTTAAAGGAACGGTTCACCCAAAAATGCCAGTTCAGTCATGTCTTTCTAAACATGTATGACTCTCTCCCGCAGAATACGAATTTAGCTGAAAGAGCTGCTCTTTTTTTATGCATAAAACGTGAATAGGGACTACATCTGTCAAGAAAGATTTTCAATGCAAGATTACGAGTAAAGAACGATTTAAATTTCAAAGACTTGGAATATAGTGCATGAGCCGTATGGACTACTTTTGTGATGCTTTTATGGTGCTATTTTGTCCTTTTTGGAGCTTGACAGTCTTTGGTCCCCATCCACTTTTACTGTATAGAATGGTTCAAAATGGTCACTTTTGGGGTTTCACTGAAGCAGAAAGTCATATAGGTTTGGAACAACATGAGGATGAGTAAATGATGTCAGAATTTTCATTTTAAGGTGAACTATCCCTTTAATTGGATGTTTGAAGGTTAAATTAAAGTGTGTACATGTGTGTGGAAGGATCCAGGGTTATATGTGAGTGTACGTATGGAGTTATGCATGGTATGAGCATGCATTTTCTGCATGTGTTCGTGTGTGTGTGTGTGTGTGTGTGTGTTAATGGAGTTCTGGTCTTTCTGTACTTTGAAAGCAGCAGTTGTCATGATGTCAGAGAGACAGAGAGAGAGAGCCAGACCTCCAAACTCACCAAACAGGACACACTTCACACACCGATCTCTCAATATACTGACAGAACAAAGTGAGCGTTGTGTGTTTCCGTATGTGTGAGGCTGTGTGTGTGTTTTGCATGTCAGTGGTTGGCCCTATTGTTGTGTATTTTTGGTTGCTGTGGAGATAATGTTGCTACAGGTGATATTTCATTTGACTTAACACACACTCTCTCTCTCTCTCTCTCTCTCTCTCTCTCTGTTTCTTTCTCTATCATTCCTTTTCTTTCCGAAATTCCCTGATTAAATAAAAAAATTTAAATAAAATGGAAGAACTGAGATATATGTACTTGTATACATGGAGCAACATTAATAAAATGAAAGAAACAGATTGAAAATCAGCTCAAACATCTTGATTTTCTGTGTTTTCATGGATATATTCAGTTTTAATGTTTCTCCCCAACACACATTTTAATCTATTTTTTAATGCTCAAGACAGTTTAAACAAATGACATGACAAAAAAAAATGAATAGTGTTATTTGATCTGCAACAAATCTAAGCTGTCTCTGCAATAGAGGCACAAAAGACACATCTGGAGTAGCATATACCAAAAACCATGAGTTTAGAGAAAATGTTGATTTTCATGTACAGCTGATCACTACCTGTGAAACTGTACAAGCTACTAATCATTTTAATTAAAAAGGTTTATTCTTGCCTATTTATTGGGAAAGTTTTGTTAAAGCCAAAATGATATTCAGCGTCCCACAACCATATAAATAACCACCGCACTATCCAGATGGAATTTCGTTCAAATACAGGCTATTTTTGCTGTGTATAAAACATATTATGATTATTCGTAAATAAGCACTATTTTTCCGACAAGACAAGGCAATGTAGCGGTTGTGGAAAAAAACGAATTAGGAATAGCAGTCACAGCAGCAATCGTTCTCCCCTCCGCCATGTTTAAAATTTATGGCCCGCCCAAATCGGAAACTTGGGTATCAGAATTATCCCTGAGCTTCCCAGTGGTAAATACAACTTGAAAGGGCATTCATGTTAAATTTTTAACTAGGAAACTATCACTTACATATATATTTACTTCATTAAAGAAATATATGACTATAAAACCATTAATTAAAATGTCTATAAGACAGCTAACTGAGGTACCAGAAGCCATCTGAGCTGCACGACACGAGCCTCAGATGTGCTACGACCATTTCAGTGAACCTGATTTCAGTAAGTAGAACATGTTCCTGGATCAACATTCCAATCAATCAATCAGATTTGAGGGACAATTTCACAGTTTATGTCAAGTTTAGACTTACAAACATTCTTATTCTTACAACATTCTTATTCACTTATCATTTCATATCATATCATATCATTTCTGATTTTAGGGATAAGTAATATGTAAGGTTAGGCTAGAGTAGGGTTAGAGTTCAGACTAAGGGCCAGATTTACTAAACAGGGCAAATTAGCATGAGAGCAGTTCAGTGCGTGACCTACTGACGACGTGCAAATTAAAGAACACAGACGCAGCCGGATCATTTCCATAATGACCAATGCAATCTACCAGTTAGTGTCTGGTTTAAGACATGTTTTTTTTGGGCTGTAAATAATGGCGCAAACACCAGTAAACACCAGTTGCGTGATTCATTTAAATACTCTCCTCCCATAAATTTTGCGTCTGAAAGGGAAACTCCTACAAATGCATATGCAATAAGTTCAGCCGCAAAAATAACTCTGTCCACGCCTTTTCAGCACAAATTTTTTCACTGCATGTTTTTAGTAAATCCTGACAGTAGTTTTTTAACGCCAAAAGAGGGTTTTGTGCTGGCGCTAGCTGTTAGTAATTAGCTGTCTGAATTAGAATTAGTAGCTGTCTAATTCTGAAAAGCAGTTTTGAAGCGTAAAGTAGGGACGAGCTGGCCGTTGCCATCTTGGCAGTGCGTCACTCCCGGATAACAGAAAATGGGCAAAGAGGCGGGTGATGTGATGACTAACAGACAGCAGATAAATGGCTGTCCACCTGTCACTCAAAGTGGCCACGCCCTTAATTATGCAGAACTTTAAGGCTTTATATAATGTAAATGAATGAGTTTCATCAAAATTCCGTCAAAATTAGTCGTATAGACCAAAACCACAATTTGTACCAGGCTGTAAACATGTTTTTTTCTGCTGTAAAGCTAGGCATTTTCCCTATAGCGGCCATTCGATGAATTGCAGTTTAAGTCACTTCCGTATTGGCTTCAAGAGAAACTGGGGGACGTTGCCGCTTGCTTAAGCCATGGTCACACTAGACTTTGAGCATGCAAAATTGATTTGGACGCTGCAATGGTTGTGATATGACGTCACGCTCTGCAGCATCCTACTCGACTTTACTGAAAAAATATTGGTCTTTTAATTCAGCCGAGAGGGCACGGCATGACATATCGATATTCTACTGGTCACATGTCTTCACGTGATGCAAATTCGCAGGTCATAGTTCACCAAACTTGAACTTTGGAATGCAGCAAAATTCAAAACCAAAGCCACTTTCAGGCAAGCCTCCATGGTTAGCAAAAAAAAGTGTAACACACAGGGATGGAGACCAGCAGCCCACCAGTTTTTTTTTATGGCTGTTAATAGAGAAGAGGCTTCACTACTCTGAATAAACCGCTTTTGTGGGAAAACGGCTTATCATTTAATGAATCGACAGCCTATCGGCCAATCTTCAACATGTTTGCTCTTGAGCATTCATTTTGGATTTATCTATTTTTAGAGTTTACATCGAAAAGAATGCTGTTTTATAATGATGTTTTATACAGGTATGGTTCAGTTTACGGAATATCTCATTCATTTCTATGGTATCCACAAACAGTGATTGATTGTCGCACAACTCTGAAGGAAATTAAATGATGTCAAGGCTGTAATGGGATTAGTTATCAAGGCACATGTAACGGACGTAGGCCAGTAAGAGCTGTGCATGTAAACCTCACTCCTCTGATCTCAAGAGGCACTCTAGCGACTGACATTAGAGGCTGCGGTCTTAGGGTCTTAGAGTCACATCACATTTATTTATATAGCACTTTATACAATAGATTGCTTAAAATCAAGCAGCGTTACCAGAAGTACAACTTTTTCTACTATAAAGCAGCTCTCCAGTGTGTTTATGTTTTAAACATCTGACCTCGACGGACTGAACAAGAGAAATTAACCAGAGAAGATTTCCACGTGAAAGAAGGTGGAGCCTCAGAGCACACCTACCTATTACGTAATCGCCACGGACCAATGGCATTACAATGGTGTTTACCAGCCGTAACATACTTTTCTGGAAAGTTCGCTTTGGCAAGCGGTTTCAAACCCAAACGAAGTTCGTTTTGGCCTGGTTTTGTTTGACATCACATCAGTTCGTTCTTCGATTTCACTTGAAGTGTATGGGGGCCTTTACGCTCTCTCAAATTGTAGAGCCACAGTACAAAAACACAGGAAAACATCTCTGAATAACGAAAATTAATAGATGATCACACTTTCGTGGTTTATTTTTGTGCTATAGACTGGTTGACATTTATTATCTTTTGTGTAGAATGAAAATTATTTCACTTCATGCAATCCAAAGGTAATATTTGTGTTTTATCACTCTTTAATCATAATGAATTCTCCTGATGGACACTCATGGCCTATGTTATTAGTTTATCCATACGTTATTAGTTTGCTACATTTTTTATCCATGCGCCGTCTTGATTTGATTAAAAAAATAAACGGAGAGTTTAATAAGCCACATTTTTAGAGGATTCAATACTGAACCTGAATATAAATATGAGGTTGTTTGTTTAAATATTTCAGGTCTTCTCTCCTTTTATCTCCCTTTATCTCTCTCTCTCTCTCCTCTCTCTGTACTGTCTCTTCTCTCTGGGTTGACTGGGTTCATGTATGACTGCCTTTGGGTCTTAGTAACAGTCGCCAAGCCTCTGATCCCATAGCAACCGGTCACTTGGTTTTGTAAGGCAGAAGGAGAGGACACACACACACACACACTCTAACACACATATCAAACCAAATGTAACACTCCTACAATTCTGACGGATATCATTGCTGCCTATGGCCTACACAGTTCTCTATCTGTTCCCTTCTATTTGAAAAATAGTGAGTTCTGCAAATCCAAACCTAAATCTAAACCGCAGCTCTGTTTATAAGACCAGATTATTTGAATTCCAGTAGTTCACTTTCACAAAAAATATATACAGATCAGAACCCGGGAGTGATAACCATAAAAGAAAGGTTATATTTTCATCACTTCCACACATAACACACACACACGAATGAAACAGGCGCCAACATCAACATTAACACCTGATTGGATATGGAGGTAACCATGGATACTGGTCTTGCCTAGCAACAGGCTCAAATGCATACGTTGTAAACCCCGCCTACCTAAAGGAAACTGAAAGAACACACATACCTGCACATTCTCACACACACATACCTGCACATGCTCACACACAGTGTCTCATTTGTCACTATCCACCCACCTCTTGTTTTTTCTTCCTGTTTACGCCCCCATGCTCCCCCCAGCCCGAATCAGCAGGGTCCCTGGAGGGAAAATTGCCGCCTGTCATTGGCTAACTGCATCTCCATGGTGACGCAGCTGCAGCTGTGGTCGTGTATGCGACAGAGAAACACAGTGTGTGTAAATCTCGTTCCAGCCAATAATGCTGTCAGATCTGTAAACTGAGATGAGAGTTCACTCCAGTCACCTGTGCAGGTGTGTTTTAGTTAAGCCAAACAAGGGACTACCAATATCCAGCAAGTACGGAATTGTCCCTAGCAATAATTTGAATTCAAACAATTCAAATATATTTCTATGTAACCACTGTTGTTATAATTTTGGTTGCATTTGAAATGTGTCATACCATTGACATTAGGCTATCTGAGAAGTTAAAGTAAATGCACTACAAAACTTTGCTTTTTCAGGGGTGTGCATTTAAGGCATGGACGGAGTAAGAACATAAGGTAGGCTAAGTGTTTAAGTAATACATGCACTGTTCAGTTGATTGATAAGGTTTCACCATCTCTTTAACTTTATGTTGTTAAACTTACTGTACTGTACTGTGTTTCATTCAATATTTTCAAAGTGACCCTACTATGGTTTTTCGAATATTACCTTTCATGCAGTGTGTAATACAGCTGTTTGTGAATGTAAAAGGTCTGCAAAGTTTTAAAGATCATAGCACGACAAATAAAAGTTATTGTCTCCTAAAAGAAAGAATCGATTCTGAACTGGCGAAATGAGTTGTCAGCAATTCCAGTCTCACTTCCTGTTACATACCTACATAACAATGTAACAAATATACATAATTGGCTGCCCATGAACAACACCTACTTTTATCCGGCCTCAAACACTGTATGAAGTCATAAAGGGCGGAATTCCTTGTATGTGCACTTCTCCCGGATGAGCGCATGCGCACATCAACCAGAGCGAGAGCGTCAACAACAAGCTTCATTCGGGTTACGGTAGCCGTCGGCAGCTCTGTCATTTTGTTCTTAGACCACAAAATCAACAATGTCACTAAAGAAGTGTGTTTCTGGTTGTAAAGGAAAGATAACATTGTTCAGCTTCCCCAGTGTTAAGGAAACAGTGGATGCAGTTTGTTTTTCCGGAGCAGTTCTGCAAGTGTGTTTGTTGGTTCCCAGTCAAGGGTCGAAACCACAGGCGGTGAGTGAAACTGCATCAAATGTCTGTGTTTTGTTGGCAATCGGTGCGTAAGTGCATATAATGTAAACAACGAAAGTTATCCAGGGAGTGTGTGTGTGCTTGAGATTCTTTAGCTCCGCCCACTGCAAACCTTCACGAGTTCGGCTCTTTTCTGAAAGAATCGGTACAACGTATCTGTCTTTTATAAGTATTATAACTGTGTTATGCCCCCTTTAAAGCCTCCAAAATGGGCCCCATTCACTTTCATTGTAAGTGCCTCTATGTAAACTTGATGTTTGCTTTTTGTATAAAAAGAGGGACAATTAATTTTTTGTGCTAATCAACATTTTACTAACAAATGCTCTTGATTGAGGTTAAATGCTAGTTAATAATGAAAAAAAAAAATTCTGTATTATTTACTCATCCTCATGTCATTCCAAACCTGTGTGACTTTCTCTTCTGCAAAACAAATGTTAGTTCGTTGTTAGTGCTTTAAAATATTTTATCAATTTATCACATTACAGAATTTGTTATGGACTGACAGCTGCAATGCCATTTTGTTTTCTTAACGCTGGAATAGAGCTGGCAGATAGACTGAATGTCATTTCTTAAAGTTTTAGCACAAAATAAACAAATTAAAGATGACAGTTTGACACATCTGTGCCTGGAGTGACTACCAGCAGAGAACTGCCTGATGTTTAACTGATATAAGAGATCTCAGGAAGATGAAAGTCGTCTTGTGTGTTTAAATGAGGCAGGTCAATTTCGCATGTGAATACTGCAGGTTACTATGGCCAGGGGAGTAGAAATGATTTCTAAAAATGTCAGGAAGAATGCTAAAGTGGAAGAATGCCAAACCTTAATAGATTTGTGACCCCCTCTTTTTTGTTATTAACAATTATCTTATCATCATTTTATTTATTATGTTTTGTCTATCTGTAGATTTTTTCTACAGATCTAAGCTCTCAAATATCTTTTGAGTTAGTTCACCCAAAAATGAAAATTCTGTCATTAATTACTCACCCTCATTCCAAACCCAGGAGACTTTCGTTCATCTTCGGAGCACAAATGAAGATCTTTTTGATGAAATCTGTGAGCTTTCTGTCCCTCCGTTGACAGCACATTATAGCACAATTGCCACTTTGATGCTTCAAAAAGTTCATAAAGAGATTGTAAACCTAATCCATATGAACTGAGCCGTTTTGTCCACATTTTCTTAAGAGAAATGATCGCTTTATATGATGAACAGATTGAATTTAGGCTTTTATTTACATATAAACATTAACTCACATCATGGTAACCGGAAGCTGAAATGAGGTTTGAGCTTCCACAAGAACCAATGAGGTTCATTCTTTTGTTATTCAGCACGTTTGAGCTTCTACAAGAACCAATGAGGTTCATTTTCGTGTTACGCAGCACGTTTGAGCTTCAGCAAGAGCCAATGAGGTTCATTCTCATGTTACGCAGCATGTTTGAGCTTCAGGAAGAGCCAGTAAGGTTCATTCTTTTGTTTTTCAGCACGTTTGAGCTTCTACAAGAACCAATGAGGTTCATTCTCGTGTTACGCAGCATGTTTGAGCTTTAGCAAGAGCCAATGAGGTTCATTCTTTTGTTATTCAGCACGTTTGAGCTTCTACAAGAACCAATGAGGTTCATTTTCGTGTTACGCAGCACGTTTGAGCTTCAGCAAGAGCCAATGAGGTTCATTCTTTTGTTATTCAGCACGTTTGAGCTTCTACAAGAACCAATGAGGTTCATTCTCGTGTTACTCAGCACGTTTGAGCTTCAGCAAGAGCCAATAAGATTCATTCTTTTGTTATGCAGCACGTTTGAGCTTCTACAAGAACTAATGAGGATCATTCTCGTGTTATTCAGCACGTTTGAGCTTCCACAAGAACCAATGAGGTTCATTCTCGTGTTATTCAGCACGTTTGAGCTTCTACAAGTACCAATGAGGTTCATTTTCATGTTACGCAGCATGTTTGAGCTTCAGCAAGAGCCAATAAGGTTCATTCTTTTGTTATTCAGCACGTTTGAGCTTCTACAAGAACCAATGAGGTTCATTCTCGTGTTACGCAGCATGTTTGAGCTTCAGCAAGAGCCAATGAGGTTCATTCTTTTGTTATTCAGCACGTTTGAGCTTCCACAAGAACCAATGAGGTTCATTCTCGTGTTATTCAGCACGTTTGAGCTTCTACAAGTACCAATGAGGTTCATTTTCATGTTACGCAGCATGTTTGAGCTTCAGCAAGAGCCAATAAGGTTCATTCTTTTGTTATTCAGCACGTTTGAGCTTTCACAAGAACCAATGAGGTTCATTCTCGTGTTACTCAGCACGTTTGAGCTTCAGCAAGAGCCAATAAGATTCATTCTTTTGTTATGCAGCAAGTTTGAGCTTCTATAAGAACCAATGAGGTTCATTCTCGTGTTACACAGCACGTTTGACCTTCCGCAAGAACCAATAAGGTTCATTCTAGTGTCAACAGCACATTTGAGCTTCCGTGAGAACCAATGAGGTTTATTCTTTTGTTACGCAGCACGTTTGAGCTTCCGCAAGAACCAATGAGGTTTATTCTCGTGTTACGCAGCACGTTTGAGCTTCAGCAAGAACCAATGAGGTTTATTCTTTTGTTACACAGCACGTTTGAGCTTCCGCAAGAACCAATGAGGTTAATTCTAGTGTTACGCAGCACGTTTGAGCTTCAGCAAGAGCCAATGAGGTTCATTCTTTTGTTATGCAGCACGTTTGAGCTTCCACAAGAACCAATGAGGTTCATTCTCATGTTACGCAGCATGTTTGAGCTTCAGCAAGAGCCAATAAGGTTCATTCTTTTGTTATTCAGCACGTTTGAGCTTCTACAAGAACCAATGAGGTTCATTCTCGTGTTACGCAGCATGTTTGAGCTTCAGTGAGAACCAATGAGGTTCATTCTCGTGTTACACAGCACGTTTGAGCTTCCACAAGAACCAATGAGGTTCAGTCTTGTGTTACACAGCGTGTTTGAGCTTCCACAAGAACCAATGAGGTTCATTCTCGTGTTACACAGCACGTTTGAGCTTCCACAAGAACCAATGAGGTTCATTCTCGTGTTACACAGCACGTTTGAGCTTCCACAACAACCAATGAGGTTCATTCTTGTGTTACACAGCACATTTGAGCTTCCACAAGAACCAATGAGGTTCATTCTCATGTTACACAGCACGTTTGAGCTTCCACAAGAACCAATGAGGTTTATTCTCGTGTTACACAGCACGTTTGAGCTTCCACAAGAACCAATGAGGTTCATTCTCGTGTTACTCAGCACGTTTGAGCTTCCGTGTTACACATTCTCGTGTTACACAGCACGTTTGAGCTTCCACAACAACCAATGAGGTTCATTCTTGTGTTACACAGCACGTTTAAGCTTTCTACAAGAACCAATGAGGATCATTCTCTTGTTACACAGAACGTTTGAGCTTCAGCAAGAACCAATGAGGTTCATTCTAGTGTTACACAGCACGTTTGAGCTTCCGTGAGAACCAGTGAGGTTCATTCTTTTGTTACACAGCACGTTTGATCTTCCGAAAGAACCAATGAGGTTCATTCTCATGTGTTATGCAGCACGTTTGAGCTTCCACAAGAACCAATGAGGTTCATTCTCGTGTTACACAGCACGTTTGAGCTTCCACAAGAACCAATGAGGTTCATTCTTGTGTTACGCAGCACGTTTGAGCTTCCGTAAGAACCACTGAGGTTCATTCTCATGTTACTCAGCACCTTTGAGCTTCAGCAAGAGCCAATAAGATTCATTCTTTTGTTATGCAGCACGTTTGAGCTTCTACAAGAACCAATGAGGTTCATTCTCGTGTTACACAGCACGTTTGAGCTTCTACAAGAACCAATGAGGTTCATTCTCGTGTTACACAGCACGTTTGAGCTTCCGTGAGAACCAATGAGGATCATTCTTGTGTTAAACAGCACGTTTGAGCTTACGCAAGAACCAATGAGGTTTGTTCTCAAGTTTCAAGCAGGTTCAGTTGAGCCTCTGTTTATGTTCGCTGATCAATGTTTATATGTGAATAAAAGGCTAAATTAAATCTGTTCATCATCGAGTCTCTTCAGGATATTTGGACCAAACCGCTTAATTCATATGGATTAGTTTTACGATCTTTGAACTTTTTGAAGCGACAAAGTGTTTGTTGCGTAGCTGTCAATGGAGAACAGAAAGCTCTCAGATTTCATCAAAAAGATCTTCATATGTGTTTTCCGAAGATAACGGAAAGTCTTACGGGTTTGGAACAGCCTCATAAAATTGAGGTTAAACCACTGGTGTCACATGGATTACTTTTCAAACAGAGGAACGAGATGAATTTGAGTAAATTATGACAGAATGTTGTGTTATTTCATTAACGGCCCTATGGAATTGATTTGACAAACAGTTTTCTGCCCTGTGATGACGCATTTTGAGCAGGACGTCACAGTCGTGAGCAATTCGTTAGCTGGTTGCAGGTGGCCTTAAAATATAATGACAATCTCCTGAAAAATCAGCAGGACAGTTATGATGAACACCTTACCTACATTAAACATATCCTGTCAGCGGCCCATTCTAACAGTATTTAAATATTCATAAGGCTTCATGCATAATGCAGTACCTGAGTGGTGATCCAGTCTGCTGAGAGGCCGATGGGAAATCAGCTCCTCCCTCCTCCTATCACAGGAAACATGATAATGGATTCTGAATTTATGATTAAGAATGCCATAAAGAATGATCAATATGGACTGCCATCTGCTGGAATACACACACACATCCAAAACAGCTGCACATTGGCGGGGGTAGGGGTCTCACTGTTGTTGCCAAGCAACAGCAGATACACCATTCTCAGAATTGTGAATGTATGGGAGCAATGAGAGAAAGAGTTATTTCTGGCTATTTCTGTGTGAAATTGTGTTTATGGTTCCAAATTGTTTAAATTATGCTTTAGTTGTCAGGTAACAACTGAATGGTAGGCTCTGACAACTTACCCCATATAATGTGAAATATTTTTTTTTTATTTACTTTTTAGCCAAGATGTTACAGCATGCATCTAAACAGAAATCGACTGTACCAAAAACAAACAAACCCCCCCCCCCCCCCCCCAGATATTTACTGTAAATAAAACTTCCCTTATACATATAATTTTGAAATATTAATGTAAAAATCTCTACAAACATGTTATGTGTCAACTACCCGTGCGTGAGCATCCAATGCTGAGAAAAAAATCTGCAAACTGTTCACAGATGGCTTGTCAAGTAACAAACACATCATCATTCCACACACACACACACACACACACACACCCTACAGTGCCACAGCTGAGGTCGTATTTGTGCCAGTTTTCAGGCATTTTAACTCTTTGATCTTTTAACAATCATATCATACCCCCTTCTCTCTCTCTCTCTCTCTCTCTCTCTCTCTCTCTCTCTCTCATTTTTTTAATTTCCCCTCTCTCACATATACCACTTTGTCACTCTCAACATCAAAGCTTCGTACTGTTCACTAAGGCAACTGCCTCCATTCAATTTTATTCGTCAGTTTAAAAAAAAAAAAACAGAGCCGAGAATAACATCCTCGCACTGAGTGATGTGGTTATTGGCCCCGCCCACCCGTCAGAAATACAGTCGAAAGAAGCATGTCCGACTGACAAGACGATGATCTGTTTCCACCCACGTAAGAGAGTGGGAAGAAGGAAAAAGGAGAAAAGATGAATAAATCACTGATGAAATATCATGTAAATAATTAAAACCGTAAAATATAAAATATATTCTAATTTACTATTTAATTAAAAACATATGAACTACAATTAATTATTTACTAATATTAAGAGATACATCACAGTAGACACGTGCACATTCGTTTAATCTGACCCTAACTTAATATTCAGTCAACATCGCCCTCTACAGGACAGACCTGCACTTTCACCTGATAATTTATCAGAGCTGATTTAGACAGGTGATCTACATATATAAATACTGAAAATGAAATGATGAGTTTTCAGTATTATTTCACTAGGCTATATGTCCTAAGCCAAAACCCAAGTGGGGAAGATAAAACTAAAAGAAGAAGCTAAAACATCTGCCAGCTTTGATTAAAACATCACATAGCCTACCTTCGTCGGAAAATCCTTGACAATCTTTGTCGTTCTCATTTGTAGATTAGCCATAATAATATTCTGTAATAAAATATATCTGTAATAGAAATCCAGGTGCGGATGCTTGTTGAAACATCTAAACGCATGAAGCTGCAAAAACAAAAAGGAATGTGTTACAACATAGCCTACTCCTAAACCTTACTTCGACATCGGTTGCTTCAAAATAGCAAAACTATAGGCAAAACAATAACAGTGCATTCTGGAATACATGTATGAAGGGTCACGTTATGTCGGGGTCCTCGTGTTTAAGAGTTTTCGACGCGTAAGGAAAAATTATCAAGATTCCGATCTTGATTCAATATAGATTCATTTAGATAAATACATACAGTACGTTAATTTTTCTCAAGGACAAAAAAATCTCTCTCAAGTAGCCTAATGCTGTAAACTAAGGGAAACGTGTCATCTAGTACATTACTATAATATTAAAGTAAATTACTATAAATATTATTATAATGTTAATATTAAATAATATTAATACTATGATATTATAATAGTACTATAGGCCTAATAGCATGCAAATGTAAATGTGTGTATATATATATACACCAATCAGGCATAACAATATGACAGGTGAAGTGAACATGAACATGAACACTGATTATCTCTTCATCATGGCACCTGTTAGTGGGTGGGATATATTAGGCAGCAAGTGAACATTTTTATCCTCAAAGTTGATGTGCTAGAAGCAGGAAATATGGCAAGCGAGTTTGACAAGGGCCAATTTGTGATGGCTAGATGACTGGTTCAGAGCATCTCCAAAACTGCAGCTCTTGTGGGGTCATGGGCGGCCAAGGCTCATTGATGCATGTGGGGAGCGAAGGCTGGCCCATATGGTATGATCAAACAGACGAGCTACTGTAGCTCAAAAAGTTATTGCTTGTTCTAATAGAAAGGTGTCAGAATACACAGTGCATCACAGTTTGTTGCGTATGAGGCTGCATAGCCGCAGACCAGTCAGGGTGCCCATGCTGACCCCTGTCCACTGCCGAAAGTGCCAACAGTGGGTACGCGAGCATTAGAACTGGATCACGGAGCAATGGAAGAAGGTGGCCTGGTCTAATGAATCACGTTTTCTTTTACATCACATGGATGGCTGGGTGCGTGTGCTAGGCTTATCTGGGGAACACATGGCACCAGGATGCACTATGGGAAGAAAGCAAGCCGGCGGAGGCAGTGTGATGCTTTGGGCAATGTTCTGCTGGGAAACCTTGGGTTCTGCCATCCATGTGATGTTACTTTGACACGTACCACCTACCTAAGCATTGTTGCAGACCACGTAGGCCCTTTCATGGAAACGATATTCCCTGGTGGCTGTGGCCTCTTTCAGCAGGATAATGCGCCCTGCCACAAAGCAAAAATGCTTCAGGAATGGTTTGAGGAGCACAACAATGAGTTTGTGGTGTTGACTTGGCCTCCAAATTCCCCAGATCTCAATCCAGTCGAGCATCTGTGGGATGTGCTGAACAAACAAGTCCGATCCATGAAGGCCCCACCTCGCAACTTACAGGACTTAAAGGATCTGCTGCTAACATCTTGGTGCCAGATACCACAGCACACCGTCAGGGGTCTAGTGGAGTCCATGCCTCGACGGATCAGGGCTGTTTTGGCAGCAAAAGGGGGACCAACACAATATTAGATCATAATGTTATGCCTGATCAGTGTTTAAATATATATATTATACACTAGCCTACTGATTTGTATACAATTAATCATTTTTTAATGATATAAGATATAATTTTGATGTCTTTTGATGCGTTTGAAACACTGATTGATCGATTACATGAGATGATACATTAACAGTAAGTTGTACTGTATCTTTCAACATACCTTCTGGTGTTCAGTCATGTTTACTACGTGCTATAACAAGCAGTAAAGTTCGGTTCACATGCCAGTTGAACTGAGGCACATTAAAGAGTGCCAAAATTGTTTGAATAAAATTGACAGAATTTGAAAGCTTGCAGTTTGTTTCCTGCTCTGTCTTGTCTGTCAGCGCGTTGTCAGTGTCCTATCTTCTCCACAAGTTTTTTTCACTGCGTGAGAAAATGGATGTGTGGAGTGAGAGCGTGAGAACAGTGTCAATTGCGTGAGTCTCGCACTGAATGCGTGAGAGTTGGAAGCCCTGGAACACCCTAGCAACCTGTCAGGACAGCTTAGCAACAAGGTAGAACCTCAAAGAAATGCCAAGCCACCAGCTAGACCTGGCAACCTGTCCGAATGCCCTACCAAGCCCTAGCAACAGCTAAAATACTTTTTGAATGCCTCATTAACAACAAAGCTGCACATGAAACCATTTTGGTTATTAATGTTGCCTTAGAATTGTTAATTCATTCATTGTTAATTCTCAGAGTTAAAATCATTCTGACATGACGTGAACGCAGCATTAGATCAAACCATTCATACCTTTATTAAAAGGAAGCTCAGACCTTTATAAAAAAATTAAACCCCTTTATTGTTTCTCAAATACAAAAGAAATACAAAAAGAAACACAGACAGCAAGAGAGACACTCAGTCAGCGGCAGCAGTCTGAAGTACAGCTCAGTCCTTTGGTTCAGTACGCAGTCTGTTTTCCTCATCCAAGATCTAGGCCAGATCGTTCTTATCCGTGACCTCGGCGTGGCTGGTGTCCGAGCCACCCGGCGCCAGCAGAGTTCTGCGGTTGTAGTGGTGGCCCTTCATGATGCCTGAGTTGTTGTTTTCATTGAGGATTTGTTTCTGTTTCTGCCGATTGAGGGACTGGACCAGGCCAAGCACCACGGCGGCGAGCGAGTACTGGCCCGTGAGCTTTCTCGGCTGCAGGATGAGCGGGTTGGGCTGCACGCGGCCCATCAGGAAGTGCGTGCGGATCTTGCCTTCCTGTTCACTGATGCCCTTCACATAGATCTCACCTCGGTACTCGAAGGCGAAGCCACGCTCGTTCAGGATGGCGTAGGTCTCCTCTGGGAGCTGGATCTTGCCGCTGACACCCGTGCTGTCCATACGACTTGCCAGATTGACCGTCTTCCCCCAGATATCATACTGCGGCTTTTTAGCGCCGATCACTCCAGCCACCACAGAGCCATGAGCCATACCTGAGGGAGAGAGCGAACACAGCATCAGCATCAGCCAATTCACCCTGTTGAAAAGACATGATGGTGCAAGCTGCAATGGAGCTATATTTCAGCCTTTTAGTAGACTGCAAGTTCCAGAAGTAAAAATATTTATAGTAATTTTCATCACAAAACACTGATTTGTTTTTTGTGATGATAAATAAATCTTCCATGACAGACCTATGAGTCCTGAAACTGTCAAAAACTCATTTATTGATTTATTTGACTGTTTTATGACATGTTAACATCTGAATCTATTTTCAGGGTATGTAGAATCAGCTAAAAAAATATAGGTAAATAAATAATTAATAACATATTTAGACGGAGATAAGGGCTAGATGAACAAGAAAATCATTTATCAGAATTAAAAATAAATGTTTTCTATTTTAATATTTTTAAAATATAATTTATTTATGTGATGGCAAAGCTGAATTGATCCTATAGAAATCATATTAATATGCTGATTTGGTGCTTGAAAAACATTTCTACTTTATTATTAGTATTAGTCGAAAACAGTTGTGCTGCTTAATATTTTTGTGGAAACCTTGATACATTGTTTTCAGGAATTTCTGATGAATAGAAAGTTCATAAGGTCAGTATTTATTTGAAATATAAATATTTGTACATTTCGTCACTGTCATATTTGTTCAATTTTATGCATCCTTGCTGAATAACAATTTAATTAAATTCAAAATGACATTTTTGAATGTTTATGTACAGAAAGATAAAATTTAGGTGCACTTGAGATAGAAATTCTAGAAGTACAGAAGTAGAACTACATTACCCATGATCCTAAAATGACCAGTAACCATGGCAACGGGAATAGTGACTGCCCACTCCCACAAGGCATTGCAAATGATATACTTGTATGGCTCCTTTCAACCTTAAACACCTAATATGAATATTTCATCAAAAAAGTTTTCCAATTTCAATTTATTTATTTATTTTAATGATGTGAATCTTCTCAGAGCTGGTTGGTTTCATTCATGGCTTTATATTAAAATTTCCTGAAAATAAATGGGTAAAAAAAATTCAAAATCAAGGCTGATAAAAAAAGTAGGCAGTCACTGTTGCGCTCCATTGTCACTTTCAAATGTGTTTCTAAGTAATTAGTGTTTAAATAATTTGACTCTTACCGATTCTGAGTTGGAAGTTGTTAAATGAATGTTTGTTGATCTCCTGAATGCTTTCATTCAGAGCAATGGCGAAATCTGCCAGCGCACACAGATGCCCCCATTTATCCTCACATTGCTATGGTAACACACATATATAGAAAGATTAGTGCACAAGCTAACTCATTTGAATGATTTCAAACTACAGACACTGCTGATAAGAAGACATCAGGTAATATGTTTTAGCATGAGTGAGTGTAGGTTTGGTTAGGTGTGTGTGTTTTCATACTTGTTTCTCAGGAGACAGTCCTGACACAGCCATGTACGTGCTGCCGATGGTCTTTATCTTCTCGATGTCCTGAAATCGCTCCTCCCCCAGCAGCTGTAGAGAGAGAGAGAGAGAGAATCTTTCAAATATGACAGACTACATATGTAACATTAAACTTTCATCAGCAGCTTCTGTGCAGGTGTGATGGATCTGTGCATCTTAGATGAATTATTAATATTAAAAGTGCCCGAATTATGCTATTTTAATGGTTCCTAATTTTGTTTGGGAGGTCTCTTACAATAGGTTTACATGCATCAAAGGTAAAAAAAAAAAAAAAAAACACTTTCATTTTCTCATAATATACATTACAGCATTACAGCATCACCTCTTTACTCACAGTGTCTGAAACGGTTTGATAAAGGATCCAGACTCTCTTAACCCCTCCTTTCCGAGAGCCTACTCTGCTCTGATTGGTCAGATGGCCTAGTCTGTTGTGATTGTTCTACCACTTACAGCGCATGGCTAAAACGTTTGGCCTATTCACTTATCTGAATTTCAGCTCTGGCGTCTTCTCAACAATTGTACACAGTGATACAAACAGTAATGATGGTGTCGGTTTTACTGTATCAATCCAAGCCCTCATCCTCATCCTTTGGAAGTGCATGCAAAATGGATTTACTTTCACAGCACCGAAAACAGCCTCTTTTCGACATGTCAACAAATTTGTCGCAAGAACTTTTTTCCCCCCAGACCTGTTGCTGTCTGTCTTTCCATCGCGCTCTAAAATACCCTGAAGATTAGGCAAATTAGTCCAGTCCCACTGGATTTCGTCCTATGCATATAAGCTTAATAAAGCCAGAACCTTGTCGTCGGCCCATTGGTCGTATTTTTTAAACTCCATAGCAAACAACTCTTTCTGCACACACAGCAACAGACTTTTAAAAATGGTGGTTGAAATAAAATGCTGCATGAAGTCAACCAATCAGCATGTTCAGCACCCAACTTCCATCCCCGAAAGTTCCTAAACTTTGAAATAGTACTACCTTGTGAGCAGGGAATTTCTGAGGGAGAAATTTTTACCCAGAACGTCATTTAGACCCTGATCCCTGCGGTCGAATCACACCAAGTACCACCCCAAAGTCCAGAGTTCCTGGGGAAAATTCCTGCAGTGGAAACACGGCTTTTGGGGGCGGGTCAGAGTTGATGTTGTTCGCGGGCAGCCAATGAAGACCATAGGCTGGCATTATGCAAATCTGTTACAAAACTATGTCAGTTCAAGTAGAAAGTAAGACTGGTTCTGTCAGGACCACTATCGTCAAAGATGACTGACATTAGCATATAGTCTGGATTGGCGGTATGCACAACCAAGCAGCCTAGCATGGATAAGAGCAGAGAGAGCAGCAATAACCCACCTTAGGGTAAACAGAACAGAACCAACATAATGTATTGCAGATATCATTAATGTCAATGTTTAATGTACAACATAATTCAGGAATTTAGTCTGATTCAAGGGGAATCAGAAGGCCAAATCCTGATTGAATGAGAGGAGGAGCTGGGGATGGAGGAGGGCAATTAGCTCTGGAGAAGTACTGAAGGAGCTTATATATGTATGCTGTGATAGACAAAGTATTCCTATAGGTAGACATATATCAGCTGACAGTCAGCTGATGCGAGCTTGACTAACGTGACCTGCCAGAACTAACGCTACGTTTGATAATTACTGGTAACTTGTTTTAGGCAGTTCAGAATCGATTCTTTCTTTTGGGACACAATAACTCCATTGATCGTACACTTTGATCTTTAAAACTTTGCAGACCTTTTACATTCACAAATAGCTATATTACACACTGCATGAAAGAAAAATCATAATAGAGGCACTTTAAAGGGATAGTTCACCCCAAAATGACAATTATGTCATTATTTACTCACCCTCATGTCATTACAAACTTGTATGCTGTCATAGAATGGGTTTAGATCAGCCTGAGCGTTAATAAATAATGCCAGAATTGTTTATTGGTCGACTATGCCTTTAAATATGGACTATGGACTATGCCATGTGTGTGTGTGTGTGTTTGTGTGATGGTAGAATTCTGACCTCATCAAAATCAGCGATGATCTCGTTGAGCAGCCGCAAACACTCCACGCCCTGATTATTCATCTCCGTCTGGGAGTAAAAATCAGCAAAGCCCGGAATGGAGGCGAACATCACTCCCACCGTGTCATATGACTGCGAGTAGAGCTCCTACGGATGGAGACCACACATTAGAAACCTCCTCACTGGAATGAAGTCAACATCAGATACCTTTGGTTCAATTTGACACATGTAAATACATAGAGAAATGTGGGTCCAATGAACTTCAGAACAACAATACAGTGAATGTGGTATGTGCATAATGTGTTGACCACTAGAGGGCAGTGTTGCTTCACAACTAACACACTTGATTACCTCACAAGTGGGAGTCAGAACAGATGCATCTGATAAGGCTGATATCTGATAAATGCCAATACAACACATACAACATACAAAAAAAAAAAAAACATGGTTTATATATAATATATTATATAATATTATTAATTATAGTATGCAATACAGTATGTTAATATATTATATGAACAATGTTATATTCTATTAATTATAACATAATATAATATGTAAGAATAAATATATAAAAATATTTTTTATAAATATAATGAATCATCTTAAAAAAAACAAGTGTAGCAACAAAACAATGTTGCAATGGCAAATAATGTTTTTTTTCCCTGCATGTGTACAATAACTATAATGAACACATTTGATTAAATCATAATTCATAATGCTTTTGACAAAAAAACTAAAATAAACTAAAATAAAAGTTAAATGAGATAAAGTAAAATCTAAAAATGTTTTACATTTATTTAAATTCAGCTAATTTCCAAGACAACATTTTCATTTAGTTTAACTAATACTGAAATAAAAATTAATAAAAAAATATAGACATATTTACAAAAAAATAAAATGACAAAAGACACAGCAAAATTACTAACTAAAATAAAAATGGAAAATATAAAAATGACTTCAAAATATTAATTAAAAATTTGAACGTGCTAAAATAAACTAAAACAGAAATAAAAATTAATAAAAACTATATAGACATTTACAAAAAACAAAAATGACAAAAACACAAAAAATACTATAACTATATATAAAAATAATTTCAAAATATTAATAAAATTATACTAAAATAACACTGCTGATAAGCTTTTTTTATATATAATTCAAACACAACAAATACAAAAGAAAAAAACCTGATTGTTATTACTATATTAATTATAGTATGTAATAGAATATGTTAATATAATATAATAAATATAATACAATACTTTTTATATAGAATAAATCATCTTAAAAACAAATAAGTTTACAAAAAGAAAAAAAAGTGTTGCAACGACAAACCTTTCTCTGCATATGTAAAATAATTAGGAAACATAACGGTGTGAATGGTCCCTAAAGGGCCCTAAAAATCATGGCTTACACACACTTCCCATATACACATGGTTATGAACAGACCTCATACGCACTACATAATATATCACAACATATGCATCTACCACACTTTTCAAATGAAGTTTGCAGATTTATTCAGACTAATTACGTACTATGTTTGAGGTCTAATGTGTGCAAACCACAATGCCACTGCTCTAACTTTGCTGTTTAAAGAGGGAGCATGAGGTTAAACTCTCTCCATACACCCTAAACATTCAGCATCGCACTGATACGCCCTGCTGACGCATGATGTCATCACTGCATGCCAGTACTGCTGAGCGATCGTAAGTGTAAAAAGTCAATGACTGTTGAAGACAAGTGTAGAAAACAGGTAATAATACACGTAATAAGTGTTAGTCAGTCACCGAACCAAATTACTGCAGTGCCCTTCAAGAGTGGCAGGTTTTGCGAGCAAGAATGCGTATGTGTGCATGTGTGAGGGAGAGGATCATTTTCTCATCGTAATAATACCAGAGAGTGGCGTAAATTATGGTTCACACACACTTTAGCGTCACCAGTTAAATCATGCCTCAATACTCCACCGGATTATAAATTAATGGGATAATTAAAGCAACTCAATACACTCACCCACACACACACACACACAGGCTTAATGGATGCATTTTTTATCCGTGAGTTATACAGCTCCATTATTCAGCCTCCCTATTGTCTGATTGACTGACAGCGGAACATTCCAGAAATAAACAGAGGAGTCACATCAGGAGAAGAGAGCACACAAACACACACAGGCTGCCTTTACAAATTCAAAAAAACAAAGGAATAATAAAAAAAAGAAACTAGCAAAAAAGATATATAGGCACATTAAACATGGCTATGTTCAAGCACAACAAAATTAACCAGAACCAGAAGCTTTTCCAAATGGGAGACAAATTGAATTATACCGCCTAAGACTAAGGTAGCTTATTTTATTTTAGCTAAATTGTACGGCAACACTGCATACATCCTTCATGGAGGAGGAAATCGCAAAATGTATTTGTATAGTGAAAAAAGAAATCCAAGTTCAGTGTAATTTATATATATATATTTTTTGTTGACTACTTAAACTACCATTGAAAAGTTTGGGTTGTTCAAAATATCTAAGTAAGTCTCAAAAATACAGTAAAAACAGTAATATTGTGAAATGTTATTGCAACGTAAAATAACTGTTTTCTATTTTAATATATTTTATAATGTGATTTATTCCTGTGATGGCAAAGCTGAATTTTCAGCATCATTACTCCAGTCTTCAGTGTCACATGATCCTTCAGAAATCATTCTAAAAAATTTGATGAATAGAACTTAGTATTAGAATAATGAATAGCATTTATTTAAAATAGAAATCCTTTGTAAGATTATAAATGTTTTTACTGTTACTTTTGATCCATTTAACGCATTCTTGCTGCGTTGTTATTGAATTGTGTAATTTCTTTATTGGTTTTGACTTCTGCAGCTGCAAATGCTTACAAAAAGTTGACTGTCATGCCAATAAAGCCCAACAAAGAACAAAGAGACTGGCAGTGATTCATCCTCTCCTCACATGTTCTTGCTGTCTAAGTGCTGCCATGTTTTTCCTGTCAGACTAAAGAAGTGAGACACCCAGATCCATTCTGTCTCTCTACCTCATTGTCTCTGTCTTTCTCCAGGAAGTGGCGTGCGACATGGCTGGGGAGAATGTTCCGGAGCATGTTCTCATTGTGTTCACGCAGCTCCCGCATCTCATTTATCTCTTCCTTCGCCTGTACACGCCATAGGAAGTCCAGACGAGCAGTATACTCCAGCTGAGAGACAGAGAATAAAGCTAGTCAGACAACAAAGCATAAAAAGCATCACAAGATACATTAAATCAACAAAAACACAGAACAGCCAATCAGTGTTATAGTCCTATACAGTTACAGTTACAATTGTAAAAAGCATCCATCAGTCTCACACAGGCCTTGGCAGAGAAGACCAGCTGTACAGGTCAGAAAGAAGCTCAATATCTACCCATATCTTCTGCTGGAGTCAACTGCATAAACATAGCCATTACGTTAAGACTGTGACTTAAAGGAAAATTATCCCATGATTTACTCACCCTCAAGTCATCCTAGGTGTATATGACATTCTTCTTTCAGACAAATATAATCAGAGTTATATTGAAAAATGTATCATTTTCATTTTTGGGTGAACTATCCCTTTAAGAACTAGTATGACCAACTAGCAGTTAGTTGTCTTCCTTTTCGGTATCAAATTAGATCAATCTACGTTTTTATATAACTGACTTGTGAACGTATTACTTAAGTTATGAACAGTCTTAAAGACATTTTTTTATGTTTACGCAGTTTATGCAAACGGCCTCTGATCACACTTCAAGACTGAATGTTCGTCACCACAAATGCAAAGAATATTATGAACTTGCCCCTGCTACTCAACTCATAACAGATAGTGAAAGACCAGTTAAAAAAAAAAAGTAACAGTAAGTAAAAAGTAGTAATTAACAACACACACACACACACACACACACACTAAAGTATAATATTTAAATAAAATATAATAAATATAAATAAAATATAAATATTCATATAAATAATTTAATATATTTTCATATTTAAAAAATGTAATTTACTCCTGTGATTCAAATCTGTTTTTTCAGCATCATTACTCCAGTCTTCAGTGTCACTTTCCTTCAGAAATCATTCTAATATGCTGATTTGGTGCTCAAGAAATATTTTTTATTACAGTTGTGCTGCTTAATATTTATTTCATGAATTTTTGATGAATAGAAAGTTCAAACGGACAACAATATATTTGAAATTGATTTTTTTTGTAAAATTATAAACGCATTTATATCTATAATATATATATATAATAGAAAAGGACAATATAGAACGTCACATTAAATACAAATAGAAAAGGAAAAGGCTTTGAGTCTAAAAGAAGAGAGCGAGAGAGAGAGAAAAAAAAAAAGAGTAGGTATATCTAATAACTGTCAGCAATACTAGGCAGATGAATAGCAAATACACACTCAGCAAACACAATCCAGTCACTGGAAGAAAAGGCACACAAAAATCCTAGCAACTAGAGGAGGGAAGCATCTGTAGGTAATCAATGACAGGAAAGATCTTAAATGTGGAAAATAACTCATAATCAGAAAAATATGTAGAAATGCTTTAAAACATTGATTGCAAACATCCTTATATAGGTTCATGTTCAAAAATATTCTTAATTAAATGTAAACACAACAACAACTGTATAATATTTACACAAGTATTTATAGTGCCATCCATTTGCAGAAATGACAACTTTCATTGCGTTCATAAGTGCTTTAGCTTATTTTTGTAGGTGTGATTTTGGCCCATTGCTCCAGGCAGATTTGCAGTTTTTAATCAGGTTTGTACGCCATCATTTTCAAAAAAGTGCCACATATTCAGTCTTTGACTGGGCCATTGTAGGTTATTCACATTGTTGTTTTTGAGCCACTCCAGTAAGTTAATTAAAAAGTTAATTTGGCTTTGGGACCATCATTCTGCTAAAAGCATCAGGTTTTTGGCAGATTTCTCATCTATTCCTCCATCTGTTTTAAGCTGATGCTGAGTCCCACAGCAAGACGCCACCACCTTACTACCAAACTACACTGCGTGTATAATTCGTTTTAGATTTGGACAACACATATAAAATAAGTTTCAGCTGGTTAAGTAGGCCCTATTTACACCTGGCATTAAGATCCATCTCGGGTGACCCAATCACAAGTGGTCAGCCGAGACATTTTGTGGTTTATATCTGCACAAGCGTCCAAATGTGTCTCCTGTGACCACTTGTGTTCAGATTTCAGTGGAGGGTCTCTGATTTCATAAACACACACATCACTCTTTATGTCAGTGTTACTGCATGTTGACAAAGTGCAAAAAGTGCTGTCTAGGATGCATCAGGACAGGTTAGCGTTTACACTACAAATCACATGCGCTTCTGACTATCTCTGTACAGTTTGTGTTTGGATTACAAAGTGTTTTGGAACACTTGTGAATAGATCAAATGAAATGAGTCTTAATTTCAGGTGTGTTTTTTAAGTAATGCTATGATTTCTATAGTCTCCGACTTCAAAGTCTCTCGCTGCGTCCGAAACCAAATACTTCCCTACTATATAGCATGCGAAAAACAGTAGGCGAAAAGTCCCCTAATTACCTACTACTTCCGCCAAGATTCTGATGTGCGCATTCAATGGACACTTTACTATCCCATGAGGCCACGGGAGGAAGATTTAAGAATGGAAGTGAAGTAACGCAACTGATGCTGGTAGGTCACATGACACTGACAACATGGCGGATGTAGTACATCCAAAATTCACTCATACTACACTCACCTAAAGGATTATTAGGAACACCTGTTCAATTTCTCATTAATGCAATTATCCAATCAACCAATCACATGGCAGTTGCTTCAATGCATTTAGGGGTGTGGTCCTGGTCAAGACAATCTCCTGAACTCCAAACTGAATGTCAGAATGGGAAAGAAAGGTGATTTAAGCAATTTTGAGCGTGGCATGGTTGTTGGTGCCAGGCGGGCCGGTCTGAGTATTTCACAATCTGCTCAGTTACTGGGATTTTCACGCACAACCATTTCTAGAGTTTACAAAGAATGGTGTGAAAAGGGAAAAACATCCAGTATGCGGCAGTCCTGTGGGCGAAAATGCCTTGTTGATGCTAGAGGTCAGAGGAGAATGGGCCGACTGATTCAAGCTGATAGAAGAGCAACTTTGACTGAAATAACCACTCGTTACAACCGAGGTATGCAGCAAAGCATTTGTGAAGCCACAACAGGCACAACCTTGAGGCGGATGGGCTACAACAGCAGAAGACCCCACCGGGTACCACTCATCTCCACTACAAATAGGAAAAAGAGGCTACAATTTGCACGAGCTTACCAAAATTGGACAGTTGAAGACTGGAAAAATGTCGCCTGGTCTGATGAGTCTCAATTTCTGTTGAGACATTCAGATGGTAGAGTCAGAATTTGGCGTAAACAGAATGAGAACATGGATCCATCATGCCTTGTTACCACTGTGCAGGCTGGTGGTGGTGGTGTAATGGTGTGGGGGATGTTTTCTTGGCACACTTTAGGCCCCTTAGTGCCAATTGGGCATCGTTTAAATGCCACGCCCTACCTGAGCATTGTTTCTGACCATGTCCATCCCTTTATGACCACCATGTACCGATCCTCTGATGGCTACTTCCAGCAGGATAATGCACCATGTCACAAAGCTCGAATCATTTCAAATTGGTTTCTTGAACATGACAATGAGTTCACTGTACTAAAATGGCCCCCACATTCATCAGATCTCAACCCAATAGAGCATCTTTGGGATGTGGTGGAACGGGAGCTTCGTGCCCTGGATGTGCATCCCACAAATCTCCATCAACTGCAAGATGCTATCCTATCAATATGGGCCAACATTTCTAAAGAATGCTTTCAGCACCTTGTTGAATCAATGCCACGTAGAATTAAGGCAGTTCTGAAGGCGAAAGGGGGTCAAACACAGTATTAGTATGGTGTTCCTAATAATCCTTTAGGTGAGTGTATATAGAGCATTCTTTTTTAATGGTTGCAAAGTAAATTCAAATTCAAATCTTGTACCTACTGAGACCGTAAGCGATTTTGGACGCAGCATCTGTCTCGTTGCACACAGTGATATGCAGGACAGCCTGCATCTGGGTCACTTCTATTTCCTGGTAGAGCCCTGTGCCCTCTGCCCAATTCATGCATTTGCTTTACTCCATTTAACACTTAGTCTACATTCCCAGCTGTCCTTCAGCTTCACAAGATGAATCGTGATCCTTCATCTGAGACTATCAGAGCAATATAAAATGTCACATTCAATTAAGGTTTCAGTGCTTTGAAATAAAATGTCACAGACAGTTTAATGAGGGTTTAAGACTTTCTCCTTCAGCCTGAACTCCACCTTTACTCTTTAAAAAGGACAATACAATACTGTTAAAAAGTTTGAGGTCAATCCATTTTTTTTTTTATGTTTTGAAAAAGAAGGCTTGTTTTTGCTCACCAAGGCTGCATTTATTTGATCAAAATACAGCAAAAACAATAATAGGGCGAATTATTAATGTATTTTAAAATAAATTAAAAACTAAATGTAAATAAACGTATTCCTGTGATGGCAAAGCTGAATATTCAGCATCATTACTCCAGTCTTCAGTGTCACGATCCTTAAGAAATCTTTCTTTCCTTAAGAAATGCTGATTTGCTGCTCAAGAAACCTTGTAAGAAGTTCAAGGATATTTTTTTCATCCTTGTTGAATAGAAAGTTCAAAAGCACAGCATTTATTTGAAATATAAAGAACTGGTAACACTTTAGTAGAGGGTCTAATTCTCACTATTAAAGGGATAGTTCACCCAAAAAAGAAATCATCATTTACTCGCCCTCAAGTTGTTCCGAACCTATATACATTTCTTTGTTCTGTTGTACACAAAGGAAGATATTTGGAAGAATGTTTGTAACCAAGCAGATCTCGGCCCCCATTGACTACAATAGTGGGGGGAAAACTATGGTAGTCAATGGGGGCCGAGATCTGCTTGGTTACCAACATTTATACAGGTTTAAAACAACCTGAGGGTGAGTAAATGATGACAGAATTTTCTTTTTTGGGTGAACTATCCTTTTAACTAGTTGCTTATTAGCATGCATATTACTAGGATATTAGCTGTTTATTATTACTTCTAAAACACAAATGAATGCCTTATTATGCATGACCATATTCTACATCTCTTAATCCTACCCAATATCTAAACTTAACAACTACCTTACAAACTATTAATAAGCAGTAATTAGGAGTTTATTGAGGGAAAACTCGTAGTTAAAAGTTAGTTAATAGTGAGAATTGGACCCTAAACAAAAATGTGACCAAAGTATTTACTGATATTTTTGATCAATTTAATGTGTCCTTGCTGAATAAAAGTCCTAATTTCATTAAAAAAAATTAACTTTTGAACTTTTTTTGAGCTTTACAGACACTTCTTACAGCCATCTACTTCTATTGGATAAAAAAGAGCAGCCTAGATATTCTGAGAAGCTAAACATCTCCTTTTGTCTTCCACCAGGAAAAAAAAAATCATACATTTTTCAAGCAACATGAGTAGATGATGACGTCACTATTTTATTTCTTTCATACACTGCACTCAGTAAGTACCCTGAACGCTTTGGCAGTGTCGTGACCCTTTGCGGTCTCGCCTTTAACAGGAAGTGAGCCGTGCTGCATTTCTAATATCTCAGTTTAGCCTGACTTCCATCAGCTCTCTTCCAAACAAAGAGCTCCAACAAGGCCCCCCCTAATTAAGCAGCAACACACGCTTATCTGCATACATTAATATCCAGCGTTAATTGAAACTGTTTCACAAAAGCGTCCAGATTGAAAAAAATAATTTACTAACAGTTAGGGCATGATGTAAGTGTTTGTGCATGTGTATGAGTGTGAAATGCATGTGTGTGCGTGCATTTATTTGTGACTAAATATGGAATGAAAGATAATTGTATGAGGAGTAATTAAGCAAGTGGGGCAGACAGGGGTGTACGACTGTCCGAATGATTATTAAAAACACATCAACAAGACTAACCTCCATTAACCCCTAAAACACATGCACAAAGATGTAGAGGCAGACACACACTCAGACAGGAGACAATTAAAGCAGTGCATATCAACCAAATTACTTTTGACAAACTGTATGAAAAGGGTTTAATACAAATGAGTTTTCAAAGTTTTAGGTGTCTTGGGAGGCCTGGTTTGGAATCTCACAACTGTCTGGAGGTGTTCGGGACTTAATCTCTGTCAAAAAAGCAATTTAGACAGCTGAAGTCTGGCAGCTGTTACAAAGGAGACCAAAATGAATGCACTGTTTTAACCATGATAAAGTGATGTGCTAAGCTCTTTGGTTCTCAAGGATCTCACTCAGCAGATAACATAATACAACAGTTCTATCCCCTCATGCCTTATTCCCTTGAGTAAGGCATGTACCTGTATTCACAGGTTAATCAAGGGGAACATGTTCTGAATTTACCCCAGAGGATCATTTTATTGCCCTTTCAGAGCCCAGTGGACTGGAGTTTTTAGAGAAAATAGGTGTCAAAAGTGTACGTTTAGGGGTACAACAGCTTGTCGCTGGGGCAGTACCCTTAAAAGGATATATTTGTACCTTTTTTTACCACAAAAAGGTTCATAGTGGTACCTTAAGGTACGTATTTGTACTCAAAGGTACTAATATGCATCTTTTAAGAGTAAAAAAGGTACAAAGATGTCCTTTTAATGGTACTGCCCCAGCGACAAGGCACAATATTTTATTAGTCTACTTTATTAATCTGTTTTTTTGTCCTTCTTGAGAAACAACAACTCATAATATATGAAGACTTGTTTGTATCTTTAGTACAAGTCTATTTCGTCTTACTGCACTGATACATTTTTTACAGAGCCCCTAAGGGTACAAGGTGATGGAAAAAATTATGAGATGGGAGGAAAAATGCTTTTGCGTTTGCTCACAAAACTTTTGAGTTCTCTCGGAAAAGTATCGCGCTCCCCCGAGAAACTTTGCATTTGCTCGCAAAAGTATTAAAACATATTTTTCTTTTTAGTTTTGTGAGCAAATGCAAAGTTTTGCATTCTCAATTTTTCCTCCCATCACCATGTCCCTTTAGGGCAGGGGTGTCCAAACTCAGTCCTGGAGGGCCGCTGTCCTGCAGAATTTAGCTCCTGCTTGCCTTAACACGCCTGCTGGAAGTTTCTAGTATGCCTGGTAAGTATGCTGGTTCAGCTGTGTTTTATTGGGGTTGGAGCTAAACTCTACAGGACAGTGGCCCTCCAGGAGCAGGATTGGACACCCCTGCTTTAGGGGCTCTGTAATTATTTTACATATTGTGAGTATAAATGGAAAAAATTCTGCCAGTACAATAAGAAAAAATACACTTATATTAATGATCTCTTATGCAGTGTTGCTTCTCAAGTAAATCCACCTTGTTTTATCATTCATTTTGAGACATTTTAACTGGAAAACTAGATAAAAATACCAATAATGTTTTTATTCTTAGTTAATTCTTTATTCTTAAGAATTTTTTTTATATTAAGAAAACATTTTCAGTAGAAGCAATTAAACAATTACATGATGTTAAAGAACAACTGCAAGTAAACAAACATACAGTGGGGTTTAAAGTTTGAGAGCAAAAGAGAGCAAAATATTTCAAATGTTTCTTACTCATTTCTTACATAGTTTTTTTAAACTTACATTTTTTAAATGGTTTAAAATTAGATTTTGAACCCCAAATTTTCATTGTGTTCCCAGACTTAACTGCATATGAAAAGCAATCCCTCACAGACACTGACTCGCAGTGACAGAGTGCTTGTTTATTAATCTGACACACACACAACAAGATGAGCATAAACAAGAAATGATCAAATCACTGTCCAAGAAACACACGCCAAGTCCCAATCCATAGGCCAAGCATTGCCAGTGCCACCACCTGCCTAAATGACACACTGTTGCCATGGACATGAGGGGAGGGGGTAAATATGGAAAGGCAGTTTATAGCTGGACACAAACACATGGCACAAGCACAAAGCATTTCGGTCATATGCGAGACTCCATTCGCCTTAATCAGAGCGGCGTCGACACCACACACAAACACACACACACCTACACAAACCAAGTGCTCATTTCTCTTTCTCTCTCACTCATCACTACTCGGACCGACTCTTTCCCCTGATCTACGGCATCAAAGACAACAATCAGTAGAGTGAACTTAAAAAGCTTCGCACACACTGTGCGTCAGCGAGAGCAGGGCTTTTATATATTGACTGTGAGACCTTATGAAGCAGCCAATAACTTGCCTCCGTTTCTTAGAAACGTGACATTATAAAATAGGAACTGAATGGCTCCTGATCTGCTGTCAGGTTAGCGTGTGTGTGTGTGTGTGTGTGTGTTACCTGTTGGCCATGGTAGAACACAGCTAAAAGGAACATCGCCATGAGAAGCAGAGACGTTTCCTTGGTTCCCAGGAAGCTTTTGCTGTAGCCAGGGAAACGAGACAGAAAGTCTCATGAGCTCTGCAGCATGTTTATAATGTTTATAATGTCCAGAGTGCAGTTAGTTAAGACAAAAATCTGTCATAAATGTCATAAAGAGCCTTGATGATATAATAACAGTGTACACTGTTTGTTAAACACTTATGATATCTGATATGAAAAAAAAGATTTGTTTATTTTTAACAAAACTGAAATATAAAGTCTGCTTAGAGTTGTACAAACCTTTTTCAGGACTTGGTTCTGATTTAAAATTTGAGGTTTAACTTGTTCAGGGGTAATTTGTAGTTTGGCAGATGGTTTTATCTAAAGTGATTTACAGTGTTCTTATCATAAGGACAATACCTCTGGAGTAACATGGAGTTAAGTGCTTGATGGCACGATGATGCACAAATCTCAGCAAGGCGGACGGACGGATAGAAAAGGCAAAAACTTTGTATGAGTAGGACTTGCAACTAATTTGTTTTGCTTTTACAGTATTTATCCCTTTTTTATATATTATATAATTATTCCCACTCAACTTTTTTTTTGGATGGCAAAACCATTATATTTTTGAAGTGCCTTGAAATAACTTGTAAAAATGATAAAAACTGTCCCTCCGATCTGCTTTAGTGTTGTTAACCAGCAAAAAAATATAATTTTCTGCCCAGTTATAAAATAAAATCTCATAATTGACACATTATTACTATTGTACATTTTGATTGGTTTATTTTATATTATTTTTAATTTAATTTAATTTTATTTTATTTTATTTTATTTTATTTTATTTTATTTTATTTTATTTTATTTTATTTTATTTTATTTTATTTTATTTTATTTTATTTTATTTTATTTTATTTTATTTTATTTTAAAACCATGCAAAAGTTTGGGGTCGATACGATTTTTAACCTTTTTTTAAGAAATTTCTTATGTTCAACGGCTGCATTTATTTGATCAAAAATACAACAAAAACAGTAATATTGTGAAATATCTTTACAATTTAAAATACCCATTTTCTATTTTAATATATTTTAAAATGTAATTTATTCCTGTGGTGGCAACTCTGAATTTTCAGCATCATTACTCCAGTCTTCAGTGTCACATGATCCTTCAGAAATCATTCTAATACGCTGATTTAGTGCTCAAGAAACATTTCTTCTTTTTATCAATGTTGAAAACAGTTGTGCTGCATAATAATTGTGTGGATTCTATGATAAATAGAAAGCTTAAAAGAACAGCATTTTTAAATAGATACATTTATCTTTATCTTTTTGTCTTATTTATCTTTGTCACTTTTGATGAATTTAGTCCAGCAGTTAATGCTAAATAAAAGTAAAAAATCTTTAAACTCTTGTACGGTACTATATAAATACAAGGGCACCTTTAGATTTTGGAATGAAAGTAGCTGTAAACTTACAGTTATAAGTTTAACCTATAAAATTACAGTTATCAACCTAAACTTTTGACCACCAGGCCACACCACCCACATCTAGAAGACAATTTGCGTCTATGTGAAGTCAATCATACAGTATAACTTGCAGAAATCTAATAAAACTCTGGCAGACTGCTATTTGAGAAACAGCATGACATTTATTGCTCTTATAGTTTGTCCGCGTCATCTTACGCACTTACTTGAGTCATCCCAATTATGTCTATATACTGTTAAAGTGTAATGTATAATTTCACTCTTTATAACTGGTTCTTTAATGGCTCCTGAATGTGAGAGTTTGCGTACATACCTCTGATTGAGTGTAAGTGTGTCATAGCGGATGAAAAGTGGTGTGTAGAAGGCCTCAGTCAGCACTGCGTAGATAGCGATCATGATCAGCAGGATGGCCAACTTCAGAACCGAGTTGAGTCTGAGGAAGACTGCACAGGTCACCATCGCCAACACTCCAGTAAACACGAAATACTGTCAATAAACAGCCAGACAACCTCACCATTAACACCTCATCGCTCAATGCACAGTGAATGAATTGATTTTTGAACAGTTTACACAAATGATAGAATTCTATCAATCCTTTTAACAGACTGAAACTGCATGGCAAGAAGCTGTGGATCTGTTTGCGTGGGAGGCGGTGGATGAAAAGACCTCTGGGTAAAAGCAGATATCTGGGATTGAGGCAGATGCATTAAACGTCTGGTTCCTGAATGAAACGGATTTGTCGAAATCACACCAAAGCTATGGTAAAAGAGAGAGTACAAATGTTAGAAAATAGATTGCATTTGAGAATATGTCTGTATAAAGAGTCATACGATTACATTTACATGAACTTTCTAGATATACAGTGCATCCGGAAAGTATTCACAGCGCTTATTCCAAAATGGATTAAATTCATTATTTTTTTTCCTCAGTTCTACAAACAATACCCCATAATGACAATGTGAAAGAAATTTTTGCAAATTTATAAAAAAATAAAAATAAAAATTCACATGTACATAAGTATTCACAGCCTTTGCTCAATACTTTGTTGAAGCACCTTTGGCACCAATTACAGCCTCAAGCCTTTTTGAGTATGATGCTACAAGCTTGGCACACCTATTTTTGGGCAGTTTCTCCCATTCTTCTTTGCAGGACCTCTCAAGCTCCATCAGGTTGGATGGGGAGCGTCGATGCACAGCCATTTTCAGATCTCTCCAGAGATGTTCCAGTGAGGTCCAGCGCACTCTGGAGCAGGTTTTCATCAAGGATGTCTCTGTACATTGCTGCATTCATCTCTGTACATTGATGATCCTGACTAGTCTCCCAGTTCCTGCCGCTGAAAAACATCCCCAAAGCATGATGCTGCCACCACCATGCTTCACTGTAGGGATGGTATTGGCCAGGTGATGAGTGGTGCCTGGTTTCCTCCAGACATGACGCTTGCCATTCAGGCCAAAGAGTTCAATCTTTGTTTCATCAGACCAGAGAATTTTGTTTCTCATGATCTGAGAGTCCTTCAGTTGCCTTTTGGCAAACTCCTGGTGGGCTGTCATGTGCCTTTTACTGAGGAGTGGCTTGCGTCTGGCCACTCTACCATACAGGCCTGATTGGTGGAGTGCTGCAGAGATGTTTGTTCTTCTGGAAGGTTTTCCTTTGTCCACAGAAAAACACTGGAGCTCTGTCAGAGTGACCATCGGGTTCTTGGTCACTTTCCTGACTGAGGCCCTTCTCCCCCGATCGCTCAGTTTGGCTGGGCGGCCAGCTCTAGGAAGAGTCCTGGTGGTTCCAAACTTCTTCCATTTACGGATGATGGAGGCCACTGTGCTCAGTAGGACCTTCAATGCTGCAGAATTTTTTCTGTACCCTTCCCCAGATCTGTTCCTCAATACAATCCTGTCTCTGAGGTCTACAGGCAATTCCTTGGACTTCATGGCTTGGTTTGTGCTCTGACATGCACTGTTAACTGTGGGACCTTATATAGACAGGTGTGTGCCTTTCCAAATCATGTCCAATCAACTGAATTTACCACAGGTGGACTCCAATCAAGTTGTAGAAACATCTCAAGGATGATCAGTGGACACAGGATGCACCTGAACTCAATTTTGACTGTCATGGCAAAGGCTGTGAATACTTATGTATGTGATTTTTTTTGTTTTTTACTTTTAATCAATTTGCAAAGATTTCAAACAAACTTCTTTCACATTGTCATTATGGGGTATTGTTTGTAGAATTGAGGAAAAATAATTAATTTAATCCATTTTGGAATAAGGCTGTAACATAACAAAATGTGGAAAAAGTGAAGCACTGTGAATACTTTCCAGATGCACTGTAGGTATTATGACAAGTAACTAATAAAAAGCAGGTATTAAAAGTCCATAATTAGACTTTTAATTTAGGCATCACAACATTATAATTACAGTATGAAAAATTTATTTTTATTCTGACATTTGCTAAAGACGCATTAAAAAGTCATTAAAGGTGCAGTGTGTAGTATTTATGAGGATCTATTGACAGAAATGCAATATAATATACATAACTATGTTTTCAGTGGTGTATAAAGACCTTACATAAGGAGCCGTTTTGTTTTTATTACCTTAGAATGAGCCATTTCTATCTATATACACCACGGACCCTCTTAGAGTGAAGTCGCAATTTTGCGGCATGTTTCTACAGTAGCCCTAAACGGACAAACTGCTCTACAGAGCGCTAGCTACTCTCTACTGTCTCAGACGACGACATCTTTGTCCTGTGTCGTCCACCGTAGCTTCTCTATGTGCTTCGAAAGGGAGGGGTGAGCAGTGGGCGGTTGCAATTTGCAACCTCACCGCTAGATGCCGCTAAAATTTACACAGTGCACCTTTAAATTATTAGTGTTTTAAAAGATCAATATGACGGATGATATTAGATGACAGCAAAAGTAAGCCAAATATAAATATCCGGGAAGTTATTCAATTAAATTAAAAATATTAAATAAAAAAATATGATAAATACATTTTTAAAATCTAATTTCGGCTGATAACCAAAATGGTTTTGATATATTGTGCAAGGCTAATTTTTAGTCATAGGCTGGTGAATTTTGTACAAATTTGTCTAAAGTCTGTCACTAGAAAATAAATTCATTTATACCCCTACAGCAGTTCTATAATTCTTGAGTTTAAATTGGTTCAGTTGAGAAATTGATTGGTGGGGCTCTAGAATTTTATATAGAACTTTATATATCAATGATGAAGTGTGCAAGAGTATAATGATCACATTGAAAATAAAATTAATAAAATGTTTACTCACTATGTTGATCATGGCAGCCAGGAAGTTGATGAGGATGGAGAGGAAGATGACGACGTTCCGTGCAGCGTACGTTTCGTTCACCCAGCAACACGCTTTTCGCAAAACCAGCGGCAAACACTTGTAGTCCTCCGCCGTTGTCACAACAACAAGGCAACAGTGCAGCAAGATGAGGACGGAGAACTGTATCACCATAGTGACCATCCTACAAACATGAGCGATCACATATTATATGATACATTTATTGGTGTAATCAAATATTCGAGACTGGTGTGGACCAAATTTCTGTGAAAACCCACATCGAATACTACTGGAAATATGAACCCATGACTTCTATATATAAACCCAAATAGATCATGTGTCACCCACAATGTCTGTGGTGGATATGGCCATCAGTATATGTATGTTCATGTGTACAGTATGTTTTACCTTGCAGAGGGAAGTAAGCTCTGTATTCCAGTGATGAAGAAGAGAACAATGAAGGCACACACTAGATTAGACTTAAACACCTCATCTCTCATCTGGGAATACTGTAGAGGAAATACACATACAAAACACACAGAGAAAAGTAAGGACAAAAATTCCTCTTCACATGACGACCACACTGACCACACCATGAAAGCAATGCTAACCACGTAGGAGAGAGCAGGGTAGGCGCTCATACACACACATACACACAACTCCTGTGCTTTCCGGGTTAGTGATAGGACGTGTGATGTCAGAGCTGGAGGCAGGGCAAACCAAAACACTCAAGCACAGAGTGGCACAGAGTCAAAGGCCAAGCAAGGGGCGAAGGTCAACTCAAAAGAGCAAAAATGAGGCGAGGGACAAATAAACAGAATAAAAAGCGTGGTGGTGCAACATGCATGGTGGTGTATATCATGAGTAATCTGAAATCCCGGGTGTGGGCAAATCCCAGTTGCTCAGGATGAATTAGCGTTCAACAGGTTCATCAGTGATGGCGATTAAACAAATCAGTTTGGAGACCAATCCAATCGGCTGAATTCAAAGGGTCATTATCCTAAGTGTCGATTTGAATTCAGACTTTTTCAGAACCCACTGACCGGATCAGGAAACACCCATTTTGTCAGACATTTTCCACTGTTGGAAAATTCATCTAAAACTGGTGGCAAATAGACCTTATTCAGAGCAGCGCCACGACAGGTATGAAAGCGAGGCTGTGTAGGATAAATGGCATCTGCTGTAAAAAAAAGCTATTGTTTGGGTTTTTTTGTCTACTGAAATTTCTCTGGAATATATTTTTGCAGTGTTTCGTCAGCAGAACAACTAAAAAACACAATTAAAATAACTGTACAACCCACTAAAGAGATGTATGTCTATCCCTCACAGCCTCGCTTTCATTCCCGTTAAAAATCAAAGATGGCGCTGCTGAGAAAAGGTCTATGGTTTTATATAGTTCAAATTCAGCTGGACCTGAATTTTTTTTGGAAATTGGACTGGAGCTTTTGTCTTGTTTTACTGTACAAATATCGAAGTTATAATTACTTAGGAAGCAAAATGACACAACTAAGAAAACAAGTGTTGTTTTCTAATGTATAAACTTTAAGTGACTTTACAGTTAAAACAAGATTTAAATTAAGTTTAAAATTTTGTAATTATACTTAGTCAATTAATTTTGATACATTTTCCTTAAAATAATATAAAAAATTATTTTGCTTCTCAAGTAATTTTTAGGTCAGCATGAAACGGAAGCTGCAATAGTCTTCTCTATTGTGATGTACAATATATTGCCAAAATATTTGGGGCGCCTGCCTTTATATGCACATGAGCTTTAATGACAACCCATTCTTAATCCGAAGGGTTTAATATGGAGCTGGCCCACCCTATAACAGCTATAACAGCTTCAACTCTTCTGGGAAGGCTTTCCACAAGGTTAAGGGGTGTGTTTATGGGAATTTTGACCATTCTTCTAGAAGAGCATTTGTGAGGTTAGGCACTGATGTTGGATGAGAAGGCCTGGCTCACAGTCTCCGCTCTAATTCATTCCAAAGGTGTTCTATCGGGCTGAGGTCAGGGCTCTGTGCAGGCCTGTCAAGTTCCTCCACACCAAACTCACTCATCCTTGTCTTTATGGACCTTGCTTTGTGCACTGGTGCGCAGTCATGTTGGAACAGGAAGGGGCCATCCCCAAACTGTTCCCACAAAGTTGGGAGCATGAAATTGTCCAAAATGTCCTGGTATGCTGAAGCATTAAGAGTTCCTTTCACTGGAACTAAGGGGCCAAGCCCAACCCCTGAAAAACAACCCCACACCATAATCCCCCTCCACCAAACTTTACACTTGGCACAATGCAGTCAGGACTCACAACCCAGACTCGTCCATCAGATCGCCAGACAGAGAAATGTGATTCGTCACTCCAGAGAACACGTCTCCACTGCTCTAGAGTCCAGTGGCGGCGTGCTTTACACCACTGCATCTGCTGCTTTGCATTGCACTTGGTGATGTAAGGCTCGGATGCAGCTGCTGGGCCTTGGAAACCCATTCCATGAAGCTCTCTACGCACTGTTCTTGAGCTAATCTGAAGGTCACACAAAGTTTGGAGGTCTGTAGCTACTCTGCAGAAAGTTGGCAACTTCTGCGGACTGTGCACCTCAGCATGCGCTGACCCCGTTCTGTGATTTTACATGGCCGACCACTTCGTGGCTGAATTGCTGTTGTTCCCAATTGCTTCCACTTTGTTATAATACCACTAACAGTTGAGCGTAGATTATTTAGTAGTGAGGAAATTTCACAAATGGACTTATTGCACAGGCGGCAACCTATCGCGATACCACGCTTGAATTCACTGAGCTCCTGAGAGCGACCCATTCTTTCACAAATGTTTGTAGAAGCAGTCTGCATGCCTAGGTGCTTTTTTATACACCTGTGGCCATGGAAGTGATTGGAATTCAAATGATTTGGAAAAACGTGTCCCAATACGTTTGGCAATATAGTGTATATCCAAGTGAAATGGCTTGTAAAAAATGTAGGACGGGACTTTGTCCATCTGGAATTGATTAGCTCATTGGATCATTGTGGTTTGCTATTGCTGTGATCTCATGTGAGTGATAGGTTATTGTCCCACCCTCGCACCATAAAACATGCCATCAAAGAAAAGAACAGACGTAGAGGGAGGGACATTTTTTTGATTAATGATTACGAGGGCAGATTCATTTTTTTAAAATAATAATGTGCATGGATAAATTATATATAAAAAAACACAGGAATTATCCATTTTGATTTCAGTGACTTCAGTGACTGTTTAGATATTTGTAAAGGAAAGCAAGACAATTTTTTGCAGTGTACCATTTGGTTGACCATCTTTGACCAAGAAGAAAGCAGCTACCATGCTCCAAATAACAGCTGGACAACCTTAACTTGGTTTTTCGGATGGGATAAAGTAATTGAGAACATTTTAAACCGCTGTGTGTGTTCTAGAAAGTATTGACTGGTATTGCTGGCACATAACGTCCTTTAGTTTACTCATGACACTCTCTCGCCTCCTTCTCTTGCACCTCCACAACAAAAATAAAGCAAAAAAGAGGAAGCGAGAGAGCAGAGAGGGAGGGCAGGATGGCTGGAAGATGGGAGCAGACTACCTTGTGCTCCAGCAGTGCTTCTCTAAAGGTGAGAGAGAAGGGGGAGATATGTTCTTGGCGGAGCTTGTCCCCGCTGCGCAGGGCGATGGCGCTCTGCATGCGAGCGTTAATTTCCTGTGAGCCGGCGCGCACATGCAGGGCTTGAGCCAGGTGGTTGGGGAGCAGGTTAATGGAGTGACGTGTGAGCGCAGCCAGAGTCTACAGAGGAAAAGCACATGCAGCGCCCATAAGTCTAAGAGATGGTGTGTTTGTGTATGTGTGTGTGTTGTGTGTATCTGTTCATTCAAGAGCTCTGCACAACATGAATGTATGAAAATTAAATAAATATTAGAAAATGATTGCACAAACACATGCACATTTACTTAGCTAAATATGGACAAACTACAGACTTAAAAAAACAAACAAAAAAAAGGTTTATATATAAATATATATCAGCTCAAACTTAAAAGAAAACTTTTGCATTAATATATTTATTTAAGAACTACCCAAATGTCCTAAATTAAGGTTTTGCCAGATGTAGTTCGCTTCTCATGACAATTTTGTCAACAAACGACAGCTAAGTATGTACAGACACACAAACATAACACTTGCACATAACATGATTCGTTTTTGTACAGCGAATGCTCTGGACTGTAAGTAATAGGCTGTTCTAACTGCCTACAGCTCAGCCCATCTTTTAGAGTGGATCTAAAAAAATATTGCAATGTCTAATATTATATTTCCATTGCCTTAATGCCGGAAAGCTAGACCCTTTATATCAGATATTTTAAGTATCAGAATATGAGGCTGTTCCAGTTAGTTCTCACTGCTGCAAAATCCAGCCAAAACCAGATGGGCTGTTGATTTTACATGGTTTCTATCTGATCCAACCTGGTCTAGATGGTTGATATATGGTGAAAGACCACCTTGGATTAGGAACAAACCCTTTTGTTGGCATGACCAATTTGTGTTATACGTGAATTTTATCATGCATGTTAAGGCTTTATATATCATGCAATGGTACAAAATGTCAACCAGTCAGTAGAGATTGTACTACATTCTACATCCACAGCACAATTAAAAAAATCTGACACCAATTCAAAAACTATAGTCTATTTTGAAAAATGTGTCACATATAGATGCTTCGAGTGTAGACCGCTTGGTTGCTTATACTGGGAGCAATTTAGCTTAGTTAATAAAATAAAGAAAAATTACAAAATAAAGAAATATAAAAATAAGGTGCTTTATATTTGTTTACTGTATTTAAATTATGTAACATTTGGAGGTTTGCAAAAAAAAAAATATTTCCAGCAAAAATAACTATATCATGATATAAACTTTCTCATTTCATGATAAAGGATTTTGGTCATACAGCCCACCTCTAGTACGCATTACGGATGATACAGGCAGATTTCAACAACAAATAGCTGAGGTTCATATAAGGAAAGGGGTTAAACAAAGATATCACTAGCATTAAACACACCATACAAACATCATGACATAAATGAAAAATGGCATGAACGAGACCTGGCTAAGTTCAGGCCATTCAAATAAACCTGATGACTGTAAAAGAAAAGGGAGGGAACCTTAAAGACTTGCCAAATGTTACATCAGACTGGCAACGCCATGGATCTGTTCCAAACCCTACACTGCAAAAAATTGATTTCTTATTCAGTATTTCGGTCTCATTTTCCAGTACAAATATCCGAACATTATTAAATTAAGATACATTTACTTGAGATGCTAAATGACCTAAGATATTAAGTCTTCTTTTACAAAAAAAAAATCTAAATAATGTGGGTTTTTTGCTGAAAACAAGAAAAAACCTGCCAATGAGGTAAGAAAATTAGTTTTCCCTTTGAATTAAGTTTCATTTAAGATTTTTGTTTGTTTGTTTCAAGCATAAACTTTTTCAGATAACAAGACATTGGGTCCTGTTTTAACGATCTAAGCGCATGGGCTAAAGCGACGGCACAGGTGCACTTAGGTCCGAATCCACTTTTGCTAGTTTAACGACAGGAAAAATGGTCGGCGCGCCCTGTGCATGGTCTAAAAGGGTTGTACCAATTCTCTTAATGAGTAATGGGTGTGTTTTGGCCATAACATGCAATAAACCAATCAGAATCTCATCTCCCATTCCCTTTAAAAGCCAGTTGCACTTACACCATGGCGGATTTGCTATTTACACTGCGAAATTTGCAAGCAGAAAGACTGAACGCTTCTCCAGAGAGGAATCCTTTTATTTTTTATATTTTAAAATGTTTGTGTGCTGCTGCGCATCCCTGTGTGTGTAATACTAGTAGCAGAGTGTACGCGCATTGTGCACCCACCTATAGGCGCTTATTACTAACGCACCCTTTAAATAACACAAAAACATTATGTTTTTGTTGGTCAATGGCGCAGTCATTTTCAGTTGCCTCAAAATAGCCAACAATGCGCCTGAACAGACCTCGTTTTCAGACCACCACGCCCATGGGCACACAAATTCGCACCGCATTGTGCTGGGTGTATGTAATTAAGTAATTATGCTTCTCAAGTAAATGTGTCTTGAATTAAGAATGTTTAGATATTTGCATTGGAAAACAAGACTGGATTGCAACAATACCAAGTAAGAAAATATTTTTTGGCAGTGTAATGATTTTTACTGTTTACATGAGACATCTTAAGTGGCTGGAAATGCTCTACATTGGCAGCAAGGCCCATACAAACAAACTCACACAGCCATACAAACAGGGCTCAACACGTAAAGCGAGACTTGACTAATGCAAGTGTCTAACTAGCCAATTCAGCCAATTAGTCTGTTACCTTTGTGTGAATGTGACAGACTTCTAAACAGAAGAGGGCAAAATGTTAGAAACACAGAGTATACTATTAGCATGTGGCCAAACTAATGACTTAAATAGGCACAAAAAACACAGCTCATGCAAATATTGTGAAATTATATATATGTATATATATGTTTTTACAGTAGAACCAAATAAAATGTGTATTTTTATCATCTACATGTATCTTTAATGATGGTTCTTGCTAATTCATAAAACCCAAACAGAATCAACCAAACTGTGTCAAGACAGCTGTTCAGAAGGATCATGCTGTCAAAGGCAATTACATGGAAGAATGAGAGAAGACCTCCATGTGTGTGGGTCACTAAACATTTCTTTGCAGCAAACCCAGCAACAGCCATATATATCACACATATGTGGACTGGAAGTAAAATGAAAGCTTTTTTCTTTCCATCACAGTGTAGGGATGTGTTGTATTATATTAGAGCGTATTTCTCAGTGGAAATGTCAGCACAGGGGTAGAGGTCAAATGGAAGGCTGACTAGCAGAGGATTTTGCATAAGCAGGATCTGACACAGACATTTGATTTTGTTTTGACCGTTGAAAGTATCTTTAAATTGGACCATCATCTGTGCCGTGAGCTGAAGCTGTGGTCACTGTGAGCCGTGAGTCATCTAGAGAAGCACTCTCATGCATACACACTGGAATATTTGCACACAAACAAACATAGACAAGGTGCTGTTCCTCCCAAATATTTATAATATGCATATACAGTGGCCTCCAAAAGTATTTTGGCACTTAATGAAGTAGTTCACCAACAAATGAAAATTCTTATCACATTTTGTGGTCTATAGAAGAATTTCAGTCATATGGGTTTTGAATGGCACATGGGTGAGTAAATGATGACAGAACTTTTAGGTGAACTATCCCTTCAAGCCACACTACAAAATGTATGACAGCATACTAAAACATGATTTTCAAGCAAAACATTTCACAAAAATTAGCTTGTAAGGTTTCAAAGGTTTCATAAAACTATAGATATAATAAAAACAAAATGTTTTGTTTCTAACAACCAGAAACTGTTTAAATTAGGGATGCACCAAAAGTTTTTTTTATTGGCTTGTATTTTTTAAATTCAGAATCATTAAATTATTTAATTTCATTAAAATGTCTAATAAAAAGTCTAATTTTAATACAAGTATACAAAAAAAGCTTTAAAATTTAAAATGCATCCAGAATTTTCCGTTTCAGCCCAGAATTTTCATTTCGGTCCATCCCTAGTTAAAAAAAATGTTCATAGTTAATATGCTGAACCACACCTGTGATTAATCTGCTAGTACACCTGTGTGAACTTGATGGGCACTGACAACATACAACCACTAAAAATAATAAAAAGTAAAAAATCAAGGTTTATACATTTTTAAGTCTGGCTTAAGTGGCCACTGTACATGGACTTCTTATTCATCAGATGTTAGTTCTGTTAGAACAGTGTTTAATGTTTGCTCATGTGCGTAATCAAAATTATATTAACTGATTTGGGCAAATCTGTTAATCTACTGTTAGTATTGGGATTTTCATAGAATAAAATGTTTTTTTTAAAGCAGCAAGTGTGTATGTGCGTGTGCATGACTGCTATGAGTGTGTTGAGTCTGATCAAAGACATTCAGCAAGTGTTCTTCTAACAAGTAAAAGCAAAGGAAATTGACAATATTTCATGGCCTTAAAGACCCTGAAGGGACTTTTGACTTTTATTTTATTGAGTTATTCTTTATTCTACTGTATAAGAGTTTTTTTTCTCTCTAGCAGTTATAGAGTTCTGCTTTGGACATAACATTGACGCTCAACATGACCTTTACAGGGAACATGAGGAACTTCTTTTAAAAACAAAAAAAATCCTACTAACTTTTGAAAGTTAGTGTATATTAGTAAAAACTAGGGATGTCAATTTAATACATAAATTATGTACAATTATGATCAATCATGCCCGCTGACGTATCAAACCATAATTATCCAGTTAGTAAAGGGCGATTCACAATTATCAGCCTCATGCTCATTCCTTCTCCAAAAACTAGCAAAAATTGCTCCTGCACTAACAATCCAGATGCATGCAAAATACTTTTGAATCTTACTGAGAACAGATTATATAAGATTTGCAACACCTCTTTCTTTTGAATCGAGCTGAATATGTTTTTTTATGACTGAGGTGTTTACATTAAGGTTTTTCATTCTGGTTGAGCTATTAGTCAGATTATGAACTGAATGAAACTGACAAAATCTGGATGTAATAGACGAGACAGAAGAGCTTCTGGGTGGAGATATCAGAGAATCAATTTGAGATAATCTCTATAATCCCTAAGGTGGAGAAATAAAGCTTTTGAGAGCTCTGATGCTTTTCATATCTTGTAACTCCTTATGGGGTGGAGCTTTTTGATCTGGATTTATTTATTGATTTTGGACACAGAGTTTTTTTTTTTTGGGCTGATCAATAGTAAATGCTTTCTCTGACGAGGTCCCCATTAAACTCCAGAAAAAATACTCTCAGGTTACAGTGTTTATATGCATGTATGTTTTTGATTCTTTATGAAGTTTTGGGTTGCACATAAAAAAAACAAGGGCTGAGACACTAAATCCATTAAGGGAACCACCCTTTGGCAGAACACGCACACCAAAACACCCAAACACCCACTAAAATACACATTCACTCACTTACTCACTCACTCACTCACTTACTCACTCACTCACTCACTCACTCACTCCCATACACACTGTGGCTGCAATGCGTCACTGAGGACAAAGCCTAAACAGAGAGACAGAGAAGATAGAGGGAGAGGATGTGAGATAAAGGAGAAGAAAAGAACAGCAGATGAAAGAGAAGAGAGAGAGGGAGGGATAAACGGAGCGTGAAGGAGAAAAGGAATCCTGCTACTGCCTTACAGACATTCCTGTTGTCATGGATACCAGCCCTATAATCTTACATATACACATGAACATGTCAGCATACTTCTGTTTGAACAGATCGTGAATAGCTCAGACACACACACACACATACACGTCTAATCAACGTGAAAGCTTGTGCTCTCAGCCGATGTGTAATTGGCTGGTTGCCCTGCCAGTCATACAGTGAAAACTCTTTGATGTGTTAAGATGACTGCATGACAAAGGCAACAAAAGCACCGCATTAATCAAAGACAACATTCCCTTATGTTAACCATGTCACCATAGCAACAGCCTGGCAACTCTGCCCACACCAAGAGAGAGTTCTGCATCGTAATCAGCTGCACATGCCACGAAAACCTTCTAGAACATTGTTATGAGCCATTAAGCAATGAGAACCCTCCAGAACACAAAGCCCATCCTACAGCCTTGAAAACTCACTAGAACGCTATTCCTGACCTACAGCCTTGAGAACACGTTGGAACACTGTTTCCACCTTCAGCTCTGAGAATGCACTAGAACACAGTCCCTTACCCTATATGGCCCTGAGAACCCTTCAGAACACTGTCTCCACCTTTAGAACACTGTCCCTGTCTTACAACCTGAGAACCTGCTAGAACACTGTTCTCACCTTCAAAACACTTTCTCCATCTTACAACCTTGAGATCCCACTAGAGCACTGTTCCAACCTTCAACCTTGAGAACCCTTCAGAACACTGTCCCTGCCTTACAATCTTGAGAACCTACTATACCACTGTTCCCACCTTCAACCTTGAGAACCCTTCAGAACACTGTCTCCACCTTTAGAACATTGTCCCCGTCTTACAACCTGAGAACTTGCTAGAACTCTGTTCCCACCTTCAAAACACTTTACCCATTGTACAACCTTGAGAACCTACAAGAACACTGTTCCAAACTTCAACCTTGAGAACCATTCAGAACACTGTCTCCACCTTTAGAACACTGTCCCTGTCTTACAACCTTGAGAACCCACTACAACACTGTTCCCACCTTCAACCTTGAGAACCCTTCAGAACACTGTCTCCACCTTTAGAACACTGTCCCTGTCTTACAACCTTGAGAACCCACTACAACACTGTTCCCACCTTCAACCTTGAGAACCCTTCAGAACACTGTCTCCACCTTTAGAACACTGTCCCTGTCTTACAACCTGAGAACCTGCTAGAACACTGTTCTCACCTTCAAAACACTTTCTCCATCTTACAACCTTGAGATCCCACTAGAGCACTGTTCCAACCTTCAACCTTGAGAACCCTTCAGAACACTGTCCCTGCCTTACAATCTTGAGAACCTACTATACCACTGTTCCCACCTTCAACCTTGAGAACCCTTCAGAACACTGTCTCCACCTTTAGAACATTGTCCCCTTCTTACAACCTGAGAACTTGCTAGAACTCTGTTCCCACCTTCAAAACACTTTACCCATTGTACAACCTTGAGAACCTACAAGAACACTGTTCCAAACTTCAACCTTGAGAACCATTCAGAACACTGTCTCCACCTTTAGAACACTGTCCCTGTCTTACAACCTTGAGAACCCACTACAACACTGTTCCCACCTTCAACCGTGAGAACCCTTCAGAACACTGTCTCCACCTTTAGAACACTGTCCCTGTCTTACAACCTTGAGAACCCACTACAACACTGTTCCCACCTTCAACCTTGAGAACCCTTCAGAACACTGTCTCCACCTTCAGAACACTGTCCCTGTCTTACAACCTTGAGAACCCACTACAACACTGTTCCCACCTTCAACCTTGAGAACCCTTCAGAACACTGTCTCCACCTTTAGAACACTTTCCCTGTCTTACAACCTTGAGAACCCACTACAACACTGTTCCCACCTTCAACCTTGAGAACCCTTCAGAACACTGTCTCCACCTTTAAAACACTGTCCCTGTCTTACAACCTTGAAAACCCACTACAACACTGTTCCCACCTTCAACCTTGAGAACCCTTCAGAACACTGTCCCTGTCTTACAACCTTGAGAACCCACAAGAACACTGTCCTTACCCTAGAGCCTTGAGAACACTTAAAAAAACATTGCCCCTTCCCTACATCTTTGTGAATCAGCTAGAACACATTTCTTACACGACAAGTTTGACAAGCAGCCTGCCTTACAGCCTTGAGAACCCTCCAGATCTCTGTCCCCACTCTAAAGTCTTGAGAATCCATTTGAACAAGATACCTGTCCTAAACTCTTGGGAACACTCAAAAACGTTGTCCCTAGTCTACAACTTTGAGAACCCTATAGAATACTAACCCTATAGCTTTGAGAACACTCTAGAACAGTGGTTCTCAAACCTGTCCTGAAGTACCACCAGCCCTGCACATGTTGTATGTAATATTATATTATTTTTTTATATATCTGACACACCCATTTCAGGTCATGAGTTGAATCGGGTGTCACAGATGAGGGAGACATACAAAATGTGCAGGACTGGTGGTATTCCAGGACAGGTTTGAGAACCACTGCTCTAGAACATTTCCCCTACATTACAACTTTCGGAAACTCCTAGAACACTGTAGTCCTGCAGCCCTTAAAACATTCAACAAACAATGTCCTACAGCCCTGAAAAAAAAACGTACAGAATAGGGTCTAATAGTCCTGAGCACTCAAAGGAACACCCCAACAGTTTAATGCCAAACAGTTCGGAGAGTCTTCTTGTGCGATGTGCTCTAGAACATTATACCTCTCATACAGCCTTGGAAACATTCTAGTCTTGTAGCCTGAGATACTTCTAGAACACTATTCATTCCTGACAGCCCTTTAGAACCCCTTTGAAAACTGTGCTCCACCAACAGTCTGAAGAGCCTTTTAGAACACTACCCAGACCATACAGTCCTGAGACCCTCTAGAGAACACTATACATGTCAGACAGCACTAAGAACCTTTAAAATGATTTGCTACATGAGCCATTCTACAACAGAGATCTACAGAGCTCATCGCATATTAAATTTACATAGAGGCAGAAAATTTTTTCTAAAGGGTTCCCAAACCTGCACTGAGTAGTTGACTGGATCTAAAACTTTAGTGTGACATTTTCTACTGGTCTACTGTTTGTAGAACAACTAAAATCTTAAATCAGAATCTTCATGTAAAGAAGAACAGTAAGGGGCCGTTCATACTGAACATGTTTTTGCATTTAAAAACACAAGACACAGGGCAGTGAAATGAAAAAAACTCAAGACATGTTTTTTAAAACTTCTTTTAACTTAAGTAACCTTTTAGTTGCTGCAAGAGATGCGAGACACAAGTGCAGTGGTCAAAGATGTCAGTCTAGTTTGTTTACATAGAAAATCTATGGAAAATCAGCACAATGGAATGCAAAAACACATTCTTTCTGTATGGCCCCTTATGCCCTTACAGACCAGATCACTTTATAAGCTACAAAGCATCTACACACAACCATCCAAAACAAACCAAACAAAAAAACATGCAAGAGGAACATGAAAGAAAAAAGAGAGATGTGGAAATAAATCAGAAGCTGACACTAAACTCAAAGACAGGTGCAGTGAACAGATACAGAGCCTCTATTTAAGCACCATTTGCCAGCTGCGTTTGAGGTTCAGAATCGCTAAGGTTGCGTTAATATGCGTTTTCTTAACTATGCCAGTTTATGTCTGGTTGTTTGCTTGTGTGTGTATTGCACTCACATTCTGTTTGCCCACTATGTTATGGAAGGGAAGTTCAGGGCTCCATGTTCCCTCCGTGAAGGAAGTGTTAGAGGTTCTGTGATCTGATTGGTTGGTAGAATCTCTCATGATGTCCTCAGGCAGTGTGAGCAAGCTCTCCTCTGGCTGCTTGATCAGGAAGGTCTCGATGTTATGTCTGCGCAGGAAGTCGTTACGGTCCTTACCGTGACCCTCCTCCACCTCGTAATCACCGTTCAGACAGTCTAGAGCCGCTTTAGAGATGTGGATCCTCCTGAAGGGGTCGAAAATAACTACAGATTCATCTCACACATCCAAAGCACGACACCTTTTTTAAAATGAGAATAAACAAAAACTCAATTAATTTCCTCCCACACCATTACACAAGAGGGGGATGTGTCCATAAAATCTCTCTTTTCCATCATGGTCGAACGTGTTTGAGGGCAAATGGATAATCCTACTGTACTTCCCTTATATTTAATCATCAAAGAGAGGTTTAGTGTGCACATGTGTGTGTATCTTACCCAGGTATTCCCCCTGACTCCAGTTTGTTGGCTATGTCAACATCCCAAGACCAGACATCAAACTGCCATTTCCGCAAACCGAGAACTCCACACAAAACCGAGCCAGAGTGGATGCCAATTCGCATGTCAATGTCATGCTTTGTACGTGAGCGCACATACCTAAACATGTAAACAGAAAAGGTTAAGATGGATAGGTTCTGTAATATAGGCAGTTCTGTAATGGTGACACCAAACATTTGTTGAGCTAGAGAACTCACTGGGACAAGAACACTAGGTTTATAGGCAAGTTAAAATACACATCATATTATTACTCCTGAACGGGGCAACAGGCAGAAGTAAGTGGCTGTTTATAAAAAGCGGAATCGAGGTCACACTGTCACTGCTTTGTGTGTGTTGAGTGGTAGTGTGAGTGCTGTGATATCTGACTGTTAGTGCAGCACACACATACACACCTGCTAAACAAGGGCCTCTCATCTGCTATCTAGCCTCTATTAAGGGTCAACAGGACTGGTCTAGTGGTCTCTTTCTCTCTGTCATTCACTCACTCAGTTTTCCTTGCTACGGAACACACCATAGACTTCCAATGTTTTAAAGACCCCCTGTGTTGAAAATCAAGTTTTTAATGTTGTTTATATGTCTATGGGGTGTTTTAACATGCTTTAAGACAAACCATGTGCAAATTCATAAGTCAACACCATTGCTGATTATTTTCTCCTTGAAACGGCAGTTTACCAAAGACAGGTTTGAAATTCTCCCTACTTCACAAATATGTTGTAACAATGTGTGGGCGGGCTTTAGCATATCATTACTATGCTGTAAAGCAGGGGGTCTCAAGAGAAGCCAGGTTATCCAGGTATATATTTCGATGTTATGATGAACTATATGTCTTTCTCCTCTGACATTCAAAGTTGTTTGAAACGTTTCTAAGGATGATGATTTTTAGAAGGCAGCTGTCTGACTCGGGATGGTGAACGGGAACATGGTTTGTTCACTGACAATCTTCTGCTCCAGTGGGCTGATTACCACAGTGATTATAGAGTCAGTGATTCAAATAATTCAGACAAGCTTTGTGAACAGGATCAACTGATTCATTGACAAGATCAGTGTGGCAAGAAGGGTGGGGCTGAGAGCCGTGAGAATGGAGCGAGGTTCTCACGGACGAGCTCCAGGAAGATAAAAGGCGATGTGACGACAGTGAAGGATGAGAAAGGACCAGGCCTGGACTATTTATGTTGTGTTTTATTATGTTTATATGCAGCAGTCCACCGTGAGGGGCTACCGCTTTACTTCCATTTTGTGTTTGTTTATTTTGTGATTAAAATGTCTTGAATGTTCGCCGGCTCCTGCGAACCTCCTTCTTCCCTGAGCCTTTAACTTTGCTACAGTCAGACTCAATAGAACGATTTATACTTCTCTCGTTAATAAGGACAGCAACAATATGTCTTGTCTCAGTAACACTTGTCTCATTTGTGTCTATTTAGGCAATACAATTTCTCAGTAATCTAGGCAATAACCTGAGCAATAAAACCAATCCTGCAATGCTGAATCATTAATTTTGTGTTGCTTGGCAGTTTAAACATGAAATGTTTTACCGTTACCTGATGGTTTTGATCATGCTGAGGCCCATCTCAACACAGCAGTGGGCATGATCCGGTCGAGGCTCGGGAAGGCCAGAAACACAATAATAACAATCCCCCAGTATCTTGATCCTCAGACAATGATGCTCCTGAGGGGAAAAGGAGAAGACATTTTTACATTTAATGATGTCAAACTGTTGACAGAATTGTTAATGTAATATGACTGAATCAATCGGATTAGACTACATTAGATTATCCCAATTAAAGTAATTTTTAAGGGTCAGGTCAGGCAGAAATAGCTGCTTAAGGTAACAATTGCACAGTTTCCCTTACATTGTGTGCATATGAGAGGGATATATGAGGGTTCAGGCAATTATAACTGCAATCACCCTGTAATTTCCACTGCAGTCTCTATCTGTGTTAGTTATTTCTCTGCCTACCAGGTTTTTTGTGTAGAACTCAGAGAGGGTGGTAATTATAAGGCCGCCACTCATTCATTCGGCCTCTCTGAGATCCATTACTCATGCCTACTGCTGTATTAACGTCTTTTCACAGCTCAGTAAACAGCTGTATGGAAACAAAGAGTTGTTACGCCCGTAACCGTCATTTGTCAATCGCTAAAAACACCACCTACAGCTTGATTAGCTCTGGACTGACTCTTGATAACATGTTTAAAGCACTAGTGCTAATCTGCAAGCTATTTGCTGTAAGCTAAGTGAATGCCTTTTACATAATCAATACCAAACCGTGGGCCAATTTAATGGATATAAACATAGAGACTAGCATTTAATGCTAATGTAACAACACGCTCCATACTCATCAACATAACAGCATGATCCTAAAAAAGAACCCATTAAAATAAACTTCCTGCAATATTACAGTGGAAAAACCTGCTCTTAGTTGCATTGATCCTTTTGGAAAAAGTACTGTGGCGGTACAGTGAAGGTATCAGAAGGTAATACCATGGTATTTTTATATATGCTGTGTACACAACTATTCAAAAGTTTGGGGTCAGTAGGATATTTTAATGGTTTTGAAACCATTTTAAATCTTATGCTCACCAGGGTTATATTTATTTGATCAAAAATAAAGTAAATATTAGCATTTAAAATAACTGTTTTCTATTTTAATATATTTCTGTGATGTCAAAGCTGAATTTCAGCAGCCATTATGCCAGTCTTCAGTGTCACATGATCCTTCAGAAATCATTCTGATTTGGTGTTCAAGAAACATTTCTTCTCATTATTAATGTTGAAAACAGTTCTGAAAATGAATTATTTGATGAATAGAAGGCTCAAAAGAAAAGCCTTTATTTAAAATAAATTGACTTTACTGTCACCTTTGACCATGAATGAATTTATTAATTTCTTTCAAAAGAATCTTACTGACCCCAAACTTTTGAACGGTAGCGTACCATAGTACTACCATAGTCATTTTAATAGGTTCCTGTGCAAGCAATGTCAAGTAATGGATTTGTTTCCTATGGAACAGACACACTAATAACATGATATGGTACACCAATGTACTTCCAAGAATAGAATATCATGGTATTACCAGGGTATATGTCCAAAAACCATGATATTTCAATGGTACATGTCTAAAAAATATGCCAACTTTTGTTAAGGGATTACCAAAATATTCTGTGTTTCTACTATATTGGCAAAATTATTGGGACACCCCTCCAAATCATTGAATTCAGGGTTCCAATCACTTCCATGGCCACAGGTGTATAAAATCAGGCACCTAGGCATGCAGACTGCTTCTACAAACATTTGTGAAAGAATGGGTCGCTCTCAGGAGCTCAGTGAATTCAAGCGTGGTATCGTGATAGGTTGCAACCTGTGCAATAAGCCAATTCGTGAAATGTCCTCACTACTAAATATTCCACAGTCAACTGTTAGTGGTATTATAACAAAGTGGAAGTAAATGGGAACAACAGCAACTCTGCCAAAGACGTAGGCCACGTAAAATCACAGAGCGGGGTCAGCGCATACTGAGGTGCACAGTGTGCAGAAGTTGCCAACTTTCTGCAGAGTCAATAGCTACAGACCTCCAAACTTGTGTGGCCTTCAGATTAGCTCAAGAACAGTGTGTAGAGAGCTTTATGGAATGGGTTTCCATGGCTGAGCAGCTGCATCCAAGCCTTACATCACCAAGTACAATGCAAAGCGTTGGATGCAGTTGTGTAAAGCACGCCGCCACTGGACTCTAGAGCAGTGGAGACGTGTTCTCTGGAGTGACAAATCACACTTCTCTGTCTGGCGATCCGATGGATGAGTCTGGGTTTGGCGGTTGCCAGGTGAACGGTACTTGCCTGACTGCATTGTGCCAAGTGCAAAGTTTGGTGGAGGGGGAATTATGGTGTGGGGTTGTTTTTTAGGGGTTGGGCTTGGCCCCTTAGTTCCAGTGAAAGGAACTCTTAATGCTTCAGCATACCAAGACATTTTGGACAACTTTGTGGGAACAGTTTGGGGATGGCCCCTTCCTGTTCCAACATGACTGCGCACCAGTGCACAAAGCAAGGTCCATAAAGACATGGATGAGCAAGTTTGGTGTGGAGGAACACCTTTGGGATGAATTAGAGCGGAGACTGTGAGCCAGGCCTTCTCGTCCAACATCACAAATGCGCTTCTAGAAGAATGGTCAAAAATTCCCATAAACACACTCTTAAACCTTGTGGAAAGCCTTCCCGGAAGAATTGAAGCTGTTATAGCTGCAAAGGGTGGGCCAACTCCATATTAAACCCTACGGATTAAGAATGGGATGTCATTAAAGTTCATGTGCATGTAAAGGCAGGCGCCCCAAAACTTTTGGCAATATAGTGTACATCACATGCTTAGACCATACTGTGGTAATGAGAGGGTTCATGCACATTTCTCATTAGGCAGCATGAGGGCGTAGGAGAAAAAGAGAACCAGAGAGAGAGAGATAGCAAGAGAGTGAGTCTGCTTTGTGATTTGTGAAAGATAAAACTAGTGTAAGACAGGATCTTCAAAGTGTTTTCAGGATGTGGCATGACGCAAGTTAATCAAAAACATTACGCCTGAAAATGTTGAACGAGACAGACAGCACAACCGCCCAGTTAACCAGTACAGCACTAATCGCGCACATGTGACATTTCTAAGTAAACATTGCCATCGGGAAAGAAAACGAATACTGCTTATCACGATAAACACTGCTGCAGAATTTAATACAGCATCAGGCCTGCTAACATGAGTGTGACTGCAAATTCACACAAACGAGCAAGGACACAAGGATATTTAAATATGACATACTGATATAACCATCTGCAGGCACACATATGCCACATTTGAATATCTGCATTATGCATCAGAAAGCCACTTTATGGTTGGTTAATCTTCAATGATTATTGTACTGACTCATGAATAAGATTATTGGAGAGTTGCAGCATGAGGATGGAGTTTAATATTCTTTATAATGCATTTATTCCCTCCCCCAGTCTGAGCAACACGACAAAAACACATTTGTTAAAAATACAAAATCAATCTGCAAGTAATGTCGTTCTTTCTTTCAAGGGCAGCTATCAAGATTTGCACTAGCCGTTGACATTTGTACCCTTGTGCAAACACACACACACACTCATATATCAGTGTTATTAATGGTGGGGACACGATCACAATGTTTTTATTTATGTGACTTTTGCAACAGGCATTTAGCACATCAGTGCACTGCAGGACATAAAGGAGGGTGAGCCGTCACACATTTCAGTCTCCTCTCAACTCTAACTGAACTCAGCTTTTCTGGTGCCACTATAAACACCAAGCCAAGATACGCTGGCACTGCCCTTGGCACACAAACATAACACTCTCTTTGTTTCACACACATTCTGCATCTGATATGTACAAGCAAAGCAGCAGTCTAGCTGCATTTTTCTGCGGTAAACAGTGTTGACTTATGTAAATAAAGCACTAAAATAAGCATCATTTACATAGAAAGGTAGCGTGTTGAATGACAATGACTTAAAAATAATAATAATAATAATAATAATAATAATAATAATAATAATAATCAGTTACTCACCCCCATGTCGTTCTATACCTATATAAATTTCTTTTGGAACACAATTCGAACACAATTTTCATACAATGTAAGTGGGGTTCAGTGTTGTTTTAAACCCTCGCTGCAACATGTCCTCCAACCAATACACCTATATAGGTCGTTTGTCACTTCCCTGAAATACGACCCATAGGAGTGTTAACTAAAGTTGCACCCCTATCGACAACAGGACACTTTCATTTTAATGCATTGTTCCCTTTTATCTGCATCTTATTTCAGGTTTTGCATAGCTCAATTGGTAGAGCATTGCAATATACAACAACATTTAATCATGAGATCATGCAATCGTGGGTTCGATTCCAGGGAACGCATGTGCTCATAAAGTGTATATGCACTATAAATCACTGGGTAGGTTTAGTTGTTAATAAAAAATGATTTTTGCTAAATGGAAATATGACAAATGGTGGTAAAAAGTCCACACATTGCATTTAAATGACCACACATTTTGACTGGTAACGACAGTCATACGTCATTTCATGACGTCAGACGTAACACGACACTGTCATTATTTTTACGCCAGCTAGAGGGCGCATGCCTTTAAAACGTAAATAAAGGTCGTAATAAGGTGCTTGAAAAACGACCTATAGAGTCGTGTTTTTTTGGAGGACAGTTTGCTCGCTGACACTAATTGTATAGACAAAAACAGTTCTTCAAAATAGCTTCTTGTGTGTCCCACAGTAGTTACAAAGTCATAAAATACGATGCAATGCTAAACCAGTGTGGACAGTGCCTGATTAAACTGAAGTTTCTGAACAAGTTTTTGGGCTGAAATGCATGAAAGTGGATCAACCAGTGAATTTGTCCTTGGGTATTTAATTTAATAACGCCATAAATTAAAACAGTTTTTAGTAGAGGGTCATTGATAATTATTACAATCTTGATTGTCATTAAATCTAATATACATAATTAGGGGGACCACATCCAAATGATAATTAATATACACAGAACCCAAACGTCAAGGAATAGCTATGTTAAAATCATCTGGATTAAAGAATAGAAAATAGTTTGATTTCCATTAAGTCCAACAAACATCTTTTTCAAACAGTGTTGAGTAGTTCACTCCATTTTGATGCTTTAAACAATTCTATATTACTAAAGACTGTGTTGATTAAACTGCCCATATTATGCTTTTAAAGGCTCCTAATTTTGTTTTGGAGATATTCTACAACAGGTGTACATGCATCCGAGGTCAAAAAACACTTTAATTTTCTAATAATATTCATTGCAAATCACCTCTTTTCTCACAGTGTCTGAAATGGCTCGATGAAGGATTTGGTCTCTCTAACTAACCCATAGTTTCTGCGAGCCTACTCTGCTCTGATTGGTCAGATTGCCCAGTCTGTTGTGATTGGTCTACCGTATACAGTGCGTGTCAAAAACGAAATGCCCTGTATCTGAATTTCAGCAATGTCTTCTCAACAACACAAACCAAACTTTTCCAGGCTTCAGCTACAGCTACAGTGTTTGAGGATGGGTAAAAATAGACATTGTTTGCAGGCAGCCAATGAAGACCATAGGCTGCCATTATGCAAATTTGTTACAAACCTACATAGGGACTGGACTTGCTGACGACTGGAATTGCTGACGACTCATTTGGCAGTTCAGAATCGATTCGTTCTTTTAGGAGACAATAACTTATGCACTCCTTTAAAATTTTGCAGACCTTTTACATTCACAAACAGCTATATTACACACTGCATGAATGGTAATATTCAAAGAAGCATAATAGGGGCACTTTAATAGGTTTACAGAACTTTTCACTATATTTTCCGTTTAAATTATGATGCACAAAACATATTCTCAGCACCTGTTAATATGAGCTCTGAAATGAATGCACTGGAAACATGAGACCTAAACAGAATAACTCCTCAACCTAAATGTATTAATTGACTTCAAATGTCAAGGTCACCTTCTTCCAGAACCATCAGCCTGTCATGCCAACACTTGGATATTAAACAAAAAATATCAATTACACATAAGCCAGAGGCTAATTGTGATATCGGGAGATATGAGGCAAATAACAACATGCCTTGATTCATTGCCAACTGCTTTTTCAAGGATTATTACATGATGCTTTACACCCTGAATGAGACTGTGATATGGCTTACACCTGTGTGCATTGTCGTGTATGTGTGTTAGGTCACTCACGTGTGCCAGTCGGTCAAAGCGTGCAAACAGTTCGTTGAGCATTCGAACAAGTTCCTGAGCGGAGAGTGTAGTGGAAAGATTGGTGAAGCCCTTCACATCAGCAAAGAGAATACTGCATAAAACACACATGCAAACAGATCAGCTAACAGAATCACAACATTTTTCCCAGACTGAAATATTACAATCAGTCAGTAAACAGGCTGATTGCTATATTTGGTAACACTTTATTTTAGGGTACAATTCTCACTATTAACTAGTTGCTTATTATCATGCATATTACTAGGCTGTTTATTAGTACTTATAAAGCACATATTAATGCATTATTCTGCATGACCATATTCCTTCCCCTAATCCTACCCAATACCTAAACTTAACATCTACCTTACTAACTATTAATAAGCAGTGAGTTTATTGAGGGAAAAGTCTTAGTTAATAGTGAGAATTGTACACTAATCTAAAGTGTGATATATTTTAATTTGAGAAAACAGGCAAAACTTTGTAATTATACAAGCCAATTTTTTTGTTTTTTTTTAAATAAATTAATACTTTTATTCTGCCAGGATGCATTAAATTGATCAAAAGTGACAGTAAAGACATTTACAGTACAATGTTACAAAATATTTCTATTTCAAATAAATGCTGTTCTTTGGAACTTTTGATTAATCAAAAAATTCCCCCAAAAATGGCCATGGTTTACACAAAAATATTAAGCAGCACAACTGTTTTAAACATTGATAATAATAAGAATAATGGTGTTTCTTGAGCACCAAATCAGCACATTAGAATGATTTCTGCAGGATCATGTGACACTGAAAACTGGAAGATTTTTCATCAAGGGTAAGCCAGTGAAAATGGTCAAATGGCTTCAGTTTGGCTCAATTTTGGGGCCAGTCAGAGCCTATTTGGTGCTCATACTGTGACTGACTGTGCTGCAACAGGCTACTTGTTTGGGTTATAAAAGAGAGTGACTCAGCCATAATCAAGGATGACTGAGCCATAACAGCGAGTGACTGAGCCGTAATAGTGGGCGACCAAGCCTTAATGGCAGATGACTGATTCAATTCCATTTGATTCTCTTCTATTTTTTTCATGATGACTGTACCAAAATGGAAAAAATTACCTCACGTTCTCATAGCGGTGAATGTAGATACGGTGAAACTGGTGCTGTAGGGTCTCGTCCTCCACATTGGTCATGTCGTTAATCATCTCCAGCACTACAAAGCGTGGCAGCACCGACAACACCAGACGCTCCTAACACAGGTGCAGCATGGGTAAAGTGTTTTATTAAACGTGTACTTAAATCATTCAGCCACTGAATGCACATTTACACACACACACACACACACACACACACACACACAAAGAATTTCAGCAGTTTATCAATTGAATGAGCTCACCAGTCCTTAACCTTTAAACTACTTTACAAAAGATATGGTAGAATTTCATTACAACTGCTTTGCATTATTATTTAACCCTACACATTAATATGATACAGTTTCTTTTTACTGCAATAACAGCTTCAAGTCATTTTATCCAGTGCTAGTTTCCTTAATGGTTCACCAGTCAATCAAATATCCCCAAGCGTCCAGCATACAGGGCTAAATATACATGCATAACAGTGTCTTTTCAAACATAACTTCCCAAAAAACAGAAATGCATTTATCATTCAGTACAATGTTAGAATAAAGATTGCTTTTGACAAAACACTGCAAGGAACATATATCTACCATATACAGTATGTTAAAGCAAAATTTCTGCATCACCAAAAATTAATTGGAAAAATAATGTTTTTGCCAAACAGTCTTCCATTGGTTGGACAAACAGACAGTCCCACCCCAACCCATGCCATTGGTTGAGCCAATATTGCAGTGTTGGGATGGTCAGATGCTTAAACAAACAGTGTTTACACTTTTCAGGGGAAATTTAACTTGCACCGTCATATTGAGCTGAGGTAGGAGAAAGTATTTTCAAATCGAAAAAATGACACACCTCAGCTTTAATTCTCCTTTGTGATGCTGAATGGATAAAGAGCTTGTACTGGAAATATGAATTTAACAAGCCAGAGGTTTGTGCTCACCACTGCCCGGGCTAAAAGCAGGGGAAATTTGGATAAATGGACATAAAAAAAAGAGGTAGCACACACACACACACACACACAGTGGTACCAGCATGGGCTCCACTTGACTGGCAAATAAAACCCACTTCAGCAAACAGCCGGAGAGCTCTCAGAGCAAGAGATGGGGCGGGGGAGGGGGAAGGAGACGGAGACAGAGTGAGATTCCCTAAGGAGTCTCAGAACCTTTCTACACTAGCCTTCTGTCCCCATGAGATGCTGTTCTCATCTTCAAATCAATTACTCTCACCCACTGCGGCTCACTGCTGGAAAAGAAGTGTGATATACTGTACAGTAGCAACAGTATGCACGTGAGCGTGTGTGCACTTGCATGTACACTACCTTTTAAAAAAGTTTATGGTCAGGTTTTTTTTTTTTTACAAAATTAATATTTCTATTCAGCAAGGACATATTAAATTGAACAAAAAGTGACAATAATAACATTATAGTATGTTACAAAAGATTTCTATTTCAAATAAATGCTGTCCTTTTGAATTTTCTATTCATTAAAGAAACCTGGGAAAAAAATGTATCACGGTTTCCACAAAAATATTAAGCAGCACAACTGTTTTCAACATTGATAATAATAAGAAATGTTTCTTGAGCAGCAAGTCATCATATTAGAATGATTTCTGAAGGGTCATGTGACACTGAAGACTGGAGTAATGATGCTGAAAATTCAGCTTTGCCATCACAGAAATAAATTACATTTTAAACTATATTTAGATAGAAAAAATTATTTGTTATTTAGCAGTTATTTCATATAAAACAGTTATTTAATAATATTTCATAATATTACTGTTTTTACTGTATTTTTGATCAAATAAATGCAGCATTGGTGACCATAAGATACTTCTTTCAAACACTTAAAAAGTATTACCAATCTCAAACTTTTGAATGGAAGTGTACTTGTGTGTGTCCATTGACATAACTGTCTGTTTTATTTTTCTTTGTGCAGTGTTGCATTACATGAACAAAAATGTACCATGGTAACCACAGATTCTGCCAAAGTACCAGTAAAATTACTACAATTATGGCTACTACTGTAAAATCATAATAATTTCTTTTTCAATAACATGCAGTGCCCAATATAATGCGGATATTCAAACAGAATTCAAGGATAGAGCAAATGATAGCACACAAACACATACACTTCCTGGAAACTTCCTCAAGCACTCTGGCCACAAACACGTTTACATGTGTCATGGACTGTGTGAAGGAAACTTGTGGATTTTGCGAACACTAACCTGTCGCTGGTTCTCCGTCTCCAGGCGGAGACGTGCCTCGATGCACCTGCGTGTCTCCAGAAAGGCCTGTCGCTGGGCGCGGTCTGACAGGTAGCTGATAAACATCCCTGCAGTGTTTATGCATAAGAACAGCAGCACCTGAGCTAACAGCTGAAAAGAGAGACAAGACAAACAGAGAATTTGACTGACCTTAAGAATTAAACTGCAGGTGAAACTACACATAGATACAAATAAACTGCATCCATTTATCAGCCGTTGTATGACATTATGTGGAATTTTACATCTGAAATTTAAAAGGTCCAAAATAAAGATTTTTGTATATGTGCCAATGGCGAGTGAATGAGAACATTTTCCAGCCATAAATATGAAACCATGAAACACTAATGTGCATTTCATTTTGATGGATTAATGTGAAGCATATTTCATTTTACAGATACCAGCCACTACCAAGTAAATTTTATTTACTCGCCAAAGCCATTTTTCTGGCATTTGGCACTTGGCAAATGTAAATTTTAGACCTTGAGCATATGCATGCAGGAGAAAAATACTTAAATGCTTATTTTAATTTAAATGCAATACTATTCCCCGGGAGACAGAAACTAAATGTCATCTTTCTCTCTATTTCACACACAAACACACACATGCACAATAATGTGCAATTAATAAATGTCAGCCAGTAAGCAGTAAGCATGCTATTATTTCAAATGTAGTCATTTAAAGGGGTCATGAATTGAGAAATCAACTTTCCCTTGAGCTTTTGATATATAAAAGGTCATCTTAATATAAGAATATCCTGTAAGTTTCAGAGCTGAAAACTTCCTTGCTAGTCAAAGAAAAGCTTTTATTGACAGCTGGCTCAGCAAACGATCAATCTGTGTGTCTCCGTGACGTCAGAGTGCAGTGAAACGCCGCCTCAAGACCAATGCCTAATTCTGTAGCCCCGCCCACTGACTCGCGCATGTAATGACATGACATGTTTTAGATAAATAACACAGGCCTACGTGGAGCTAAACCGGATCGAACTTCCAAGCAATAAAGCTTATGGCATGTTTCAAACATGCCATAAGCTTCCTTCGGATTCCAATATTAGCAATGCATGGTTGAACTTTTAATGAAGATGACTTTTAATGAAGATCCAGCTCACGTGGGTAAGACATTGCGCGTTTATTTGCTTCATTTCACCGGATTCATTTGTAAACAAGAGACTGGATTTGCAGACAGGATGGGATTAAAAAACAATGCTGTGGCTTCTGGATCTGACAGGAATGATGCAACAATTATGTGAGTAAAAAACGTTTTTTTATATGTGATAGTATAGCATTGTTACGTTGGATATCTACTGATAATGTACGTGTCTAAATAAACATAACTTTCACGCTGTCACAGGCTGGAATATCCTTTGTATTTGAGTTGTTGTTGGTTCATTGTCCTGTAATTCGTGATCAGACTCGAACATGTATGGGCCAGGGCTCGCACTATCTTAAATGAAATAACATTCCTTTCTTGATGTGCATTGTTCACTCTCTTGACTTGATATCTGAAGGAAAAAGACAATCGCGGAAGTTTTAAACATGCTGATTTGTCTGAGGTGAAGTTTTGCTGATGCATGTACTGGCTTGTGGGTGCTGTTAGCTATGCACGGTTTGCGGTTATATTCACCGATCGGGCCGGCCAAGTAATAAAAAATAACATTCCAATTAATTGCGGGTGGATGAGAGATAAATCATTGTGTTTGTTTGATAAAGACATTTTGCGAGCCCTGTGGGCGAATCATTCCGGTTGCCGTTTCTCCACATTGGAAGTTTTCAAAACAATTCCTCACGTGTAAGGGAGCTGATGCTCATTATAATATGTAAAACTGTTATCCAATCATAGCAGTGGGCGTTTACTTCCAAGTCTTCAATGCGGCATGCCCATAAAAAACCAAGCGTTTCAAGAGCTAGGCTCAAAACCAAGGTAGAAAATAGCCTATTACTTATTCATTATGATGTTTTTTAATGTAAAAACCACGTGAACGTCATAAGTTGACCTCAGACAACAATATAAAAAAATTAAAAAATCCAGTTCATGACACCTTTTAAAAGCTAAAGCAAATAGATTTTTAAAAAACCTTTAGTGTTAGCTTTCCAGATCCCATTATCAATGACCGTTTTGATTCAAATTCACACACACTGTGACTTTATATCTGTGATAAATCTGTCAATATGAAGCCGAAACCATGAAGATTTTCCATGATTTTTGTCTTCCTTACATATCTTATGCGCAAGTACAGATTAGAACAAACAGAAACACATTTACAAACATGGACTTACTTGCTGCCAATGATTTGCATATTTTAGCTTCAGAATAACATGAACTAGCCTTTAGGCAACAGCTTAGCTGTTCTCCTACCATGCATTTTCAATTGGTTTCCATTTTCTGATTGGCTAACCACATCTTCAGAAAAAACAAACAAACAAAACAAAGGACTCATGCAGCCCATCCACTAGGGGGAGCTGCAGAGGTGAGAGAAGATTGATCCCAAATCTACTCATAAATACTGCTTAATATATTTAGTCTGGATTGAACCAGTTAGCCCACTGTAATCAGTAAGAAAATATATTGACTTTCTATACACACTATTACAATTAGAACAAATGCATCTTGGTTCTACCAGCGATAAATTTGTAAATGTGCCAGACGTATGAATCCTGTTTACCTCAGTTAGGCCACCAAATAAAACATGAATAAAGCCTACCAAAATTGTAATGTCCAGTGTGATTGGCTGGCTGCTATGAAATTTCCAGAGCTCAGGGTAAAACTACTGTATTTACAAGGTACAATAAGTGTCTAATCAAGCAGTTTTGATTGAGACATACTGCGACTAGATACAACAAAACAGAAGACACACTGTCCGTCCGGAGTAAAGTTACACACACAGAGGTGCATATTTATATTTAGACACGAGAACAAACACTGTTAGTTTACTAGATTTGGAACACTTACTGTCATGCCTCTCAGAGGAATCCAGAAATACACACGCTTTACCAAACATGTCGTGAAAATCTCCAGAGAGTATGATGTAACCACCTGCAATCATTAACACTCTAAAACAATCACTGCAAGACATGTTTAAGCATGCCTCTGCACCTATTACTACAAAAGCCTCATAGGCATTTGTTTGTGTGTGTGTGCGCGCGTGTGTGCGTGTGTTTCAGTTAGACACATCCCTCTTGGGAATCAAAATTTTATGACTGATTAACGAGCCCCCCATCCTTTACAGTTTCAATTACTCTGGGTTTTTTTGTCCCGCGGGAGCATTAAAGGGCTACCATTTCAGACAGAGCCAAGCAAAGGGGCCCTAATTAATACAACCCCTCCAGTACACACACACACCGCAGAACCAATGCAGTAAACATTATCAACATTCAAGTATCAAGCTAGCATGCAAATTGACTTAAATATGACTTCTAATAATTGTAATTGTCGCCGTTTGTACTTGTAAATTATATTTACAAACACATAACACAAACATGCACTTTAGCAATGTGTGTGCTTTATGAGATAAAATAACACACACACACACACGCAGAGGTCAGTGATGTGGACAGTTTTAATAGGAAAGCTCATTATTTCAGACTTCCCCCATTCAAATCACTGACCTTAAAATACATTATCTCACATTGTACAAATGCCTCTCCACATACAAAAACATGAACTGCATACAGACTAATGAAGATGAGTCTTTGCGTTTCTTTGTTTCTTAGAATATTGTTCTTAACTGTTTCTAGCTTTACATTTATCTACAGGTAAATTTCCCAATGTCATTTCATACTTGTACTTGAACCACATTTAGTTCATCACATTTATTATGGACCACTAACATTTGACAAACAGAAATACACAATAATTGACTTAATTTTGAACAATATATCTAGTTAAAACATAAGAAATGGCTATTTGTGAAATGTTTTGAAAAGTATGGAAACCTACGGAGCCCCTAAAGGCACATGGTGATGGAAAAAAAATCTGAGATGGGAGGAAAAATTCAATGTTTTGCATTTGCATTTCGCAAAATGTTTGGGTTCCTCCCAGAAACTTTTAATTCACTCGCAATACTTTTGAGTTTTTTGCGAGTGAACCCAAAATTTTTGCAAGGAAACGCAAGGTTTCTTAGACGTAGTAAAACGTTTTTAAACGTAAATTTTTTTTGCTACTTTTTGTGAGGTATAAAGTTGCAATTATGAGAAATAAAATCAAAATTGTGAGACATATCTGCCTGTTATAAGAACTAGTATCAATGCTGACAAACAAAGTCTCAATTATAAGGAATAGTCCATAATATGAGAAATAGAATTGCAACTGTGAAAAATAATGGTGCTATTAAGAGAACAAAAGGGCGAATTGTAAGATATAAAGTCACAATTGTGAGATATAAAGTTGCAATTGCAAGGAACATTCCCAATTCTGAGATATAAATTCCAGAAACATGAGAACTGGCTTCTATACAAAATAGTGGCATTATATAAAAATGAAACGAATGCATTGTGGCTTAAACATCAAAACACGCTTTGGGGCCACTGTATATTTCATACCGCGCATGTAAATACAGCATGAGAATTTGCAGAGCAAATCTGTTAAATCACTTCTAAATGAATACTTCAAACACACACACAAATACAGTGCACTTTAACTATAGCCTTTAACATCATAATTATCTCAGCAAAGTACAGTGATATCCGTCAGCATGCAGCAGAAATCGTTAAGAGTGACTGACTCTCATTGACTGCAGCAAATGAAAAAGAATATAAAAAAAAAAAAACAACAACTGCAAAGTGCCTCCTAGACCAACAGATCTAATGAAACTGTTAATATCAACATTGTACTCAAGCCAGAGAGTCTTCACCATGCAGAGGAGCTGAACTGAGATTTAATTAACACCCCATTTAATTACTAGGGTTGATTACAGTTGTAAAATGCTGCCTCTGAGATTTCCAGTAGATGGGCTGCTGTCCACTGATAATTCAACCAGCGAGCAGTAACATTACAATTCCCATTTGATAAACTTTGAAATTGAAATTTGACATTTAGGGTATTTTTAAGTGACACACAGCAGCCAGTCTCCATGGAGCATCTTACGGCAGATGAGCAATCATGCATTGTGGGACTAGCTGAATTTTTACTGCTGCTCGCTGTGACCTCTTGGCAGCTCTGAGATTAAACCCCACAACCTTTTCTTCTGACAGCCCAGACCTTTAAGTGCTATATAGCACCTGTAACTGAGATAACCTATAGAGCATTTCCCATTCCCAGCACTTTTCACTGATGCGGTCAGGGTTATCAATCTATTTTAAATAACTAGAATGGTCCTGTATTCTTATGCCCTGTTAATCTTTAGTCAGAGTAGATGCCACATTTAATTTGATGTTAAACAGTCAATATGTTGGAGTTTTTATTCACTGGCAATTTGTTGTATCTTTATAAGGTTATTGACTGATACCCAGGTACACAACAGTATTAGATATTATATTATATATTAGATTCATATTGAACAGCATTCTATCCCTCATTGCCGTGTCAAATTAAATATGCCATATACTCTTACTGAGGTCTATTATGAAGCCAAAAAACTCACCACTGCATTTCCATTCTGGCTTTCTGCCATTTGTTGAATATAGAAAACACAGGACGATCTAGCCTTCTCACTGGATGCTGTGGAGGTTTGTCTGAGACATTTTCCCTAATCAAACCTGATGCATTGGACCGTTACCTAGTAATCCTGTCCATGTTGCTTTCTACAGTGTAATACTGATCTCAGTACAAATTTACACTATCATTGTTAGCAGCAGATGATTGTTCTCAAGGTTTCCATTACACGGCAGGAACATCTACGGTGTCAGCGTTCAAATGCTTGATTGAAAAATACATTATTAATCACTCAGACATAAAAACATTTAATTGACCGGTCAGCCTGCTGTTATTGATTTCTGTACTGTACATGTGTGAAAATCTACATGAGCAAAATGTGTTGTTTGCTCACTGTACACATACATTCAGGTTTCTGCAAGACTGGGTACTGTGTCATAAGCTTTGCTGGATCCCATTTATTTGATCTCAGCCACCCCAAAAAATCTGCAATGAATCTAGCCTCCTTAAAGGGATAGTTCACCCAAAAATGAAAATTCTGTCTGGTTGTTCCAAACCTGTATGAATTTCTTTCTTCAACACAAAAGAGTTCCAAACAGTTCCAAAACACGATGGGCCCCATTAACTACCATAGTATGGAAGAAAAAAAATACTATGGAAGTCAATGGGGCCTATCAACTGTTTGGTTATCCATATTCTTCAAAGTATCTTCTTTTGTGTTCAGCAGAACAAATAAATTCATACAGGTTTGGATGAGTAAATGATGACAGAATTTTCATTTTTGGGTGAACTATCCCTTTAAAAATCTGTGATTTTGTGATCTCAGTTCATGTTGGTTGAAAACAGCCACTGCAGTGGCACTGAAGTGATTCCACTCTGAATCCTCTCCTCAAACTAAACTTTGTTATATTAAGTATCATCTTTTAATGGCAGACCACAGCATATATAGGGCAGCAATTTTGGGCACGGAACGCTGCCCCCACAAACGGTGCTCCACTTCTCTGTCACTCTCTGTTCCACAAAATGAAATGCAACAAAAGATGCTACCTTTTTACTTATATTTTGGACACTTAAGTCACACATAAAATGTCTGCATTTCATTGCATTTGATACAAAAAAGACACGTATCTGCAAACAAACGATGCTATAGGGCTTTTCTCTGAACTAACTGCCCTTTTTTGGAAACATATTTTTAACCATCCTTTTTAGGGGATGTATGAAGTCAGCTCTAATCAGATTCACACAGGTGTCCTATAGCAGAATGGTGTTCATTATATTAAAAACATACTGTACATGTTCCACAACTTTTGGCAACCAGAATGTGTCTGAGACTTCCTGTCTCTGTTTAGAATCGTTACTATTTATATTGTTACTACAAATGGTGAAATATTATTCCAATTTCAAATAACTCTATAAATGTTTTCAGCAGCAATTACTCCAGTCGTCCTTCAGAAATCATTCTAATATGCTGATTTGGTGCTCAAGAAATAGTTGTTAATGTTGAAAACAGTTCATTTTTTTGTGGTAACCTGTGATACATTCAGGATTATTTGATGAATAGAAAGTTCAGCCAACAGAACAGCATTTTGCAAAATTGTCAATGTCTGTACTACCACTTTTGATCAACTTAATGTGTCCTTGAATATAACTCTTTGAATTAATTTCTTATAATTGAATTTCTTCTAATATGTGTTTTTACTGTATTTTTGATCAAATAAATGCAGCCTTAGTGAGCATATGAGACTTCTTTCAGAAACATTTTTAAAAATGTATATATTTATGTATTTATAGGAGGATAAAATGTCCACACAAGGAGGGCAATAGCAGAAATCTTAGACAATTTTCTCCATTAGGAAAACAGCTTATAAATCATATTAAATTATGTTTTTTGAAAATGTAAAAATGCAGAAAGTTTTCTGCGAGGGTTAGGTTTAGGGGATAGAATATAGCGATTGTACAGTATAAAAATCATTATGTCTATGGAAAGTCCCCATAAAACATGGAAACCCAACATGTGTGTATATGTGTTTATTGTCAGTAAGATTTCAACTCAAAACCTCTCGCTCTTAATGCAGGAAATGCCCACATCTCCCTCATCTCCCTGCACTTTGTCTATCCACAATCCACCCTACTGCACACAACACTCCCACATTGGTCTGGAAGAGTTTGTGCAGTGTCTTATAAATGATAGATTGAGGCCCTGAAGGAGTTTCCATAAACCCAGTAAAAGCACAAGAAAGCAACCGCTAACTGACGTCCATCTTACCCAGCCATTGATGGCATTCTACTTATGTAGCGCTAAACACCGAAACAGGTGTGCGGTCAGGTCTGAGGGTGTGTGTGTGAGAGCGCGTCCTGCAGTATGAGCGAAGGAGAGGGAAACAGAGATGGGAAACGAAGAGATGCTGGCAGACAAGTGTGTGAGTCAGAGAGCCCTTCTCCATATCTCCCTCCCACGCATGCTATTTTTACAGTCTACCTCACACAGCATCTTCGACCACTGCTTGGACACACACATTTTTGGGTCTGCTAGAGATGAGTGGCTGAGTTTGGCTATTTTGACCTGAATCTGCATATAGACATCTGGATCTGGTCTGAATCAGCGTGTGAAAGGACACCAAAAATCTCTGTCTGTCTGTCTGTCTGTCTGTCTCTCTCTGCTGTAATCACAGTGAATAATCTTTGCACCCTATAATTAACTCACACAGCTTCCTGTCTCTTCTCTGTTTTGTGTGGCTGTGTGCTTGTTTTTGAGTATACAGCATGTTTGCTTGTTTGTGAGCAGCATGTGTGTGCAGGTGAATGTCACAGAATAACTATAGTGCCTCAATTTAGATGTGATATGATATGATCACATGTGTTAAGCCTGACCTCAGGTCATCTTGTCATTTAGAATCTCTCAAGCATCTGACAGAGAGAGAAAGAGGCTTTGTTGACATGCATACACACACATGCAACCGTGTGCATGCAATTAAAAGCAACGTATAAAGGGATCATCATTTACTTATCCTTGTTGTTCCAAACCACAAAAGAAGATACTTGAAAGAACACTGTGAAAACAACTTTGAACCCCACTGACTTTCACTGTATGGCCAAAAAAAAAAAAAAAAAAAAATTCCACAGAAGAAAGAAAGTCATACAGTAAATGTTGGGGCATTTTCATTTTTGGGTAATCTATTACTTGAATTGTCAATAAGTTTTTATAAATATATTTGAAAACACTCCCAATGCTTAAGCTCTCCTCAGATGTTACTGAAATGGGTAATTGACTGCAGTGCTCTATTATGACTGCTTTGCCGCATTCACGAGCTCTTCTTGACCTTTACTGACCTCTACAAAATTTGGACCGCAAAAACAAGACATCAATATCAGACAGAACAGCACAAGGCAGTCCGCAACGAACGACCTTAAAATGTCACTTTCAGCACCACGTTTGGGTGGACAGCGACCGTTGAGCCTAGGTTCAATTCCTCAAGCACTGAAAACATCCAATTGCACCCGCACCAATGCACACAAACTTGCCATGGTGTAATATTGCACGTTTCTCTGATTCACTCGCGTCTCACCTGATTCGTGGAGATCTGCGCTCGAGGGGGCACCAGCAGCTGGAGCGCGATGTGCAGCGCGGAGGTCAGCAGTCCCGCCACGATGGCCCAGGTGAGAGGCAGCGGGAGCATGCTGTAGGTGGCAAAGAGCGTGAAGAGCACGTACCCTATCCCATCCCCAAGCAAGCCGTAGCCCAGTCCCGTCGCGAGGATCTGCGTGGCCATGGCGACCCAGGTCACCGCGCCGCTGTACTGCAGGTAACCGTGCGAGCTCGTGTCCTTGCGCACCACAACCAGAGCGCAGATGACCACCTCGATGCCCGTGAAGAAGCCGAGCAGCATCCCTTTGATCGGGTCCATCGGCGTGGATGCCAGGGTCAGGTGCAGCACGAGCAGGGTCAGCTTGGTCACCACGTCCAAAATGTTCATGACCACCACGGACTTCCGTCGCTGGCCCAGGAAGTAACGCTGGTACAGGCGCTCGAGGTCCCTGGACTTGAAGGCGTAGCGCAGCGTGGGGAAGATGACCCCGCGGTAAGTGTAGCCCCAGCTCAGGAAGAAGTCCGAGTTGCTGGGCGCGCAGTCGATCTGCAAGAAACCCAGGTCACTGCTCGAGCGTTCGGGGAAGACTTTAGTGCCGCCGTTGTTGTGCCGGTCGCTCACCGACGTCCTGCCGGCGGAGTGTTTGCGCGAGCCCTGCGCGTGAGGCTCGTCCGGTGAGACGGGTTTCGGGCTGTGCTCGTGAATGAAACGCTGCTCGGTGATGTGTCGCACGGCATTCTGCCACAGCAGGCGCTTCGGTCGGTTCCCGTTGTTGTTACTCGGGGTTTTGTTGATGGTGTACAGCTCCTCGCTCGCGCTGGAACAGCGAACCTCTGACAACTCCATTGTTCCCACGCCAGACGCGGTTCTATTTGCCTACACGCGTTCCCAGAAAAGAGAGAGAGAATATGAGCAGGTGTGTGCGAGGAAGAGTGAAGGCGAACCGAATGGAGAGTGGAGAACGCATCGGGACAAGCAGACTGGTCCCACGGCAGCTGCCGCTCATCATCATACGTCTTGTCCTCCGCGAACGTCAGAGCGATTCGGTCGCGCTGGCTCGTGCCATTTGGCTGCGCAGCGCTACAGCATGGCATGCGCCCGTTCGCGTGTTGAACAACCGCGCATCTTAACGCGGTCTGACGAGGAAAATGCCCCCTGTTGTCTGCGTGTATTACCCTCTGTGTTGCTGCAGCAGGTCTTGGTGTGGCTCTATCGCAAACAGGATGGACATTCAAGAATGTTCAGGAGTCCTTTCCACAACGCCATTCCGCCCCTCGCGCGGTACAGTCCAGTTTTTTAGGCTACTGTATGTGGCTCTTCTGTGGTATTTCCCCCTTGACTCTTTGTCATATCCAGGGGTGAGGTTTAGGTCTGGAGGTGTCGAGACCTTCCTCTTCCTCGGTTTTGAGGGTCTCTGATAACAGAACAGGTCGCGAAAGATATAGAAGTCAAGTGTTGAAATCCAAGAATAATATCAGTTAAAACAAAACAAAAACATGCACGCAAAAACAACAAAACGTCTATATCATCCAGTAAATATACTGATGGCTTCTGTGATGTTATACAGAAACATCCAGTGCGCCCGCTCATCTGGTGGAGATGGTATTTACACTGAGAAAAAAGAGAGAGAGGAGGAGGAGGAGTGTGTGTGTGTGTGACTGAGTCTTCCCGACGTCACGAGCTCCTTGCCTCTTTTTCCTCCCCGCGCGCAGCTTTTGTCTCGGCACCGGAGAAGAGCGCACGGCAGAAAGAATGGGACAGTGGGACACAGGACATTTAACAACGTATTTTTTGAAAATGGATCGATACTACAATTATTGTTAGTAGCCTATTATTCGTTATTATCATCAATAAAACTCTCAACAGTAAACTGATCCTCTTTGGATAGCAAGCGAGAACTTCACGGGCATACATTTATTAACAAAATGTTTGGTCTGACAACCAGCTTATTTGACAAATATCTCAATGTCACTTAAGTTATTTGCATTCTGAATGCTTCCAAAACAAAAACTCATTTTTCAGCTCTGCTTTCAGATTTGGTGCACCCAATGATTGGAATACAGAAAACAGTGGAATTGGACATTTACATCTCCACAGGCAAATATAATATTTTTCAGTAGGCCTATGTGCGACTTAAATGACTGTAAAACAAAAAAATGAGCTGAAATCTCAAATATTACTAAAGTTATATTGTAATTCGCTTTTTTCGACTTTATCAGGATATTTTTAGAAACATAACACACTTCGCTCTAGCGCCGTTACCGTGACTCATCGGCTATTCTTCTTGTTAAAATATTTTACAGCGCGAGACCCCAACCGTGGCTGATCAAAGCGGGCCGACGACGCCTCGCGAGTGACTCATCACGTCCCCCGCTCGCGCTGCCGGCTCTTTTTTTAACGGCTGTGGGTTTGTACCATACGAGACTCTTGTCTTACTTTCCACGAGTTTTCTCTCTGCGTTGCTCACTTCCTTATTTTTTTTGCTTGCTCTGAAAAAGAAGAATGCTAAACTGCCACCGGAAACTGTTGGAGGCAGCGGCGTACGCGCTCACCGGCTGCTCTGGGCCTCAGCATAACCCCGCTGTTATGCTCATTCAGTTAATAGAAACACACAATCAGTGTATAAAGTGTACACTACCTAACACCAGGGCTGGATGGGGTCATCCTGCGATGTCGCCTCCACCTCCCATCGTCCAATATGCCAGCACCCTTATCATACTTTAAGTGACAATGGAGATTTGGCTAAAAATGCATGTTAACATTAGATGACTAAATGTGACCCTGGACCACAAAACCAGTCATAAAGGTAGATTTCTTGAAATGGAGATTTATATATCACCTGAAACCTGAATAAATAGACTTTCCATTGGTTTGTTAGCATAGGGCAATATTTGGCCCGAGATACAACTATTTGAACATCTGGAATCTGAGGTGCAAAAAAATCTAAATATTAAGAAAATCGCAAATGAAGTCCTTAGCAACGCATATTACTAATACTAATAATAATACATTTTTGATATTTACAGTAGGAAATTTACAAAATGTCTTCATGGAACATGATCTTTACTTAATATCCTAATGATTTTTGGCATAAAAGAAAATAATGATAATTTTGACCAATGTATTGTTGGCTATTGCAACATATACCCGTGTGACTTATGTTTTGTGGTCCAGGGTCACAAATAATAATCCATCCAAGCTAAAACTGTTACTGGTTAAATAAATAGTTGTAATAAACATTGTCATCATTTACTCACCCTCATGTTGTTCCAAACCTCTTTCTTCGGTGAAACACATAGAAGTTTGAGAATGTTGATGCTTTAACCCCCCTATAATGAAAGCATGCAGTGACCATAGACAATTATCCAAGCTCCAAAAAGGAAAAAAGCACCAAAGTATGATAAAAGTAGTAAAAACAGCTCATGCGCCATTTTCCAAGTCTTCTGAAGCCAAACAATAGGAATTAAAAATGCACTTACGCATATTCAAATTTGACATACTGTGATCAGGTATGAGACCAGTGGAGTTTGGCATCTGATGTCAAATCAGTGTCTTGTGCCAAGTTTGAATATGATCTGTGTTGCACAGAAGAAAGAACATTTTGGAACGACATGAGTAAATGATGAAAGAATTTGTCATTCCAATAATGTTGTTCTGAAGTTTCCGCTGGCCAAACTTAATGTCATCATCAAACCACTGCCTGTTTTATCTTCATGTATAACAATTGCTTTACATACACAACATACACCAGTTCAAAAGTTTGGGTCGGTGAGATTTTGTCAATGTTTCTGAAAGTGTCTTCAAGTCCTCTCCAAGGCAGCATTTCTTTTTAAAATAAAATACAGTAAAAAAAGTAATATTATGAAATATTGTTATAATTTCAAATAACTTTTCTATTTGAATATATTTTAAAATTTAATTGCTGAATTCTCAGCATCATTACTCCAGTCTTCAGTGTCACACGATCCTTCAGAAATCACTCTAAGCTTAATATTACACAATTTTTTTTCTTTCAAAAAATGAAATAGAAATAATTTGTAACAGTTTGAAAAAGTCTTTACTGTCACTTTTAATCATTTTAATGCAGCCTTGCTGAATAACTGTAAATCCTAATGCTGAACATAATTAATTGGTTTGATAGGGTAAACTTAAATTAAACAAATAAATGTATTACCAAATTAACTGTTATGAGTATTTAGAACTTTTTTCTTTTGTGTTCACAAAACTGACACATTTGAATTAATCTAAATTGTTTCATTGTTTTGAGTTTTGTACATTTGGTTTTTCTTTTTATTTAGATTAAATTAAATTTAACGGAAACTGGGCTGGGATATCTATTTCCCAACATGCTTTGCAATGATGCTCAAATTAAGTGTTATGTGTGTTATCAATTAGCAAGTTAGCATTTACTGAATTAGCTAGTTAAAGCTAGCCAAGTTTCCACTACTAAAAATATTTAAATTGAGATAACATGATCATTTTAAATTAAATGTATGAATTAGCTTACTCAAATATTTCAAGTTAAAAATAATTAAAATGTAAGAGTACAAAATAAAAATCTGCCAGTTCGGCTTACTTAAACTTAGAATTTTTTAACTTAAAAATTGTGATGTAAATGATTACCTAAATCTTTTAGAGTTTTGCAACCTTATTCAAGTTTACAGTGTATACTGTATATATAAAAAATCTTACAAACTCCAAACTTTTGTATGTCATGCTGGAGATACCACATATACTCACATGAAGAGCTGAAGTCGTAGGTCCACAATTTCCAGATGAGGACACTGCTGAAAATATTTGTCAAGACCTCAGTATAGTAAAAAAAACAAAAAAACAAAAAAACAAAACATGAGTCATAAACAAAGCAGGTGATGCGACCTGCACGTGTCTGAGGATGTCTCGCTGTGTATGACAGCGTCACTATGCATTTTAATGCTGTTGTGCAATCTGAGGTGGAGGAGTGATGTAAGCAGCCTGTTGATGATGCGATTGGTGGAACTGATTAAGACATGAATGAAGAGAGGACGTCATTCAAGTTTGTATGCAAGAGTTGTAGAAAAGCATCACATGACATGTTCAAGGAGGAATCTGTGTACATATCTGTGCGTTCATGTTTTCATGGTTAAGTCTGTGAATGCTGCTACTGTGCCATTATAGAACAAAGCCCATGTGCGATATTTGTCCATTTTGGCGGTTCATGTGTTTGCAATTAAAGTGTGACATTTGAGATGATTCCATTGAGGAGCAAAAGTCAGATCTCTCTCACACTGTGCTTCTCAGTTTTAGAATGTGCTACAATCAGATGAGAACAGGTCATCATCATGGCTTTTATTAGCATATTTTAATAATTTCCTTTTTTTATTTTATTTTTTAAATATTATCATTATTGTAGTATTTTCAGATTTACAGACATATGGACAATACAATCACATGATAGAAACAAACAACTACACGCCAAAAAAACAAAAACAAAAAAACAACTCTCCTTCAGTTAGATTCACGTTTGCAGTTTTTAATGATTTCTGAAGGATCATGTGACACCAAAGACTGGAGTAATGATGCTAAAAATTCAGCTTTGCTTCACATGAATAAATCCCATTTTAAAATATATTAAACTAGAAAAGTTGTTCTCTGTGGTAAACAACATCTATGTTCACCCAAAAATGAAATACTTGTCATAATGTACTCACCCTTATGCTGATCCAAACTTGTATGATTTTATATCTTCTGCAGAACACGTAATAACATATTTAGGAGAATGTTAGTTTCAAAACATTGACTTTTTTACTGTGAAAAAAAAAAAAAAACTTAAAATTTTTCAAAATATATCTCTTTAAGCTGCAGTCACACTATAGGCTTTGAGCAGAAATTACATAAAACTGCTCAAATGTCCAAATATGCCCTGTCTTATGTGTTTTGATTAAGTCTCTGTTACTTTGTTTTCCCCAGTTTGATTAATCAGTTATGTCTTTCACCTGTGCCGTGTCCATCACCTGCTCCTCGTTACCCTCATTTGCTCTGTGTATTTAAGCCCTCAGTTTGCCCTCAGTGTTTGTCGGTTCTCGTTCATGTTATACGTGTAAATGAGTGTTCCTGAGTTTTTAAAGTTCCAGTTTCCTGTTCTCCTTCATCTCTGTGCACTTATCTCCCACATGTAATTGTAACAGTCAGAACTACTTTCCCAATAGTTCCAGAAGAAAGAGAGGCATTAAAAACAACAACAACAACACGGGGCAGGTAAGAACAAAAAGAGAATATTTAGTAATGGTCCTTTCAATCTAGAAGCCGTTTCACTTGAATATACGCCACAATAAGGAATTGCAACTTCCATTTAATGCCGACTTTGACGTGCAACCCTGTAATTGTGTCGCATGTAATTGAGTCGATTCTATAATTTCAATATTAGAGAGGATCAGCCCCCAATGATGCTTATAATTTAAAAAAAAAAAAATAATAATATATATATATATATTATTAGTTTGTATACTAGGGTAGGCATGAACAGTACAGTAGGTTCTAGACTACCTATCATATCAAGACATTTTGGACAATTTCATGCTCCCAACTTTGTGGGAACAGTTTTTCCTGTTCCAACATGACTGCGCACCAGTGCACAAAGCAAGGTCCATAAAGACATGGATGAGTGAGTTTGGTGTGGAGGAACTTGACTGGTCTGCACAGAGTCCTGACCTCAACCCGATAGAACACCTTTGGGATGAATTAGAGCAGAGACTGTGAGCCAGGCCTTCTCGTCCAGCATCAGTGCCTAACCTCACAAATGGGCTTCTAGAAGAATGGTCAAAAATTCCTATAAACACACCCCTAAACCTTGTGGAAAGCCTTCCCAGAAGAGCTAAAGCTGTTATAGCTGCAAAGGGTGGGCCAACTCCATATTAAACTTAAGATTGGGATGTCATTAAAGTTCATGTGCATGTAAAGGCAGGCACCCCAAAACTTTTGGCAATATAGTGTATCTTAAAATAAGTCAGTGCCATTGTTTTGTCTCAAGATGCATACCAGTGATGTTTTTTTTTCTAAGGTACGTTTATAAAAGTCCTTAAATGTCTTAAATGTCTAATTTAACTAAAGCCTAATCCTGGTTTAATCTAAGCCCTGTCTGTGAAACCGGGCCATAGTGTACACATTGTGGAGTTAATCGCAAATTTTCAGTGCATCAAGGCACTAGCTAACACCTGAATTCATGTCCATTGATGCACATTATCAACCTTTTTCCAACGCCCCATGATGACGCTTTGTGCAAATTATGTGAGTTTCGTAAAACTTTCGTATGTTAACTTTCGTAAAAACAGTCAGCGAAAGGTTCGCTCTATGAACACAATAATAAGCATTTTCAAAGACTGGGTACAATGAGATGACATTATTCTACTCCCCCTTCAACAATCAAACATCAAAAGGAAAGTCAGAAAATGTAAAAGCATTAACAAATCATTACAACAGACCATGAATAAGCTTGATTCTTTCCACAGCAATATTAGGGATGTGTTAAATATCACTGTAGTATCTGCCCGGCCCAAAAAAAAAGTCGCTGTTTGGATTTAAATAGGAAAATGCCTAAGAGTCTATGATTGGATCATTATTGCAAAGATTATGTATATGTTCATTATGTATAAGATCAAGATATAGGTTTCTAGCATGTTATATGTTTGGCAACAATTCTTCTAACCTTAATTGATGGAGTGTGTAGCGTTTAATTTCTTTAATAAAACATGTATGAAGACACATCATGGCCATATTCCAGGATGACAATGCCAAGATTCATCAGGCTCAAACTGTGAAAGAATTGTTGGGAGAGAGCAAGAAGAATTATTTGGCACCTCTGAGTCCAGACCCAGACTTAAATTCATTGAAAGTCTTTGGGATGTGCTGGAGGAGACTTTACAAAGTGCTTGACTCTTGCATTGTCAATACAAGATCTGGACCAAAAATGTATGCACATCTTGATAGAAATAAATGTTGTGATGTTATTTCCATCAAGAGATGCATACATTTTTGGTCAAGATTTTGTACTGACAATGCAAGAGAGAGTCAAGCACTCTGTAAAGTCTCCTCCAGCACATCCCAAAGACTTTCAATTAATTTAAGGAAAGATGTTCATTAACTGGAATATTGAGTGATAATATTTCAAAGTAATTGAATTCTCCTGACATTAGAACACATAAAGGATATTTTACAGCTCATTCAGTCAAACTGACAGACAATGATTATTTGTAGAGCAACCTTATGATATGAAATGATTTGTATCAGTCTTTTTGAGTGGAATTTCCCCAAACCAGAAAAAACGCACTAGGCTCATTAGGAAAAAGATGGATGGGGAACTAGGGAGTGGAACAAGCCACTCATTCTCAAATTCACCTCACACACCTGTGCATGTTAAAGCGTCTTGATTACACCAATTATTGGCTGAGATCATGGCTCAATACTGAGAAAGACATCACTGACATGACACACAATTATCTCTCTGTCCATCGCTCTCCCTCCCTTTATCAAGCCGTCTGGTGAATAAGTGACTGAGGAGATCAAGGACAAGGGAGGCAGAAAGAAAAGGCCCTGATGAATAGGAACACACACATCCAGACACACCTCACACATTCACAACTGAAACATAGCGAAGAGGAAACCTTCACTAAAATAGCCATTGAAAAAAGACACAGAAAATACATTAGCACTTCTGCAGGAAAAGCATTACCACACACACACACACACACACACACTGTGACTCTGCTTAGAGTGTTTCAGCTCAGATAGGCATGAAGGACATTCTATATTCAGCAGATACATTTGCGTAATTATAGAATTTCTGACTGGGAAGACCAGGTGTCTGGGCTTAATTTGTGTTTATCATGGATGGGGTGTTTAAAATTAAATGCTTGGTAATAGTTTAATTCACTTTGTGTCTCTCTGGTCACACACACACACACAAACACAAATCCCCACAAAGCTTAGCTTTTGCCACAAACCTTCATGAATTTGCTTGCAGGTAAAGACCTTCATGTTTCTATACCCCAAACAACACGGGACAGCAGGAGGCAGTAGACAGCAGCTGAAGTACACGCACACACACACACACACGTTGGGTTTTTTAATGTTTTATTTCCATAGACATAATATTTTTTTTATTGTACAAACTGCATATTCTATCCTCTAACCCTACCCATCACAGAAAACCTTCTGCATTTTTACATTTTCAAAAAAAAACATCATTCTGCATAAGCTGTTTTCCCTAATGACCAAAAAGGTCCCGACAAGGATAAGGATTTTGGATATTGCCATCTTTGTGGGGATAACGTAGCATTTTACAGTACCATTTTGTCCCGATAACGTAGGGTTTACCAGGACCACACACACACACACACACACACCAAAAGTGACAGTAAATACATTTATAATGTCTTAAAATTTCAATTTCAAATAAATGCTGTTCTTTTGAACTTTCTATTCACCAAAGAATCCTGAAGCAAAAAACATTATCACTATTTTCACAAAAAATATTAAGCAGCACAACTGTTTTCAACATTGATAATAATCATAAATGTTTCTTGAGCAGCAAATCATCATATTAGAATGATTTCTGAAGGGTCATGTGACACTGAAGACTGCATTAATGATGCTGAAAATTCAGCTTTACCATCAGGACTAAATGACATTTTAAAAATATATTCAAATAGAAAACAGTACTTTTATACTGTAAAAATATTATATAATACTGTTATACTATTACTGTTTTTACTGCATTTTTGATCAAATAAATGCAGCCTTGGTGAGCATAAGAGACTTCATCTAAAAACATTTTTAAAATTCTTACCAACTTTTTGAACGGTAGTTTAAAAAAACATCGAACTAAAAGGCACAAACCTATCTAATTGTAGTTGACTAACATAACACTTTTGGTCACTTCTGGTGGATTATTTGAATCAATCATATTCTTCCTTTATTTTTCTTCAAAAAACATTTTTAGTGCCTTGTTGATTTTTTTTTTTTGTCATTTTATTATTTCTCGTCATTTAAATTCAAATAATTTAATTATCAGTATTTTGTCAGTAATTTCATTGAGGAGAATAATACAGCAAGTTATACAATCTTGAAAGGAAAACAACATTTATAATATAAAGAGGAACAAATATAAGAGGAAGAAACAGAATAGTTGTTTAAAACTTATATTCCCATAATCCCACCCACATGTCTGCTTCCATGCTGTCTTGCATGTGTGTGTATGTGTGTTGGATTCAGCCACCTGTCAGCTCATTCTGCTGTTGATGTTTTAGGTTCCAGAACTGTGGGAGTGAATTCAGCCCTAGAGTCCAGCGCTGTTCACACATTCTGCCGTTACTATGAGAGACATGAAGAAGTAAGGCACAAGCAGGAAATCACAGCACACAAAAAAATCACAGACCTATAATTAAATAAACATATCTGCCTGTTTCTGTGTCTCTCTCACCTGCTTTATAATTAATAGGCTACTTTCTCTTTCTCTTTTTAAAGCTCTTTCATAAACATCGCTCTTTCATTTAGCCCTTTTCACTTTTATTTTGAATTTTCCTTTCAGAGGCAGCCAACTTTCTGTGTGTGAGGGAAAAAAAGAGACAGTGGCAGTGTTTCACAGGATGAGAGAGCGTACACTTAACAACTATAAATAATGAAAACCCTCCATATCAAAACTGTTCTGTTCATAACCCTGCAGCAGATCCTAAACACAATTACTTGAAAGATGAAAATGAAAATGTGAAAATGAAAAAAATAATATTATTTTAATTTGAATTATACACTGTTCAAATGTTTTTGAAATAAGTCTCTTGTGTTCAGAAAGGCTGCAGGGACCAAATACAGCAACACTTTATTCCTGAGACCACAGAAAAAATGTATTCCTGTGATGGTAAAGCTGAATTTTCAGCATTATTACTCCAGTTTTCAGTGTCCTTCAGCAATCATAATATGATTATTCGCTGCTCAAGAAACATGTATTATTATCGATGTTGAAAAGAGTTGTGCTGCTTATTATTTTTTGTGGAGTTTTTCTGGATTCCACTATGAACAGAAAGTTCAAAATAACACCATTTATTATTTTAAAGGGATAGATCACCCAAAAATGAAAAATCTGTCATCATTTACTCACCCTCAAGTTGTTTCAAACCTGCATGAATTTCTTTTTTTCTGCTGAATACAAAAGAAGATATTTGGAAGAATATGGGTAAACAAATAGTTGATGAGCCCCATTGACTTCCATAGAAAGTCAAATACTATATATATATATATATATTCAAATATACATAATAATTATACACAGTACACACACATACATTATGAAAATATAAACTATCATTTTGGATGCGATTAATCATTTGACAACCCTACTTTAAATAAAAAAATTGTGTAGCAATGTAAAAGGCTTTACTGACACTTTTGATCAATTAATTTTTTTAAATGTATTAAAAGTATTTATTTATCTCTCTCTCTCTCAAAGAAAAAATCTTGCTGACCCCATTTTGAACAGTAGTGTTGTCGATTTACAATATCGATTTATATATACACAAAATGATTAATATTTTAATGGTTTATATTTAAATGTATATTATATTAAATCTGATAAAATATTAAAGCTACTGTATAACTTCCATAAAATCTAAATCTTTACAGAAGAATACTTTCTTTAACATGAACAAATATTCAGTATTTTTGTCCCTTATTAAAAATGTTAAACAAAGAAAAGAATAGTCCTTTTGAAAAATCTGTTTAAATCATCTATACTCACAAGCTCTGCTTCTGCAATGACTTTTTTTTTTGACTGATGCCATCTAGGCCGTGAGGGTGGGAAAATGTTGGCAAAAGCCAAAAAGCTATTTGGACATTGTTTTAGAGTATTGTTATAGGTAATGGAGGATTTTAATGGTGATTACCACTAATTTGACACAAATACAATAAAAGGTATGTAATAATAGCAAATAACAATAGATCTGAAAAGCTACCATTGGGATATGAGGAAATGCTCTGGAGGGTGATCTTGATCTTCAGTTTCTATGTCCCGGGTTCAGTTTCAGTTAGAGGGTCATCCATTGTATAAAAAAACATTATTTGGGAAACATTATTATTGCAATTCGGTTTGGTGAAATTACACACTGCAGTTTTAAACAAAAGAATGAAAGAACAGAGGGGTAAATATGTCACATTCATATTCATGTACCTGCATTACCTCACATGCAAGGCCCTACTTTGAGACTTTATGGAAACATAATGACATCCTCAAAAATATGGCATCAGGTTGTATATTATACTCATGTCCAAATCAAATGTCCAAGTCAAATTTGACATATAACTGACCTATTGCAGAAGATAAAATCTTTCTGAATGGCATAATTTTGTCAAATTGTTTCTTTAAGGTAAAAAAGTAAAATGACTGACCTTCATGTTTTCTCTGCATGTGCATGTTCGCTCAGTGTCCAATAATCATTTTAACTTATTTTATTCAAAGGCTTCTTAATAATGTTCAAAATCTTTTTTCCATTGAGACAGACCAACCAAAATATTAACTTTTTAAACATTTTGTCATCCTAACATCAAGTACAGTAGTGTGTAATTGACTGCAGCAGAGCAGCATCAAAAATATCAAATATTAGGGGGACAATTTGGCCACTTCTAATTGGGGGGGGGGGGGGGGGGGGGGTCTTGTCCCCCTCATTATCTATGGTGTTACAATACTGTATGATGATATATGATAATATTCAATTGCCAACATCATCTGATCTCATCTTCTTTTGCTGTTCTTGCCATAACAAACACAATTACAGCAGCCAGAGAAAAAAGTCAAGAGTCAAACTGCCCGACTAAAGCAAACACTGATCTCCATAATGGTGACTTCAAACAAAACATCAACATCTAAACCTCTGTTAATTCTAAATAAGAACTTCTGTGGACATCTGACAGAAAGTCAATCTGGTTAGTAATAAGTGAAGTTGGTAATGCTGTTTGTGGAGTTGTTTAATCCTCTGCTGAGATCTTCTCTCTTCTTTAGTTGATTTCATCTAAGGCTGTGGCTGAAGTCAGTTATTAATTGTAATTAATTGCCATTAATTGTAAACAGTGGGCACCCTGTACTGCCATGTATTTCACAATATTTTACTTTTTTTTTTGTGTTTATTCCAACCAAAATTCTATGTCTGCTCAACGTTGGAGCTTGGCGTCAAACAAACATTGGATTTAGATGTCAACCCGATTTCCATTTTCAACCAACCAAAAATCCAACGTCTGACTGACGCTTGAGTCTACATCTTGTGCCTGCTGGGTTCTGTGTGCAGCACACACCAAAGTATTCTGCACAAAAAGACCAGGAACGTAGTATGAAACTATTGTCAATTTCCATTTCATGTTGACTTTAAAAGCATGACAACTTTTAAAATGATCATGGCAAATAACTTAACGAAATATCAGAATTAAATTCTAATTAACTGTTGTACGAAGAGCGCATACACACTTTACACTGATGAGCCAAAACATTATGACCTGAAGCAAATATCATTGAGCTCCTAACAAGGCCCCATATTAGGGTCTGGGTAGATTAGATGGTAAGAAAACAATCAGTTCTTGTAATCAACGTGTTGCATGCAGGAGAAATGGGCAGGAATAAAAGGCTGCATCTGAAAACCTATGCTTGTTGCCTCGCTGCTTTATCAGGCAATGACTTGTAAGGCAGCGTAAGCGCACAAAGGTACCTCATGAAACTGATTTCGGACAGACTTCTGAGGCAGCATAACAGTTTAATGATCTACAGCAAAATAAAGCGAGCTTTGGTGAGAACTAAACAAATATTTAATTACTACAGTGGTCATTTCTCACAAGAGAAATGTTCTCACTGTCACCGAATGAAACACATACGATTGTGGGATATCAAAGGCAGCAAAGGATACATCTATGCTGCCTTCAAAAATCGATCAGATGAAGGTATCTCAGGAGGCAGAAAAGGAAGCTAACATTGGATTTGGATGTGCCTTGATGCCTTCCTACCTTGAAATGTGTCCTGCGAAGGCAGAATTTTCCAGTTTTCCGAGCAAACAGAAGGTCTACTGTGGCACGAGTCACACAAAATTTCAATAATGGTTATGGGAGGAACGTCACAACACACAATGCATCACACTCAGCTGTGTATGGGGCTGCATAGACGCAGACCAATCAGAGTGCCTATGATGACCCCTGTCCACTGTTGAAAGTGCCTATGGGCATGCAAGTGTCGGAACAGGACCTTAGAGCAGTGGAAGAAGGTTGTCTGGTCTGATGAGTCCCATTTTCTTTTATATCACGTGGACGGCCGTCTGTGTACGACAAGCCGGTGGAGGGAGTGTGATGCTCTGGGTATCTGGGTACCATCCTAAACATTGTTGCACACCCGTTACATCCCTTCATGACAATGGTGTTCCCTGGTGGAAGTGGCCACACTGCACACATTGTTCAGGAATGGTTTGAGGAACATGATAAAGAGTTCAAGGCGCCCTGGCCTCCAAATTCACCAGATCTCAATCCAATTGAGCATCTGTGGGATGAACTGGACTAACAAGTTCGATCCATGGCGGCTTAACCTTGCAACCTACAACGTTGAAGGATCTGCTGCTAACGTCTCAGTGCCAGAAACCATTGGAAACCTTCAGGGCTCTTGTAGAGTCTATGCCTCTGTGGGTCGGCGCTGTTTTAGGACCAAAAGCATATTACATAGGACATAATGTTTTGGCACATCAGTGTACACTGCATTAGATAATAATTCATTACTAGGCATCAATTGACCAATGACAATTTCAGAATGGCAGGTTGAGCTCTCAGAAATCTAATTTGCTGTATTCATGCTTGATTTCAAACTGACCTAGCATCTTTACACATTCCAGACCATTAAACTAACACCCAGCTCTACATTTCACCTTTCTATCTCTCCTCATTTCAGAAAAGATCCAACTGGTTGTCTACTCATCAACCTAGAGCTCTACCTCGAAAAGTGCTTGTCCTTCCCCATGGAGATGCTCTACAGTCATATTACAAGACCCATTGACTCATTCTTAATGACTAGTATTTCCTGACAGGTTCTGTCTGTCCTGCATCATGATCTTGTTATTATTCCTGGCACCGGGGGTCTAAATTTAGCACTTGGCTTGCATTCTTTGCTACCTGTCCTAGTAGTTGCCACTTTATATATGCATTTTCTATTAAGCCTTCTGAGAAAGCATCTGCTAAGAAAATAAACTTTAACAGGCTATACTAGAGTCCTATGGTAATGGAAATGCAGTTCAAAAATAGCAAGACATAAGCAACATTTTTATGTTTCTCACAGCTAACTATAAATATTACATAAATACTCAATCGATACAAATTATTTCAGCCAGCAACATTTCAATGTCTCTCATGATCTTCATTCTTTGAAATCTGCTCTGACAGAGTGATCTGATCTCTCAGAAACATAATAATGTTTGTGGGCGCTTCTCAGGCATTTTATAAAAATAAGATGCCCAGTCATTCGGCTTTATTTTTATATAAAATCAATAATTTTGAATCATCGTGTAGGAGTCAATTTTTTATCTTGTCGGGGGTTTGAGAGAATATTCTGAAGTCACTCTCAATTGCAAATACCATGTGTGTGTTTATTACTCAATCCATCCAAAAATCAATTCTGACCGAAGACCACTGAATAGACATTGGGTCCAAATGCTATAAGTTTGTGAAAAATGTCAAACCCCCTCTGGAGAAAAAAAAAATCAAACTGTCTCTATTTCTCTCACACACAAACAGTTGTTCTATGGGTCAACATTGATCTGAAGCTCAGTGTGAAGCTTGTAGGTGGAAAACTAGAAATCCTTAAAGGTGGACATGTGTAAGTATGTAAATAATGGGTGAACCCTACTTCAGATTGACTCGCTTTATAGGTTAGGAATGATTTAAAAAATTAAATCTGCAGGTTTTCAAAGCATTATATAAATATCCATATTTCCACTCTGGAAGGTCCCATATAAAAGTTTGAAATGAGGTTTGAGCTTCACACAAATTCAAGTGTATTAACTTAGATCTTCAGATTGATTAAGATAATTATGAGCATGTGTTGGGTATGACAAATAATGTATCCATTAACTTAATTATTTAACATCAAGATTTTAGGGTACAATGCATATATGCAAATGCATGTGTGTGCATTCAATATTCAAATAACGATGGCACTTTACTTGAATGACTGGCAATACCAGCTGCACACAGCTACACCATTACTCAATCAATCAAACTGCTCAAACTTTCATGCTTCATTAAACCACCAATATCAATAAAGCAGAAAATGTGTGTGTGTGTGTGTGTGTGTGTGACCACAGAGAGAAATCACATCACAGATTTGATGGAGATTATTGGTGAAATAGGATTATTTGGCCAGCATTTCAGTAATTATAATGCAAATGTTTGGCTGGATCTCAGCCATGTATCAAACCAGTTTGTGCAACAGCATTGCAGTATCCTTTAGCACACTGTGTTAAACATCTGAGCCATAATACAATGTAAAAGCATTTAGTTACAGCAAGTTGTATGTGTGCATGAGTGAGTGATTGAGATGTGTTTTCAGTGTTTTAACAGATGCTTGGATAAAATGGAGCTTAAATCACACATAATTCCTTTAAAGCAAAGGTCTTTATCTTAATACTGTGTATCTCTCTCTCTCTCTCTCTCTCTCTCTCTCTCTCTCTCTCTCTCTCTCTCTCTCTCTCTCTCTCTCTCTCTCTCTCTCTCTCTCTCTCTCTCTCTCTCTCTGGTCCTCATAGCTTTGGCTGTTTGACTGGATGTTTTCAGCTTATCCTAAAATAATCCAGTTATACACGGCAGGTCTGACACAGGCAGACATTTCTGAGCTTTGTATTATTATACATTATGGCCACTGTAAATGATCGGATTCTGTCATAATGAAACGACAGGCTTTTGTAACAACAAAGACATCAACAGCCAGTTGCAACAAACCCCTTCAATCCATCAGTACGCTTAAATTATTACAAAGTGTTTTCCAATCTGAAGGGGTTTGTCATAACTGGGTACATGTGCTCTGAAGTTTTAACTGGCCAGGCCATAAAGAAATCATTCACCCAATAACTAAAATGGTCATAATTTACTTACATCTTATGTTATTTCAAACTTATATTATGCATTTGTTCTTCTGTTGAACACAAAAGGAATTATGTAGGCATGTTGTACTCTTTCCCAATCAGTTACAATCAATCAAACCAAAGCTTTCAAAGTAAATGTACACAAAAGTGTCTCCAAATTTTAAAAGTTATTCTCTGATAATCTTTCCCTATACAGTGGACCATTAACTGCTGGCTGCAACCAAATCATTAATGGGTTAGTTCACCCAAAAATGAAAATTAGCCCATGATTTACTTAACCTCAAGTCATCCTAGGTGTATATGACATTCTTCTTTCAGACGAATACAATCAGAGTTATATTAAAAAATGTCTTCCCAGGCATTAATGGCAGTGAATGGCTGTTTCTGTTTTGAAGTCCATAAAAGTGCATCTATCCATCATAAAAGTGCTCCACACGGCTCCTGTTGGTTACTAAAGGCCTTCTGGAGCAAAGCGATGCGTTTGCATAAGAAAAATATCCATAATTAAAAATTGTACAAACTTTAATCTCTAACTTCCGCCAACTGTCGCACGCGCGTTCGCGAGAGACTGGTGTTCCAGTGTAGAGTTTGTTTTGTTTTTTTCTGTATGGGAGTTGGAGAATTTCACTGTGCGTGGGGTGGAGAAGGCGGCAGCTCTCACAAACACTGCAGTGTGATTACGCTACGTTACACCGCCCCGCTCACATACAGCACCGTGCTCGGAGACACAGAGCTGTCCTGACTGAGATAAATTAGAAAATGTTTAAGAGATCGTTAATTTAGTGTTCTCCCATCCATTCTGTCACACGTAATTCTGGGTTTTACGCGATTCTTTCGTAGTGTGGTTTTGGTCAAATTTACTAAAGTAAACATTGTCACGTGTGTACTTCTTCTCACCGCTGTTTCCTGATGGTTTATAGAACAATTACTCCGAGTCGCCCTCGAGTATAAACACCTCTCCAAATGGACAAGGCGCGCGCGCATTCAGCGGAGGCTCGCGCTGGGGAGGCAGACGAAAGTATAAACAAGGCTTAAGCACCCTCAAACGCAAGCAAAAGCACCCTCAGTTGATACTGTAATAATATACTGGCGAAACAGATTGGGCAGATTTGCACAATTGTGTTCGCACTCTGGAGAGCGCCAAATGTGAGAGCGCCATCTATTTACAACGTGCTTTTGCAGCGGTGAGTAATGTAGCCAGATCTCTTGAACGCGATCAGAATCTCACCGCTCAGAACGGCAGAGTTTTTATTCAGTGCTGAGTTAATGCAGGCTCGAGAAACTCGAGGCTATACAGTTTATAAAATCCATTGAATAAAACTATTGATTTTCATGCTGCTAAGAGGACCGACGGCCAACTGCATGCTGCAAAGTTTCGGAAGTGACTCTCTAAATATAAATGCTGGATTCACTCTGCACGAGACAGAAATATCCTCCTGAGACCCAGAATAGAGGTTTTGCCTCTGTAGAGGACATTATATTTTAGTGAATTTCTCTGACAACATACACAGTTTTGTCTGGATATTCTTATGAAATATGATATTCTTATGAAAAGATTATTATTTTTTTTACATTACATATTGTCCCAAAAACACATTACTATGCAAATTAGATATAGTGTATAGATGCATTTCATAGAATGGGAATTTCATTTATGGCCATGTTTATCATTAACACTTGGTCAGTTTATTGATTTGTTTGGTTAACTTTGGATAAATATTTTATTTTAATACCGTGTAGTGCACAAAATTAAGATTCGAGAGATGGTTCAAATCAGTGTTCAATAAATGAAGTTAAGTTGTGCATCCACTTATTATTAGTGTGACATTTTAGCATGCAAATGAAGGGGAAAACTTCAAGATATCAACCCTAAAAATCGGCAGCACATATCGGCCATCGGCAATAGAAAAACCCATATCGGTGGAGCTCTATTCCAGTGTATGACGTAGGACACTCTGGTGAGAATATGCTAGTTCTACCAGAAAGGGAGGCAAGATGAAGTAACAATGCGTTAACTTATTAACAGACCAGCAAGTATTATATTAAGAGGTTCTTTGGGGTAGGCCCCGTTCCGTAGCTCACGTTTAGAGGGTAATGGACTCCTGCCTGAAGATGAAGGCAGGGACCATCCTGGTGGTGGTGGGGAGGCTGGAGGTGGGTGTTGGCGTCAGCAACTGCGAACTCAGACATGAGTAAGTACCGATCTTTTATACTCCATGTATAAAATCTAGTATAGATCTGAAGGTAATGAGTGACGTAACATTTGAGTCTTCCTGGGAGAACTTACGCTAGAGCTTTCATTTCTCGCGAGAACAAAGTTTTGTTTTGCTCTATTCTATGCGCTTCCGCGTTCATCACCAGAACTTACGCTACACCTGCGTCCTTCATCATACGTTGGAACGCCAGTCTCTCGTGAACGCGCGTACGGCAGTAAGTGGAAGTTAGAGATGACAGTTTGTAAAGTTTTAAATATGGATATTTTTCTTACACAAACGCATCGCTTCTCTTCAGAAGGCCTTTATTAACCCCCCAGACCCGTGTGGAGCACTTTTATGATGGATAGATGCACTTTTATGGACTTCAAAACAGAAACAGCCATGCACTGCCATTAATGCTTGGGAAGAAATGTTTTAATATAACTCCTATTATATTCGTCTGAAAGAAGAATGTCATATACACCTAGGATGACTTAAGGGTGAGTAAATCATGGGCTAATTTTCATTTTTGGGTGAACTATCCCTTTAAGTAAGTTGAACTTGAGAACCGGATCAGTCAAATTTGTGAAAAAATCAGTGAGAGCAGTTTTATGAACCTGACTGAATGATTCATTGAAAAGATCTGATTTAAAAGAATGATTGGTTCACAAATCAGCTTCTGTCATGAACTCACATAAACCAACAGACCAAGGGAAGCTCAAGTATATATATATATACTAAATAAATAATTAAAAAAATATATTTAAATGAATAAATAATTTGATTTAAATAAAGAAATATATAATACATTCAACAGTACAGTACTATAGTGAGAAGAAAAAACATAATAAATAAAAATAATAATGTAACATAAAAAATGAATGAAACAATTCCAAATAATATTTAACACATTTATAATGTTAATTATGAATTCATTTTCATATTTGGGGGTCAGTGGCATCTAAAAGATTAACAAACCCTGGTATGAACAATATTTATGATGCTTCTATGGTGCCTTTGTGTCATTTTTGCAGTTTGAAAAGTAACATTTATTGTACTTGCATGGAGAAAAACATGCAACAGCCTTCAAAAATTACCTTGTCAAGTGCCATAGAATAAACAACGTCATTATTCATTAATACGTAAATTATGTTAGAAATGTAATTTTTGGTTGAACTATTCTTTTAAGAAGAAATTTAGAGTGAAAATATTCTGGTCTCATGCCATGCAGTGGTAATAGATCTCACACATATTCTTCTCACACATAGTCGAGCAGTTCATTAACCCAAATCAAAGGCAACTGAGATTGCCCTGTTTATTAATTTTAGAAGCTGGATGGGGGAGCAGATGAAATTCACACAAATGTCCAGAGACTTGTTTTTATAATTAAATAAAATAAAATAAACAACTTTTCTCTTCTACCCACCTGTTCTATTTTGTGAATCCCTGCAGCGCGCGCGCGCGCGCGTGCGTGTGTGTGTGTGTGTGTTTTTCAACCTCGACGCGTGCGCTGCGCGCGCTCTCCTCTCCTCTTCGCGAGTTCGCTCTCGACTATCACTTCCGTGTTGGCGTGTCCCGACGTCACGCGGAATGTGAAGCAGGAAACACGGATGTGTTGCGCTTAATCTGCATCTACAGGTATTCACACACAACTCTCTTTCTTTACTTCTTTAATTCTTAACAACACAGACATGTTTGATAATGTGCGCTCATAGCCGTCAGTTTAAGGTAGATATTGTTGAGGGGTTCTGATCGGATTCGTTTAATCCGTATGTCTCTGTGTGTGTGTTTGTATGTGTGTGATCCAGCCGTGTTCCGATCCATATGTTAAAGCCAACCACCCTTCCAAGCTGATCTGATCCGATCCAGACACAGTGTATCGTACGCGGGTTGGACGCGGGAACCGAGTGGAGGAATGCCTGCCGGTAAGAACCCGAACCCGCGCCGGTCACAGCCTCGACCCTCTGTCATTCACTTTAGACGGTTTATGTTGCAAATGTTCTGCTGCAGTGTGTATGTGAGAATGAGTCAGTGTCATTGCTGGGGTTCTGCTGATCTCAGCTCTTCCCTGCTGCTTCTCCATTAACAGAAAAGCACAACAAATTGCTATGGTTTTACAATGGTTTTGGTTCTCTTGGTACCCTAAATACCAAGCAAGGTACGTGAATATGTTAATCATTCAGTACTTTGGTATTCCCAGGGTTCCCATGGTCATTGGCATTGCAGTTTGTTTTACCCATGATCCCATGCAGGACAGTGACTCACGTCAGACTCAGTTGAGGTGTTGGCACTGATGCCATGTACCTTGACAGCAGGTGGCACTGACATGTGATTTCAGCACAAAATCCTACCCAGCAGGTTCCAAGACGGACATCTTACATAATGTTTTTGGACGTCTATAATTTTAGTGTTTTTGAAATGCTTCTGAGAGTCTCCTGCAGCAGGGAGACAATGTGCTTCATTCTTCAGTGTTATTAGTATCACTGAGACCCTATTAAAGTTGGCAGGAAACAGAAGTTGTAATATTCTTTCCTTTCCCTGTTGTGACGTATGTTGAGTAAAACGGCTTCTCAAATGAGAAAAAATGTAAGGTGGGACTTGATTTTGTCCATTGGGAATTGGTTGGATGGTTGTGGTTTGCTATTGCTGTGATGTCATGTGAGTGACAGGTTATTGGCCCGCCCTCACGCCAGTAAACACATCATCAGAGAAGAGATATAAGAGTGAAGGGAAGTTATTTTTAGTTAAGTTATGATGAAAGGGGACACATGAATTAAAAAAGTAATGATAAATCATTTATAATACTTGCTACAATATTCCATAAAAAAAAAAGAAGAATATTCAATTTTGATTTTATGGTGACTTTGATATTGAGCTGATGATGTTGTTGTAAATTAGCTTGCAAGATTACTTTGGCGTTGTTTAGTTTATGGCATACTGTATGCTTTTCTTCTTCTGGTGTTTGTGAGACTGATGATGTTTAGCTTGTTGTTTGGCATTGTTTACAATATCCGTGAATGTTTTTGCGGTGTCAAATGCATAAGTGATAACATTATGCAGTCTAAATTCTAAGTTTTGGGTCTAGTTGCATAAACTTAAGGCTGATTTATACTTCTGCGTCGGACATGCGCTGTAGCCTCTACGCCGTGGGCTATGCACCGATTTTCCTTCATACTTCTGCGTCGTTGTCCGCGTTGACGTGCAATTACACATGCAGAGAGAGCATGATAACCCCTGAGTGAGGGGTTCTGGCAGACCAATCACAGCGCTTGCAGTCCGCGTAGAATTTACGCGTTGTTGTTACATTTTTGGAGAGGTGCATGTCAGGATTTGCCATAGGCTACGCATGCTACCCACAGTCTACGACGTAGCTACGGCGTACACACAACGCAGAAGTATAAATTGGACTTTAGCCACTATGTTAAAGGGAAAGTTCACCCAAAAATTTCAATTAGCCCATGAATTACTCACCCTCAAGTCATCCTAGGTGTATATAACATTCTTCTTTCAGACGAATACAGTCGGAGTTAGTTATATTAAAAAATGTCCTAGCTCTTCCAAGCTTTATAATAGCAGTGAATGGGTACATGCTTAAAAATAAAGGTTCTTAAAAGGTTCTTTGGCGGGTGTATGGTTCCATGAAGAACCTTTAATATCCAAAGAACCTTTCCATTGCACAAAAGGTTCTTTGTAGTGCAGAAAGGTTCTTTAGACTATAAAATGGTTAGAAAAAAATGGTTCTTTAAAGAACCTTTCACAAAACAGTTCTTCAGGGAACCAAAAATGGTTCTTCTATGGCATCACTGTGAAAACCCCTTTTTTTGGTTCTTCCTGGCACCTTTATTTTTAAGGGTGTAGTTATGTTTTGAAGTCCATAAAAGTGTATTTATCCATCATAAAAGTGCTCCACTCGGCTCCGGGGGGGTTAATAAAGGCCTTCTGAAGTGAAGTGATTTGTTTGTGTGAGAAAAATATCCATATTTAAAATTTTATAAACTAAAATAAAACTAGCTTCCGACGGACAGCCGTACGCAAGTCGACTTACAGCAAAAGAGTAACCCATGACGCGGATAGGGCTGGGCAACAAACTCAAGCCCCTCTTCTCTTATAGCGAAATCCTCCGGCAATTCTCTTTAAAAATTCTCGTTTTAGACTTTTGATTCATGACCGGTGTTTTGTTTTGCTCCATCCTCTGCGCTTCCGCATTCATGAATACGCATGCGTCAAGGGTGTAAGGGTCAAGGGTTACTCTTTTGCCGTAAATCGATGCCTACGGCGGTCGACCAGAAGCTAGTTATTTTAGTTTATAAAGTTTTAAATATGGATATTTTTCTTACACAAACACATCACTTGGCTTCAGAAGACCTTTATTAACCCCTCAGAGCTGTGTGGAGCACTTTTATGATGGATACATGCACTTTTATGGACTTCAAAACAGAACTTCCCTTTCACTGCCATTATAAAGAGGTTTTTTTTTTAAAGAGGTGGTTGATTGCCCATTTTTACAAGATGTAAAATAAGTCTCTGATGTCCCCAGAGTGTGTATGTGAAGTTTTAGCTTGAAATATACCACACAGATCATTTTTTATAGCATGTTAAAATTGTCACTTTTTGAAGGTGAGCAAAAACATGCTGTTTTTGTGCTTCCATTTAAATGCAAATGAGCTGCTGCTCATGGGGCGGAGCTTCAAGAACTCCAGTTAGCAGCTCTAATAACCTCATGCAGACAGGCAATGAAACTGTTCAGCCTTTTATGTTCAAACCGGAGATTAGACAATGATGGAGGGACTCAAGAAGAAGTGACAACATGTAGAATGCAACAGGACATTTCTGAATGGTTAGTTGATGAATTTATGTAGCTGATGTGGAGTTAACTATCTTCAAGTCATTGATTAGCATATTCTGTCATGATAATCTCACCCCCTTCCCGGTGGTGTTCCCGGGGGCAGGGTTTATGTAAATTTCAGGGTTAGTGTTGTCATTAACCCGGGAGGAAGCTTGTGTAGTCCCTACCAGCCGTTTGCTGTAGTCCTTAAAATCAATTTCTTTAAAAGAAAATATCTCATAATCAACCACCCCTTTAATATAACTTAATATTGTATTCGTCTGAAAGAAGAAAGTCATATACACCTAGGATGACTTGAGGGTGAGTAAATCATGGGCTAATTTTCATTTTTGGGTGAACTATCCCTTTAAAGACTGTCTTAAGAACTAGTTTGACCAACTAGCAGTTAGTTAAGAGGTAATCAGTCTTACTTTTCCAATTCAGATTAGACCAATCTACCTTTTTATGCCATTTACTTTTACTTTTAAAAAGTTAGTACCAGTCTTGAAGAAAAAAACTCAATGGCTAACTTTTAAGATTACTCTAAGCAGCTTATGCAACCAGATTTAGCCACATTTAAAAAGCCTTTTTAAAATAGCTAATCTATGTTCACATGTGACCACATAAGTTCAATTCTGTATTAATTCGGCAAGTTGCGACAACCAACTTCTTTCTGTATTTGCATATTCATCAATGTTTAACGTCTCAGTCACTCCCATCATGTGTAAATAACATAAAGTAGTCCTTCCCACTGTTAGCCGTGCAACAGCAACAGCAAATATGTCTAACGTTTTGTAAACAGTAGGCCTATAAGCAAACTCTGACATTTTTATAATTGCACACAGTAAGTTGCCATACCGTCCAGTTAATGTTTTGGTGTTTGTGACATTGTTTAGTCTGTGATGTTTAGTTTAGCATAGAGTATAGTTTTGTGTGACATTTAGCTTGCCATTGGTGGACGTTTTGGTGTTAATTAGCAAGTCTTCAATTAGCATGTTATTGTACTTTTGGTGTTTGATTATTTTGCTGTTGTTGGTTTTAACATTTGGGTAATATGTTACGATAAGGTTTTATTTGTTAACATTAGTTAACTAGATTAGTTAACATAAACTAACAATGAATGATACTTCTACAGCATTTTTAAGTCTTTACTGATACATTTTTTAGATCAAAATTGTATCTGTGTTAACATTAGTAGTTAATGCACTATGAACTAACTTTTTAACATTTTAACAACTAACATTAACAAAGATTAATAAATGCTGTAAAATAGTTCATGTCTTAACTAATGTTAATAAATGAGACCTTATTGTACAGTGTTACTAACATTTGTGATTTTGTTTTGTTGTTAGCTTGCAAGATTGCTGTGGTATTGGTTTGTAAATAGTGATCTTGGCTCTTTTTTGGCATTGATTAATTAGCCATACATGTTTACAATATTGCTGTTGACTGCAGTTATGTTTGATGTTTATGACATTGTAGTTTTGCATACCATTTAGTTTGCCATTTGTGATATAGTATACAGTGTTGCATTGTTTCATCAGATTGCATAATGTGTAGTTTGACGCAGTAGACCAGACACCCCTCAGGGTTACTGCTGCTGACGCGTTGCACAGAGAAGTACAACTAGCACACATACACGTATACACAATCTGGGAGTAGGGTGACCTCTCCACTGAAGTACAAACAACTCCCACACCCCTCAGAGGGAGTATGATAACCTCTCTGCTCTGACACACACACAGTCTATTTCTGGGCAGTCAGGACCCTGTAAGATGAGCGCTTTATCCTTGACATGGGATGAGAGAGGAAAATGGAGAGAAAAAGTGATTCTGTAAATGTTCTATGAGGCAGCATTCACACAACTACAATAGAATAAAGAAATAGACTTCCCTGAAAAACTTCAAGCACTAGAAATAAGAAATACTAGCCTACATAAATTGTATAAAATACTCAAATGTATAAAAAACACAGCATATCTTCACTGTGTAAATTAAATATACATTTATTATTATTAAAGTGATTCAGTCAAGAGCATTAAGAGATTTTCTCTTTTTTGTTGTTTGATTACCGTTAATGACACAGATGACACCAGTTTTATTAGGCTGCTGTCACTTTAAAGCTATTAATAAACCTATTTTGCAAAATTCACTTTTACATGGTGTTTGAACATAAATGTATGTTGGCAGTGTGTGACAGTGTGTGTACCACCCTATAATGGTAAAAATCCACACACTTCTCTTTTTTTAATCCCCATAAATCTTAAGCAGTGTCTCAGAACAAGTCGTTTTGCAGATTGTAGCATATTTAATGTCGCATTGCTTAGGTCCCGTCCATGACTACTGACGGACTCTGCCCTATTAGCATAGACCACGCCCTGAGTGAGCTGTACACAGTCCACCATGTTTATCTCCTCGCCAGAGCATTCAAGTAAGAAAATGTATTCTTATTAAAGCTACTAAAGTTATTCAATCAAGAGCAGTAAATGATTTTCTATTTTTCTTTTGTTGTTTCATATTAACAGCATAGCAGTAGGTACTGTATATTATGCTGCTTTCACTTTAATACACAGATCTCATATACACATGAGATTTTTACTTGCTGTTTACGTTCACAGACATAACCGAGTGTGTTTATGTGAACTTGTGTGTTTTTGAAATAACCTTGTGTGTATTTGACAGTTTAAGGGCAATAAGACGTGAAAGAGAACTTTAGTTTAATACTCACAGGACGCACCAGTATTAAATGTGCGTGCACTCAGAAAACCATATATCAGAAGTTTAGACTGATATGGCTTTAATAAACTTTCATGATGATGAAAAACAGCAGTGTCACGTGAGCATGACTGTGATAGAGAGAATAATCAAAACCAAACAGATGTTTTAGTTTTTGGCAGAGTAGCCGAGGCATGAGCTGTATCCGAGGCTCCGCCCTCTTCTGGAAAGCGAGGTGGGGAGCAGTAGCTAATTTGCATTTAAACATACGGCATGTTTTTCCTTATACTCAAAAATTGGCATTTACAACATGGTATAAATGATCTCTAGGGTATTTTGAGCTTAACAGACACATTCGGGGGCACCTGAAACTTATATTACATCTTGTAAAAAGGGGCATAATAGGTCCCCTTTAAGACCGAATGCACAGATCCAATATACTGATTCACATGTGTTTTCTTTCTTAACTGTTTACATTCACTTAAGACATAAATTAATGTGTTTACGAGGATACTTGCAAAGATGGACATTTTGACACATAAGTATGTGTATTTACCCCTTGAAGCCCAATTAGGCGACAAAAATAACTCGGTTCAGTACTCGCATGCTTTATGTGTGGATTGTGCGTGCATCTCTTAAACAGTGCTCAGAAACCATCTCTCAGACATATTCGCATATAATAAAAAGAGTTCTCTTTGGTTGCTTATTGCATTTCAATAACTTGTTATTGTTATTGAAACGCAATGCTTAAAAACAGAGAAAAATTATTGTTGGAATCACTTTCAAAAAATAGCTAATAGATGAAAAAAAAAACGTTTACAGCCAATCAGAATCCATTCTGCTTCAAAGAGCTTGAGCATTTAAAGCGGCAGCCAACAGAACTGCAGTGTGCGCTTAGAATAAATAGTATCGTCCGGACATCCGCTGGTGTGTGCGCTTAGAATAAACAGTATCGTCCGGACATCCGCTGGTGTGGATGCTTATATAGTTATCGTTACAGTTATCGTTCTTGGTGTGAACGGGACTTTACCTAGGCGCAGTTTTTGGAATCTGGAGCACATTAATAAAAACACAAAAATAAAGGAGTATTATTATTATTATTTCAACTTGAGTTTGCACACCCTTAACAGTTTCTGTTGGCAGCAAAACATTGTCAAAACCTGACTTTGGATTCAGAAGTCATTGCTTGCTAGTTTGCAGTTTGCACACCCTGCTGAACATGAGAACTGCTGTTTCAGTGTGATTTTATGCCTTTGTTCTTTCATTTAAGATATCTAAGCAGCAATATGAGATGTTAAGTGTTTCTCATATTGCTGTTAAAATTGTAATGTACATTTTTTTGTTATATTGACCAGATCATACAGACCTACTCAGGTGTTATTGCCGTTTAGATTGACAGTTTGTGTCTCTTTGCATGGGACAATGACCAGCCTCTCTCTCTTTCTCAAGGGTCGCTTTTCCCTCTCTGTTTATCTCTCTCTCTCTCAACAATCTTTCTCCCTCTCTCATGGCTTTGAGATGATAATGTGCACGTTCGCAAAGCAAAGTTTGATCTTCCGTTGGCCGTTTTGAGTACGTGAGAGAGTTTGATCTGTGTGTGTTTGTGTGTGTTTGATCTGTTTTGTATAGGTGTTTCTCGCTTTCCTTTTAGCAGTGTCTCATTCATATGCAGTGGACGACGTGCTAGTGAAGATTCTGTGTGAGAAAAACATCAAGGGAAAGCGGCGGCGTGTGTTTTTTGTTGGTCAAGAGTGTGCGCGTGCATGGTGGCATTATTCGGACAGATGCTTGTGTCGACACTGCAGTGAAATATTCAGTGTGCTAAAACATCAGCATCATCAGAATTAAATACAGCTCACCCCTCTGTCCTCATGCAGATGCATGCACGCGCGTGTGTGTTATAGAATATGGTTAGACTTCCTGCACTGTACAGTACCTAGAGAGAGAAAGATAGTAAGACAGAAAGAGCAATTGTCTCCCAGGTCCAGTGAGCAGACACAGACACAGACATGGACTCAGAGAACGCTGATGCTGGTAGGTCTGATCGGCGTGTGTTTGTGCTTGTTTTTTTTGTCTGTGTGTCCTTGATTGCTTCCTTTCAGATAATTTTAAAGCATGTGAGATATATATATATATATATATATATACATACAGCTTTAATAGTGTCTCATTTCTCAATTCTAAGGGTAAAAGCCTTGATTAGAATTAACAATTGACCAATATATCGACAAGGCCGATATTTAGCCATTTTAAAGTCATTGGCTGATAACCGCTTTCCTGGCCAATTAGTTCCCCTTTGTGCTAAAGATGTCCATATGAATGTGATTGTAGCGGTGATAATTCGAAGTAGATCAATTTAAAGATGCAATTTAAGTTTAATTTGAAGCTCTCAGCACACTGTCAGCATGTAAATCAAATATAAAAATATATATATATATATATATATATATATATATATATATATATATATATATATATATATATATATATATATATATATATATATATATATATATATATATATATATAATTAATCGAATTAATCTAACTAATTGACCATTTGGTTATTGGAATTAAATTAAAGGGCACCTATTATGCCCCTTTTTACAAGATGTAATATAAGTCTCAGGTGTCTCCAGAGAGGTTTGAGAAAAATTAGCTGTTTTGTGTGTGTCTCCTTTAAATGCAAATGAGCTGCTGCTCCCCACCGCAGAGGGTGGAGCATTCACAGCTCGTGAACATGAATGAAAACTGAAATATGATGCATCTGTTTGGCTTTGATTATCTTCTCTATCGTGGACACGCTCACGTGACATTGCAGTACTTCATCATCATGAAATATTATCATCTGCATGCGTTTTAAAGCCATCTCACTCTGAACCTTACAGTCTATGCTCTCAGCTTGAGCACGACCAAAGTGACTTGATCTCAACACTCGTGGGCGGGGCCTGTGAAATGTGATGTCACTTTGCCAGGAAAATGCAAACAGCTTGTTCTGAGACACTGCTAATGATTTATGGAGACTCAAAAAAAAAAAGGAGTGGGTGGATTTTTACCATTATAGGGTGGTTGTGCACATACACTGCCAACACACATTTATGTAAACATAACTCAAAAAATAACAACAGCCAGTGATGAAACAATTTTGAGTTTTTTTCAGTACCTAACTGTAGAGGGTTTGTTATTGCTGAAGTAGTAAAGCACTGAAATTATTATTATTATTTTTTTTTGTTTCAGTACTTAAGTTTGCATAACTCTTTATGCTGTTTTAGGGTGTTATGTTCTCAGGTCATAAATTAAACCAGTCGTAGTGATGTTCTTTGGCAACGAGAGTTTTACCTTGCAAAAACGCGTCATTGAAGGAGTGCTAATTAAAGGTAAGGTAGGCAATTATTAACACTTTGTTATACTGGTAGACTCTCTTTACATCCTTATAGCAATTAATAATAGAAGTGGTTTAATTATAAATAACATTTAAGGTAACATTTAAATAATGTACATACCCATATCTTCTGTGGAAGTCTCAGGAACAAGAAATCATCGAACAAAAAAATTCAGTCTGATGCAATGTTACCATATCCTACCTGCCTGTCAACATATGTATTTTCATACCTCCCCGCAGCCTGTTCACGCAGACTTCAAAGTTGTAGACAGACATCCACCGAGCACTGCAAACGAACAGCAGCCGCCTTTTACAGTTTCTCCTGAACCAAAACAACAGGCTTATGCTGCGCTCACGCCATGTTGTAACCATAATTATGCGATGGCAACCTGTGACGTTCTATCCGAAGCTGTTCACGTTTTCAGACTCTGATTTATGTGTTTCTGTCAACACTATCAACGGCAAAAGGAATCTGCAGCAGTCAGGTGGTACAAGAGATCTGTAAGTTGTTTATGTTCATTATTATTGTAATGATAGGTGCTTTGAGACATGAGGTAGTTTAACGCCGTCTCTCTTGACGCTTTGCAGAATCTGCTGTGTGCGTTCATGTCTTTTGAAGGAGGCGTGCCTTTGAAGAGCGCTCTGAAGAGAGGGTGGGATCTTATGCAAGCTAGCTTGCTATTGCTAGCCTCTTCGAAATTTCCTACCCTACCTTTAAACGTCACTGTTTCGGTCAATGAATTCAGGGTTCTTCAACTATTTTCAGACGAAACTGAAAATGTTCTCTTTATTTCAGTATTTCTGGTATTAAGTTGTGGTTGTGGCCTAATGGTTAGAGAGTCAGACTTGTAACCCAAAGGTTGCGGGTTCAAATACCGGCATGAAAACAACTGAGGTACCCTTGAGCAAGGCACCAAATCCCCAATCGCTTCTCTGCCACAACAAAAATGGCTGCCCACTGCGCCGAGTGTGTGTTTCTACGATTTGCAGTGTGTGTGTGTTCACTACTCACTACTCCTAATGTGTGTGCACTAACTTGGATGGGTTAAAGGTGCCCTGCCATACAGAATTGTACTTTTTTTAAATATGTTAGGTCCATATGTGTTTTTGTTATGTCGTGAATGTGAAAATGAACTGCTACCTCCTCTGTCAGCTCTAGCCACTAAAAAGAAATAAGTGGAGAAATCAGGTCAATTACAAAAGCTGGTCAGTCTGACGTGGTGTTGCCTGAGCTCATTACTATTCATGAGCTCGCCCAGCTGACGAGACTTATTTTCCGATAATTACCGGCAGACAATACATTTTCCCGCTTATTATACGGCTACTTGCCAAAACGAGAAAAGAAACTTAAAACAATGGGTCTTTAAAAATATTTTGCTACCGTTTCGTGGCTTCCGCTGGCAAAATAAATAGTTTGTCACACAGATAGAACGTGACAGTTTCAGGTGTTTCATGGCAACGTCTTACTAGCTGACTTTCACTTTCAATGAAATTCCATTGCAATAAGCGAACAGACTTCTTGCGGAATGATATGAAAGACGTGATTCAAAAGCACAAAACCCATTGCCATTGACAGCGGTCATTATATACTTTGCAGCGGTAATTATATAGATTTAACAGACCTCTGAATGTTGGGAAGGCCCATTCATGTGAATGGAACTTTCTGCAGCACTCTGAAGAGCTGTGTAATAAGCTATAAGAACATGCTGTAATTATTATTTCAAATGGCAAAACTACCAGGCTCAAACCATCTTTGCTTCTGTAATACCAAAATTACAAGTAGGCTATTTGTCTATGAATGTCAATCTAAGGCAGTCGCCATGTCTCCAAATGTAGGCATAGCCCTTTTTGTCATATAAACACATTTGGCCACTAGCCAATAGTGTAATGTTTTAAAAGTGAAAATGTCAGAAGACAATTGCCATGAATACATTTTATAACTTTTCAAACTGTTTGATGGTTTACTTGCACATAACTTACCATTCAGAAACATCCATGGCTAAATGAGCTGGTTGCGGTTCTTGTGGTGCTTCTGTCTCCTCTTCAGATTCAGGGTCATATATATATCTGAAGAAACCATTTCTGCAGCGATTCCAGACGATAGTAAACAAAGTTTCTCTACTTGCGCTGGGTAAAGGATGCTGATAGCCAGGCTCTCATTGGCTAGCTGTTAGCCAATCAGAGTCAAGCAGCTTACCTCGTTGAATATTAATGACAAGTGGCGCAAATCAAGTCTTCCTGCAGGCTTTCTATACCACGCTAGAATGGCTTGAAACAAGGTAACCAAGGCATTTTTGTTAGAGTCCATGGTAGAACTTCAGACATTACCACAAAAGTAATGAAATACGTGTGGCAGGGCGCCTTTAAATTAAGTGGACAAATTCCTAGTATGGGTTACCATACTTGGCCTTCATGTCACGTCTATATTCTAACTAAATCTATATACATTCAATCACAGGGATAGTTCTTCCAATAATGAAAATTGTCAACATTTTTCTACTCATCCTCATGTGCTTTCAAATGTGTATGACTTTCTTTATTCTGTGGAACATAAAAGGCGAGGGTGTAGATTTGGTTTGAAAATTGGGGGGTTAAAGTGTGAAGCATTTTAATTTAGCATAGTCCTGGGGTATTCTCCTTTGTGAGATTTATTCCTTTGTGTAATTCATTTTTTGCATAGGATACACTGGTATGAAGTATTTTATATTATTATAGAATTTTCTACATCAAAGTGCCATGGGAAGTTGTTTACTAGTATATTCACATCTTCACATTTTCTTCTATAAAATGCTTATCTCCTATTCTTAACAGATATTGTTTTCATTTCATCAGGCTCTTAATGATTTATGTAATCTTCCTTTGTCAAGACAAGCATTTTGACCATTTGACCATTGACATGTATCTAAGTTATTTGTCACCTACCCTTCAGCATTGTATAAACCATTTTGATCTTTAAATATCGGCTTCAGGCATAAAAAACATATTGTTCGAAGACTAATCAGAACCATGAAAAACATGGAAAAAGAGAAAAAACAGAGGGATAATGTGCATATTTTCATACTGCCTAAGTGAATGTCATGCACGCTTCATGTTGTTTACATACCAATACACAGTATGGCACGCATGATTTTGTTTGTAGTAAACAAAATTTTTGCTGCCTGCCGTGTACCCAGATGTCAGTTATATTTTTAAAAGCTATACGTTTAGAGACCTTTGCATTGCGTTATGGGAAATAGTAACTGGTCTAATGATCTCATAAGTGCACTGCAAATGTGAAGACTACGTACAGTGTGTAAATGGCTGAATTCCTCTCAAATGTGAAACCGGTCGGATGCTAGCAAGAGATAAGAGGTTTTCCATTTCTCTCGCTCTTTCCTCTCTTCCTTTTTTCTCTCCGTATTGACTAGCTCATGCATATTTTGTTATCTACCCACCACTCCATCGACCCATGCATGTAAATTTAGTACTAGTGTGTGAATCGGCGGGTTTGGGAGAGTGTATTTGTATAGACACGTATTCTGTCGGATGGCAAAGGATTATGGGTGTTTACATCATAGTCTTCAGCTTGAATTTAGAACAGAAAGCCAGGTATATACTTACTCTAAAGCAAACACGTCTGTGGTCAGACATTAAAATCTCAAGTGGAACCTTCTAGGTAGAACATTCACTGTGGGTGGGTTGTAATAAGGATTAATCTTAAATCTAGATTAAATCAAGGTTTATTTTATAATTCTGTTGCACCAAACTTTAAACCTTGTTTGAAAGTAAGCAGGTTTATATTTAAACCATCATTTTGAACCTGGATTTAATTTATATTTAAGATAGATACAGACGTACAGGTGAGGAGGTTTAAATAAAATGTCCACCTGCAACTAAAATATGTGGCTGATTGAACAAAGACAGAAACAGTGGGTGTGTCGTCAGCTTTCAGTGAGGTGTTTATTACCAATAAGAATGTGAGTGTTTCAAATCTTGTCAGATTAAAAGAAGAGTCTGAAACCAAACGCATCTGCCCAATCTGTGAAGGTTCCTCATTAGGAAATCGACTTCCAAAGATAGAATAAATTCAAGTGAGCGTTACTCAAGCAAATATTTAGAACTACAATGCTTATTTCTCAGCAGAAAGTTGAACAAACTTTTTTTTTTTTATGCATTCACTCCCCACAGGTTATTTTATGTTTATGTCGTGTGCACACAAAGGTCTTAAAATTCTGCCTTCATTATTATGCATCATTGTCTCTCTTTAAGATAGATTGTAATTCTGTTATGGCAGCTTTCTCTCGGGCTCCGCTCCCGCTCTTCAAACTCTTAAGCTATTTCAGGTCCTCATAAGGTTAAGAGGATTTTCTCTGCAGGCGCTGAATCAATCTCTTCATTTCCCCAGGCGATCTCGTGTCGCCACTAATGGGGATTCAACAGGCACCAGTTGGATGCAGGATTTGCACCCAGCTCTGGGGTGGCCCGCACAGGCTGAGCGCCCCCTGGTGGCCGTGGCTGCTATTAAATGGACCGTGTGCTAATGTAGATGGAGAAAACAAAAACTCAATGATTTTGTTTTCAGAATGACCATGGCATTAGTATTATTTATTTATATAGTCTCTTACTTTGTATTTGATAGTTTTAGCCTAGGCTTGTCAACTTGTGAAATCAAATGCCTTTGGAATTGCTCTCCTGTTGACGGAATTGTCACTTGCCCTTATTTGGCCTTTATGTTCTGTTGATCATGTTTATGCCATTTATGCCTTTCAAACTTAAATATGTGGTCTCTATTGAACATTGCTGTTGTGAATTCCTGATTTGTCACCATATTATCTAGCCTGCTGACATGAGATTTTGTAGAAATTGTGAATGTCTTTTGATGTTTTATTTGGAAATGGCTTAAGTATTATGAACAAATCAAGTAATGTTGTAAACATAAATTTTTGTTTATTCAAGTATTTATTAATTTATAGCTGTCATAGAGATTCCCTGTTATAATTGCAAATGAAAAACCTGATATTCAAATATGAGGTTTAATATAATCCAATTATTTGTTATACTATTTTTTTTGGTAAAGAAATCTTAATGTTAAATAGTCTAAATATTACAATCTGTAAAAAAATAAAATAAAAATTGATCAAAATTTGTAGTGTGATCAGTAGCTATGTTTCCTGCCACTTATTTTTATGCACATTTTAAGGGTATCGCATAAAAAAACACGGCAAGATGCGCATTAAGTCTAAAAACATATGTATTTAATTGAGTCGGATAAACTTTTTATCCGATAAGAAAACATGTGCATAAACTACCAATATGTTTCCAGCATACTGTTTTTATGCACATTTTGAAGTATCGCATCAGAAACGAGTGATGGAAACCTGTAAATTTCAGTGGGGAAATTTTTTTTTACGCTCGTTTGAGGTGGTTTCTGAAAAAGAGTTAATAAATTATGGGAGAAACGCATTTGCCGAGTAAATTCTGACGAAGCGAACATTAAACCCATGTGACTAATCTGCTGTTTCTGCTGTGCATGCATGTGTTTTGTGGATTTATTGCTAAGTTTTACCATCAGTTTGTTTCAGATAGCGTGCGAACAGCAAATTGATTCCTGTTTTATATCTGTGCTCTTGGACACATACACACAAAATGCTCGTAAACGCAGTCGGTTATGTCTTAAGTACGTAAAGAGTTGAGAAAGAAATCGGATGTGTATCATATTGGATCCGTGCATTCGGTCTTAAAGTGACAGCAGCCTATGAATAACTCCTGCTAAATCATTGATGTTAATCAAACAAAACATAGCTTTAACAAAGATTAATCTATATTTAATTTATATAGTGAACACTATAGTGTTATTTTACATTTAGGCCTAATTATACCATGGCTGTACCTTACAGTTAGAGCTTACTTTATTTGTAACTTTATGCTGTATTTATCTATATATATATACTGTATATTGGCTTGTATTTTTATTTTTTTTATTCTGTATCATTAGAATTATTGAATTCCATTTAAAAAGTATAATATTAATACAATTATAAAAAATAAGCTCATTTAAAATAAGAATTTCTTTTTTTTTTTTTTTTTTTTCTTTTTTTTTTATAAACATTTTCGTTTTCAGTTTCAGTTTTTGACCAAGAGCATCCAGAATTTTTATTTTGGTGCATCCCTGATTCCCTATTAGATTGTTTATTACCTGTCTTGTGTTGTATGTTTATGCTGAAATATAATAATTGTTTGTATTTTAAAAAACATCTGTCACGAGTCATTATGTGTAGTGAATTGGCTCAAGTGATTTATGTTTCGTGCTTCAGAACTTCCGTTAAGGGAACATAGTGAGCATCAATGCTCCCTGGTTTTCTCAGTGCATTGTGGGACTTTTTAGGGGGCGAACGTTTCAGTGCACTGGTAGTATTTTGCGATTGAGACAGCCCTTAAAATGGCTGACTCCCTGAATAGTGCCCTGACTACTGAACTAGGGAGCTGATTGAGATGCACCCATAGTGTACCTTTAATGCACCCCACTTTTTCCAATCAACTCCCTTTCATTATTCACTGCTGAATTTTCTTTTTTTGTTTTCTTGTAAATGCATGGCATCTTATTTGTTAAATGGTCTCATTTCTGTCTGTCATCTCACAGACAGACCACAGTAGGCGTAACATCCTGTCTGCTTCATTCATCTGTAATTGGTTGGCTTTGCTGTCAGTCCCAGTAGAGGGCGAGTCCTCGTGCAGGTATTCTGTTCAGGTGTGTCTGAGTCTCATACCAGGGTTGTGGCAGGAGGCAGAAAGGTCACTGTTTGGACCAGGTTTGAGGTTTCGGGGGGTCTAAAGGAGTCATCAAAAGACAGGTCATGATGAGGAGGTACAGACAGGTGCCGCGCTCAGAAGCTGACAGAACCTTCAGATATAGACACACCTGGGAGAGGAGATCTTTCCTCAGCAGACTTGGTATCTATGTGTGTGTTTGTTTGTGTGAGATCCTGATGATTAATACAAGCCTGTTGCACACCCTTTGGTAATAAGAATGTTGATGCATTTGTCACTTTGCAGTAGAGCTCGCAAGCCCGCTCTCTTTCGCTTTCCCTTTCCCTCTTCTTCTTTATTTCTCTCCCTCACAGCATCTTTGCTTTTTCGGTCTTTCTGAAGTTGGATCAGGTGTTTGAGCTGATAATGGCGGCTCCTTTTCCACATCTCACTTTACAATCCCTGCACACACACATACGCACACAAACACGTTCTTTTGGCATATGCACATGCAATCCAGATTTATTATCCATGTTGAACTGGATGAATGAGCAATTTCAGCTCTAGCTGGTGAAGGACTGTCAGAGCAGCTTGTGTGTGTGTGTGTATGTTGAATATGAGAAGTGTGTGTGTTTGTGTGTGTACTGGTTGCTCTGCTGCTCTCAGATTTCTTCTTTGACTTTTTTTAATAATTAATTAGCCCTTCAAACTGTGTGGCTGCATCACACACACACACTGCAGTTTGCATTGTGCCTTCAGTTTCCATCAGTGCACATACACATTTCATCCTGACAGCTCATTTTAATATCATGCGTATGTAGATTCTGAAGATCTTATTGGCTCATTTGGGTGAATGTATTAATGTATGGTGTAGGACTGCTTATGTTGCATATCTGTCTTAGCTCATTAGGGCCATTCTTGCGCTCAGAAACTGCCAGACACAGCACAGCGGAATGGAACAGAGAGCTGGTGTCACGAGGCACGTTTGTTAAAGTTGAACTTCTTTAACTTGACAAACCATCTTAAAATGTGGTGCTATATGGCAGGAGACGCTTAAAAATATGTGAGATGTAACACAACAAAGACATCAGTGTAGCGCATGTTACAATAGAAAAACATTTACAAAACAGTGCAGATAGATGCAAGAATGCCACCTTGGATCTATTTCATTAAAAGCACAAACTCACTAGAATCATGTGTTTCTGCAGTTTGAACAGACAGCATACACAAAGTTTATTTAAAATGTCAAGATTGTGTGTCTATACATAACACTTCTTCTCTTTTTCACAGGTGTGTGTGGATGTTGTGGCCCTTTGCGACCACGCTACAAGCGACTAGTGGACAATATTTTCCCAGAGGACCCCAAGGTAACATATCACTGGAATAGATGGTAATTCAATTCCGAAATATTGGAAAGAATTTAATATTCCAGGTTGCCAGCTTGTCTGCTAGGCCTCCATTAAAGTGCATTACTGTACACATAGGCTATTTTTAGTTTATCTGAAACATCTTGAATTTCTTACATTTTCTTAAACACAATTTGTGTAAGATTTATAATATATTATAACATATTGCTGGCAATATATGTACACCGATCAGGCATAACATTATGACCACTGACAGGTGAAGTGAATAAAACTGATTATCTCTTCATCATGGCACCTGTTAGTGGGTGGGATATATTAGGCAGCAAGTGAACATTTTGTCCTCAGTTGATGTGTTAGAAGCAGGAAAAATGGGCAAGTGTAAGGATTTGAGCGAGTTTGACAATGGCCAAATTGTGATGGCTAGACGACTGGGTCAGAGCATTTCCAAAACTGCAGCTCTTGTGGGGTGTTCCCGGTCTACAGTGGTCAGTATCTATCAAAAGTCGTCCAAGGAGGGAACAGTGGTGAACCGGCGACAGGGTCATGGGCGGCCAAGGCTCATTGATGCACGTGCGGAGTGAAGGCTGGCCCGTGTGGTCTGATCAAACAGACGAGCTACTGTAGCTCGAATTGCTCAAGAAGTTAATGCTGGTTCTGATAGAAAGGTGTCAGAATACACAGTGCATCGCAGTTTGTTGCGTATGAGGCTGCATAGCCGCAGACCAGTCAGGGTGCCCATGCCGACCCCTGTCCATCACAGAAAGCGGCAACAGTGGGCATCAGGTGGCCCGGTCTGATGAATCACGTTTTCTTTTACATCACGCAGATGTTTATATGTATGTCTGTATTTATGAGGCAAATGAGACATACACAAAATTTAAATAAAAAGAAATTACAATTATTGAATTATTTTATAAATGATAGTTATTGAGAATAAAAATATAAAATGAAATGTCAAAATTCACACAAATTCACAAATTTAAAATTGAATTTTGAACTTTAATGTTCATAGATTTTGTAACTGATAGAATGGTTAATTGGCCAAGCAATTTTAGCCGTTATCTCAAAATGGCCTCAAAATTGACATATTTAAATGTTATTTATTGTGAAAATTATTTCCTCATGTCTTAAAATAGCTTGAATGTAACTCTACACCCTTGCTTCAATCACACCACTTCAGACTACCTGATCCACTAGGTCAACTGTTGTAAACACTGCGCAATGGCAAATGGAAATACTGGTTTAATTTAGCCATATATGTTTGAACCAGAAACTGATTCAGAAGAAGAAGAAGAAGAGGAGGAAGAGTGGATTATACAGGCTCGTCTACAAGTCAATGTATCAGAATGGTTATGCGTTTTATGTATCACTCTCTAACAACGTCGGACACATAACGGTAATTGACATATTAGCCTTTGTCTTGAGTACGTTATCAAACAGCTAATAATGTGTTTCTAATGCTACACAAACCATGTTCCCATTTGCCATCTCAGAGCCAGACACCTTCTAAAAATCAGTATCCTTAGAAACGCTTTGAACTTAGAAAGTAGAGAAAAGCACCTCCCTGCACATTGGCGGGATTTGTTACATGCTTGTGACGGTAGGAAACGGGTGGTTTTAAACTGCATTTTTGAGACTGTAAAATGCAGTTTTAAAGAGAAAATACTCTGCAATGGTGTTGATTGATGAATTTGCTTTAATGCATATTAAAAACACCACAGATGAGACACAGTAGAATTCAGCAGTCAACAAGTCTTGCTCATTTACCTCTGTTTTTGACAGAGGCTTTAAATAAAATCTTTAAATACCATGATTATATCAGAGTTAATGCTCTGCGCTTTAGACTCATTCAAGTTCAAGTGCTGTGATCAAAATATATTCTCATTGGTTCTTCCTGTCCTCAGAGATCCGCTAAAGTAAATGCCACGGCATAATAAGAAAGAAGCTGCTTGGACTATCAATCTAAATTTAAAGCGCAGTTGACTGGCAGCTGTTGCTTGTTATTCATATTGTTGGAGAGAAATGTCTTGGCACTGTTATTATGAATATGTATTATTAATGCTTTAATTTTGACCTTTGACCTTCTCAACAGTTTGATATAAACCATTACACACACCGGGAAGGTTTTTAACCTTGCTGTTACTCCATATTCATCACATTAACATTCAGCTCTGTTGATTAGAATGAGACACACACACACACCCACCCAATTGTTTTCTCTGAAGGCTAAGTGTGAGTAATATTCTCATGAGAGGGTGTGACTGTTTCCACTGACACACACACACACATAGACAGATTCCCCACAGTCATGTTATGTACCGTATGTTAAAATCATGTTAAGTTAATTAGCACTTTGAGAGCTTCAGGAGTTTATTTCTCTAAAGGGATTTTGGGTAAAAGTGAGCTTCTACTTATGACGCCTTCTATTAGACAGTAAACACAGTAACAGTAAACACTTTTTCCAAAATATACAGCAGAAAAATATTCTACTCAGTCTTTAAAACTCAAAGTTTTGAAATACTTTCAAATAATATTTGTATTTGTATTAACATTTCCAAACAGCATCACAGACTTACGTGGTTATGTGTTCATTCCATTTAAATATATACAGTTCAATCTATATATTTTAGCGTGTCAACAATTAGCACTTTTTTTTACAGAGTGCCCATGTGCATAAATGTGGAGTATGAAATAAGAGGGGTCCCGTAATGAACCCATGACAGAACAAAAAACAATAGGTTACTGTCGTAACCCCTGTTCTCTGAAACATCGAGTGGAGAGATCCACCTATGGGAAGGGCATCCGTACCTGACCTCTGCAGAAGCATCCAATTGCACCAAGTCTGACAAGACAGGCAGGAGCGCACAGCCAATGCCCAGTAAGGCCCCACCCCTTACCTGCGGGCATATATAGCCTGCATGCGCTACATTACATCAGTAAGTATATTTGCTTCTCGTGCGGCAAGCGGGGCAAAGCTGGTGGATCTCTCCACTCAATGTGTCAGAGAACTGGGGTTACGACAGTAACCTATTGTTCTCTTTCATCATCTCGTGTTCGAGATCCACCTATGGGAGAGACATGGACAGCTCCCCGATTGCCCAATACACTCACAGTAAGGTCCTGTTAGCCAGAACGAGACGGTCACCCTAAGGGGCGGTGCTCGACACGTCTCATAATCATGAACCCGCCACACCGACGCACACTCGTAACTACAGTGTACAAGCAGGGCATGAAATGTGTGTGGCCCACACAAAAGAAGGCAAGGTTATGAAGACCCCACCCCCAAAACCGAATGTGCTACCGAGGTTCTGGTGACATCCAGCCTATAGTAACGCACAAACGTATGGGGAGAAGCCCAACTGGCAGCAGAGCAGATATCCTGCAATGATACTCTCCTGAACAGAGCCCAAGAGGCGGCTAAGCCCCTCATGGAATGAGCCCTGATGTCCCCTGGGGGTTGCACTCCCTTCGATTCATAAGCCAAAACTATAGCGTCCACAAGCCAATGTGAAAGGCGTTGCTTAGACAGGGGATCCCCTTTGTGGGGAGGAGCCCATGAAACAAAGAGTTGGTCACTCTTCCGGAACGCACGGGTCCTAGCCAAATACGTCTGTAACGCACGGACCGGACACAGGGCATTCAACCTTTGATCCTCCGCGGAGGAAAAGGGCGGAGGGTGAAAGGCGGACAGCTCCAACACCTCCGATGTGAACGCAGGGAAACATTTCGGCATGAAGGCTGGATTAGGCTTAAGAAAAACCTTATCTCCACCCAGAGAGAATTTAATGCACGAGGGGTGAACCGGGAATGCATGTAACTCACTGACACGTTTGGCTGACGCCAAGAGCAAGGCTGTCTTGAAGGACAGCAATTTTAAGGAAATATTTCCCAGAGGCTCAAAAGGGAATTGAGACAGAGCTTCCAGCACCATCCCATCCCGTCCCATCCAGGGATCGTTCTTTTAATGACTGGCAATGAGCGACGGGCACCCTTCATAAATCTGGAGGAAACACAAAATTTCAGAATCTGAAGTTATATGAAGTTCACCCCCGCCCATCACACCACTCATCGAACACTTGCCACTTACAGCCATATAAGGACTGTGTAGAAACGGCCCTGGCATTCTGTATAGTAGCCACCACGCGCGGGGGAAGCCCTAACTCGCTTAGGTTCGTCCTCTCACGGGCCAAGCCCAGAGAGCTACCCTGTCCGGGTGTGGGTGATAAATCTCACCGTTCGCTTGAGACAATAGGTCTGTGCGGGGGGGGAGGCTCCATGGCTGGGCATGTAACAGAGGGATTATCTCCGCCAGCCAGGGTGCTTTGGGCCACCTGGGCGCTATAAGAATGAGAGACAGGCGCCCCTCTTTTACCCTGGCCAGTGTGGGAATTATCAGGCACAGGGGAGGAAAGGCATATAGCAGCACTCTGGGCCACGGGTGGGCCAGTGCGTCCACCCCGAGGGGCGCGTCCAAGTCCTTTAGCGAGAAGAACATAGGACAATGGCTGTTTTCACGCGAGGCGAATAGATCTACGGACGCCTGTCCGAATTTCATCCATATAATGTCTACTATCCGGGGGTGGAGGCGCCAATCTCCGAAGAGTGGGTTTCCCCTTGATAGAAGATCCGCGCCTCTGTTCAAAATCCCTGGAACACGAGTCGCACGTAACGACAGGAAAAATCGCCTGCTCCATACCAAAAGCTTGTAAGCTAGAGCATTAAGTTTCGACGAGCGCACGCCGCTATATACTATACGCTATATACGCCGTGATATAAGCCACTGCCGTGGTATTGTCGCAGCGTACAAGCACATGATGTCCCTGCAGACGAGGCAGAAAATGATTCAGAGCCTTCCAAATGGTCAGAAGCTCTAAATAATTTATGTGCTCTGAACGTAGTTTGCTCGGCCACAAACCGTTCACAGTTCTGCCCTCTTGGGTGGCAACCCAGCCTGTTAAGGACGCATCCGTTGTCACAACTTTCCGCAACATAACCGTCCCCAGAGGGGCGCCCTGTGCGTAAAAGTCCACGCTCTTCCAGTGGCGCAGAGCTGCAGCGCAGGTGCGCGTCACTGTTACAGAGCGGCAACGATCGTGTAACGGGCTGAAATGTAGTGACAAAACCCACTTCATGAACGCCCTCATTCTCAGGAGTCCTAGTGGGAAAACCTGGATAGATGAAGCCATAAGACTCTGTAGCCTGAGACATCTGCGATATTGCACCCTCGCCCCCTCTCTGAACTGCGACAGACAGTCCATTAGAGAGAAAACGTGCTCCTGTGAGAGACGCGCTTGCATGGCGACTGAGTTCAGCTCCAAGCCCAGGAAGATCACATTCTGGCTGGGTGTAAAATTGCTCTTGTTCACGTTCACCCTGAAGCCCAGTGATGTGATGTGCGCGAGCACACGGCAGGTGTCCTGCAACACCTTTTCTCTCGAATCGGCTATGATGAGCCAATCGTCTATGTATGTCAGGATCCGTAGACCAGACATTCTCAGGGGGGTCAAGCCCGCTTCTGTGCACAGACAAATTGTGCGGGGGCTTAGGCTTAAAGGGCAGGACCGTGAATTCGTAACAAATGCCTTGATAGGCGAAACGAAGAAACTTCCTGTGTGGTGGATAAATGCTTATGTGGAAAAAAGCATCTTTCAGATCGACCGATGTGAACCAGTCGTTCCGTTTTATGGCGTGGGCGAGCGATCCATGAGTTAACATTCTGAAATTGTATTTCCTCAAATGTTTGTTCAACACCCTGAGATCCAGAATAGGACGGAAGGAACCGTCCTTCTTTGGAACCAGGAAATAACGAGAATAAAAACCCTGGTTTATCAGATTGGGGGGTACCACCTGAATTGCACCTTTGTTCAGAAGAGAGGAGATTTCCTCCTTCAGAACGTGCGCTGTGCTTTCCTCTGAAAGCAGACACAGTAAAAATGGCAGAATAGAACTGTCACGCCTAGCGGAGGCTGATCTGAAGATATTTCCTCCTGCAGACAATAAGTGAGCAGCGCAAATTCGACTGAGCTGTGTCAGTGCAGAGATCGCGAGAAGCGAATATCAACTGATGTACAGTAGTGCATGCAGGCTATATATGCCCGCAGGTAAGGGGTGTGGGGCCTTACTGGGCATTGGCTGCGTGCTCCTGCCTGTCTTGTCAGACTTGGTGCAATTGGATGCTTCTGCAGAGGTCAGGTACGGATGCCCTTCCCATAGGTGGATCTCGAACATGAGATGATTAAAGAGAACAGTGAAGTATTCATCAGGTGATGTGGTTGTTATAGCAGCATCTCAGAGATCTTAAATCAATTAATTAGCAGAAATTATTACTCCACTCGTGGCGTCATTGATCAATGTGGTTCAAACGACGGAGATGTGTCCCTGTTCGGGAAACAAGCATGACTAGCTAGTTAGTTTCTATAATGACGCATCGTACTATGGTAGTTAATCAGAGTTATGTCATTATACAGGAAATGCACCCCAGAGTAGTCCAGATATTTTAGGATAATCTGAGCCGTTATCAACAACAGTAGGAGATTTCCTTCAGACTTGCAAAAGGAAGAAAAACAATAAATGGATACAGCACAATAATGCATCTTCAGTGCAGTCACTTCAAGAGTCCAGGGTTTATCGCAAAAAAAATTAGTTTTTTCTTCTAACTTTTTTTAATACAAATATTCATTGTTTTTTCCATTTTTGTTCTTCAGGATGGACTGGTGAAATCTGATATGGAGAAGTTGACGTTTTATGCGGTGTCGGCACCAGAGAAGCTGGACCGCATCGGAGAGTACCTGGCTGAACGTCTTAGCAGAGATGTGGTACGACATCGCTATGGGTAAGACACGCACAAATACACACAGAGTTATTTCCCACACCGCTTTATTGGCAGTGCAAAATTAACTTTCACACACGTGCTAATGATGAGTGAAGTTAAGTTAATCTACCATGAATACTTCTTACTGGCTATAAAACTGTAAATTTATATATATACTGATGTTATAGTTATTGCATGTTATTGTGTTGCTTGCATCATCATATGCAAGCTAGTCTCCACCTCTTAGTAAGATTGCACCTGTCACCAAAATGTAGACATATTGGGATTTTATTCCTCGCATTTTCTTTTTGTTATCTTAATTCGACAAATATTCGGGTGTTCTGAATAAAAAAACTAGGGATGCTAGATAAACTTATAATGGTAATTTGTCCACAGAGGTCAAATTTTTTAAATTGCAAAAAATGTTTTCATTAATACACTCTTAAAAATAGACGTTCTTTATTGGCATCTATAGGGGCTTTCGCTTCTTATTACAGGAACTCAGTTACAGGAGCTAACCATCAGGGAGGCCCTCTGAGAAATAAATGTTCCTAGGGTAATTTTCCTGGTTGCATTCGCTCCGCCAGTAGGAACTCTGAAGTGACTCATTTTTTTCCTCCAAAAGACTAAAAATGTTCCCAGTTCCTGCGGTGCAAAAATACCCAAAGGTGGCTACTTCCACCAGTAGTTATAGGAACTATGAAAACGTTCCTCCTTTATGTTTGGCATGCTTCTGTCACGAGCGAAAATGCAGGTGACAATAAGCTGAAGAAATATATTGGCTAGCATAGTTCATGTTTGTTGGTTGGATTCCAGGCGACGTTCTTTTTAGCCGCTGGAGGTTGTTGGCGTGGTCTTGAGCCTTTCCTCTGTATAGATCAACGCGATCTGGATAGCCAATCAGCACGCAATTACGTCAGTGGTAGTTCCTATTGTGCTGGGTTTGACCCTACTCTGAAGTAGGAGCTAATTTAGTTCCCCCAAAAGTAAAAAAATAAATAAAATCATTCCCAATTCCTATGGTGCGAACACGCCAAAAAGTGAGTACTTCCGCCATTAGTTCTAGGAACTACAGTATGAAAAGGTTCCTCCGGTGCGAAAGCCCCTTTTAACATGCTTGAAAACTGTAATAGTTTTCCACTGCAAAAAAGGTTGTTAATAGTGGAAAAAGGGTTCTTTAGCTAAATTAAACATTAAAATGTTGTTCACATTAAGAACAATGTTTCTTTTAAAGGGATAGTTCACCCTGAAATGAAAATAAAGCCATCTTTTACTCATCTTTTAGGCTGCTGACGGCTCGCTCGCACTCACAGGAACACGCACAGAGTAACGGCCGAGCTCAGTATTTTACTGAATAATAAGGTTTCTTTCTCGCAAAACCGTATGAACACTTTCCATATATGGCGCGTGTCTCTCTGTATCATTGCGTGATACTTTTGTATCCTTTTTGTAAAGTTTTAGCCTGGTCACCATTCACTGCCGTTATATGGAGCGCGTGCAGGACGTTTATAAAAATAACGTCGATAAAAGGTCATAGGGCATACATAGGGCAAGATAGAAGGACGTAGGGCATTGGAACAACAGCAGGGTGAGTAAAAGATTGCTTTATTTTCATTTCAGGTTGAACTATCCCTTTAAGAACTGTTCATTGAAAGGTTCTTTGAGGAACCCAAAAATGCCCCCTTTTGGAATGCTTTGAATATCACATCAGAGATGTTCAGACTATAATTCTTAAAATTGTAATATTTATTTTATTTTTGTTTTCTTACATTTTTACTTCTATTTGGAGCTTGGCAGTTGTTCATTTTGGACCCTTCTGTGTGTGTCCACAGGTACGTGGTGATAGCGATGGAGGCGTTGGATCAGTTGTTGATGGCGTGTCATTCCCAGAGTATCAAGCCATTTGTGGAGAGCTTCTTACACATGGTAGCCAAACTGCTGGAATCCAGAGAACCAGATTTACAAGTGCTGGGCACCAACTCAGTAAGTTTATGTGTGTGACTAAACAAACCTGAGGGATGCAGTTCCAAATCTCAGCAGGAGACATGAGAGATTCAGGTGGAAGATGAGAAATGGCTTTGACTGTTATTCTGCCATTTGTTATGGTGCTTTTTTTCTTTTATTCTCTCTTTCAGTCTCTTGCTCTCTCTCTCTCGCTCTCTCTCTCTCTCTCTCACTCACTGCTCACTCAATTTTCTGCTGTATTATTCTTCATCTGGGTTTTTCATATCTGCTCACAGAGGATCTGAAGCATTTCATTGCAAAGATTCTACTGTATTGAATTGTTTGTGCGTTTTGAACATTGCAACTCATTGAACAATCCTGAAACTACATTTCTCAGTAACATGCGATATTATTTAATGTCATCGCAAAAGCAGGTCATTCAGAAATCGTCACAGTATTGACTGCATTAGTGCATATGACTGCTCACATCATTTATATAGGAACTTTCAAAAACAGAAGCCAGTCGAAACAGAGGTTGTTTAATGCATGTTTAATAATGAGGGTCAAGGGATGGGTGGAAAATGTTCATGTAAAACTGTTTAGTGAACTCCTGTGTAATAAAACGCTACTGACAAGTTTCACAGAAAAGTCTAAGCTAGTCCCAGACTAAAATGCATGTGTGAGCTGTCTTAACTGAAAGCAACTTGCACTGACATATCTTAAAATATGTCAGTGCCATTGTTCTGTCTCAAGATGCACACCAGTAATGTTTTTTTTCTAAGGCACGTTTACAAAAGCTACTTAAATGCCCTAATTTAACTAAAGCCTAATCCTGGCTTAACCTAAGCCCTGTCTGTGAAACCAGGTCTATAAATGTAAAATATGAACCCCTTTTTTATTTCAAACAGACAATGATTTACACATATGCACATGAACACACACTCTTGCTCATCTAACGAGATGTCACACTTGTCTGGCTGATAGCAGTAACTTCCTCTGCACATCATTGAAAGGGAATATCACCATCACACCTTTGTGTTGGGAGTGTTTTTGATTCTGTTATTGTGTGAAAGAGCAAAAGATTGGGCGTGGTTTTGTGTTTTTCAGACATAATCATTCTGAGTATGTGTCTGATTCCTTGTAGTTTGTGAAGTTCGCGAACATTGAGGAGGATACGCCCTCTTACCATCGCAGATATGACTTTTTCGTCTCGCAGTTCAGTGCCATGTGTCATTCCACACACGAGGACCCCGAAACTCGCAGCAGGTGTGTGCTGTCATGTGTCTGTCTGTGGTTGTTTTATGTTGGGCTGTCAATAAATGAAAATAATTTAAATTAAATTAAATAAACTATAACAATAAAATATAATTAGTGATGGATAATCGATTAATCGCATAAAAAATAAAAGTTTGTGTTTACATAATAATGTGTTTACTGTGTATAATTATTATGTACACTCACCTAAAGGATTATTAGTAACACCTGTTCAATTTCTCATTAATGCAATTATCTAATCAAACAATCACATGGCAGTTGCTTCAATGCATTTAGGGGTGTGGTCCTGGTCAAGACAATCTCCTGAACTCCAAACTGAATGTCAGAATGGGAAAGAAAGGTGATTTAAGCAATTTTGAGCGTGGCATGGTTGTTGGTGCCAGACGGGCCGGTCTGAGTAGTTCACAATCTGCTCAGTTACTGGGATTTTCACGCACAACCATTTCTAGAGTTTACAAAGAATGGTGTGAAAAGGGAAAAACATCCAGTATGCGGCAGTCCTGTGGGCGAAAATGCCTTGTTGATGCTAGAGGTCAGAGGAGAATGGGCCGACTGATTCAAGCTGATAGAAGAGCAACTTTGACTGAAATAACCACTCGTTACAACCGAGGTATGCAGCAAAGCATTTGTGAAGCCACAACACGCACAACCTTGAGGCGGATGGGCTACAACAGCAGAAGACCCCACCGGGTACCACTCATCTCCACTACAAATAGGAAAAAGAGGCTACAATTTGCACGAGCTCACCAAAATTGGACAGTTGAAGACTGGAAAAATGTTGCCTGGTCTGATGAGTCTCGATTTCTGTTGAGACATTCAGATGGTAGAGTCAGAATTTGGCGTAAACAGAATGAGAACATGGATCCATCATGCCTTGTTACCACTGTGCAGGCTGGTGGTGGTGGTGTAATGGTGTGGGGGATGTTTTCTTGGCACACTTTAGGCCCCTTAGTGCCAATTGGGCATCGTTTAAATGCCACGGCCTACCTGAGCATTGTTTCTGACCATGTCCATCCCTTTATGACCACCATGTACCGATCCTCTGATGGCTACTTCCAGCGGGATAATGCACCATGTCACAAAGCTTGAATCATTTCAAATTGGTTTCTTGAACATGACAATGAGTTCACTGTACTAAAATGGCCCCCACAGTCACCAGATCTCAACCCAATAGAGCATCTTTGGGATGTGGTGGAACGGGAGCTTCGTGCCCTGGATGTGCATCCCACAAATCTCCATCAACTGCAAGATGCTATCCTATCAATATGGGCCAACATTTCTAAAGAATGCTTTCAGCACCTTGTTGAATCAATGCCACGTAGAATTAAGGCTGTTCTGAAGGCGAAAGGGGGTCAAACACAGTATTAGTATGGTGTTCCTAATAATCCTTTAGGTGAGTGTATATATAAATACACACACATGCATGTATATATTTAAGAAATATTTGCATGTATATACTGTATATATATTTATATAATTTATCTTATATATAAATATTTTATATATAAATATAGCATATTTTTCTTAAATATATACATGAAGTAGTGTGTATTTATATATACATAATAATTATACACAGAACACACACATTATTATGTAAACACAAACTTTTACTTTGGATGCGATTAATCGATTGCACAGCACTAAATATAATATTATATAATATAATTAATATAATATAATAAATGAATCATGTTTTCCACTAAATATTAAGCAGCATAACTGTTTTCAAATTTGATACTAATGAGAAATGTTTTGAGCACAAAATCATCATATTAGAATGATTTCTGAAGGATCATGTGACACTGAAGACAGGAGTAATGATGCTGAAAATTCAGCTTTGTATCACAGGAATAAATCACATTTTCAAATATATAAAACAGTTCTTTATATATAATAATATTATTATTATTAAGAAAGAAAAACAATAGATATGTAACATAGTTTTCAACCACCAGCCCAAAATGGTCCATATGTGGCTTCTGAAGGTAGTTTTGAAAAAAAGTCTAGCATAATTTATTTCCAGATGCCAATTGCTTTGATGTTGTGTTAACTAACGCAGTCAAACTTTTGGGACCATTATAAGTCGACTTTGGCAGTCCTGATCTAATGAGTACGTTATTTAGTGTGAGTTTATTTAGTGTGTTTAACGTGTTCCTGCTGTAGGATCCGTGTAGCAGGCATTAAGGGTCTCCAGGGTGTCGTCAGAAAGACTGTGAATGATGAGCTCCAGGCAATCATCTGGGAACCTCAACACATGGATAAACTCATCCCCTCCATGCTGTTCAACATGCAAGATAATGAGGACTCCGAGAGGTAGGTACACACACACACACACACACGTTGAGTTTACATGTTTTATGGGGACTTTTCATAGACATAATGATTTTTATACTGTACAAACTATATATTATATCCCCTAAACACAACCCTCACAGAAAACGTTCTGCATTTTTTATTTTCCAAAAAACATAATTTATTATGTTTTAAGAGCTGTTTTCCTCATGGGGACCAAAAAATTATAAATAATATGTTTTTTGTTCTGTACCACTGAATAGCACCACCAACCAACACCACCAACACAGAGAGGCAGGGAGGAAGAGAGATTTTTTTGATAAGAGAGCTTTGGAGGTCCACATGTAGAGGGCAATCAAGGATATCTGATTCCTTTAATGCTATGTGTGTGTGTGTTTGTGTGAGAAGAAAACGTGAGTGTGCCTCAGATAAGGGCTACTGTGTGCACAGAATATTTAAGTTTAATTGCCTGTTTGTGTTTATGCGTACAGAAACATCAATCGTTCCCTTCTACCCTATAATCAGGAGCTGAAATCCGATCTAGTGTATCGATCAGTGATTAAGGTTACAAACACAAACAGGGTTGCGTTTGATTGACGTGTGTAAACTGGGCAGGAATGACACCTGACCTGCTAATGTCACAGAGGACTCTCTTCTCATCTGAAAGCTTATCTCTCAGAATAAATTAAAACCGCCTTAGAAATGTTTAATTCAGTTCATTATTTACTGCAAATTATCAAATTACTTTCTAGATGCATTCAATTATAAAGAGGATGTTCACAAATTTCATAATCTACTATACTATTCATACTACTTTTGCAGTAGTATGCATAGAATAACCAGACTTTATACATTAGTTAAAATGTACAGTATATGACTAGTGCATATTGGTCAGGGTGCTTTGTCCCACAATGCAATCTGCTGGACTTGTCCAATATTGTATTATTGATGTTAACCACGATTTGAATCTTTATTTATCATTTCTACACAAAAATGGGTTTAAATGCAAGTCGGGTGGATTCTGATTGATTGTCAGTATTTTTATTGTACATAAGCTAGAAATAAAATCACTCTGAAAGTGATTCCAACAATATTGCTCCTCTGTTTTGATATCATTATAGCTGTGGTGTGGACTTGCCAATTCTCATATAATTAGAATGATTGTTAACTTTATAGCTATAGTTATCGTTACGGCTACGCGATTTTGGGGGGAAATCTGGCTGTGATTTTTCTAATTAAATTATGATTTAAAGGGGTCATGAATTGAGAAATCAACTTTCCCTTGAGCTTTTGATATATAAAAGGTCTTCGTAATATAATAATATCATTTAAGTTTCAGAGCTGAAAATGTCATTGTTAGTCAAAGAAAAGCTTTTATTGACAGCTGGCTCAGCAAACTATCAATCTGCAAATTTTCTTCCCTGTGACGACAGAGATCAGTAAACCGCTGTCTTAAACGAAGAAAAACAACGCCTAATTCTGTAGCCCCGCCCATCGACTCGCGCATGACATGTTATAGATAAATAACATAGGCCTACGTGGAGCTAAACTGGATCGAACTTCCAAGCAATAAACATGCCATTGAAGATTACAAAATAGTGTGCAGTGCCTGTTTGTGGAAGAACACAGTCGCTGCATAAGCTTCCTTCGGTTTCCAATATTAGGGATGAGGTTGAACTTTATTTTTAATGAAGATTCAGCACACCTGGGTAAGACATTGAACGTTTGTTCGCTTCATTTCACCGTGGATTTGTTTGTAAACGAGACTGGATTTGCAGACAGAATGAGATTAAAAACGATGCTGTGCCTTTTATATTGGATCTGACAGGAATGGTGCAACACACTTATGTAAGTAAAAAATGTTTTTATATGTGACAGTATTGCATTGTTACAGATCGTTTGATATCTACTGATTATGTACGTGTCTAACTAAACATAACTTACCACGCTGTCACAGGCTGGAGTATCCTTTGTATTTGAGGTGTTGTTGGTTCATTGTCCTGCGACGTGATCAGACTAGAACATGTATGGGCCAGGGCTCGCAAAGCCCGACGGGGCTAATGTGTTTTCCAGTCGGGCTACCAAAATGTATCACCAGCCTGCCGACGAGCTATCTTAAATAGTGAAATAACATTCCTTTCTTGATGTGCGTTGTTCACTCTCTTGACTTGACTTGAAGGAAAAATACAATCATGGAAGTTTTGAACATGCTGATTTGTTTGCGGTGAAGTTTTGCTGATGCACGTACTTGGCGTGTGTGTTAGTGATGCACGGTTCGCGGTTATATCCACAGATCGGGCCTGGTCAAGTAATAAAAAATAACATTCCAATTAATTGCGGGTGGATGAGAGATAAATCATTGTGTTTGTTTGATAAAGACATTTTGCGAGCCCTGTGGGCGAATCATTCCGGTTGCCGTTTTTCCACGTTTTCAAAACAATTCCCCACGTGTACTGACGGGGGAGCCGAAGCTCATTATAATATGCAAAACTGTTATCCAATCATAGCAGTGGGCATTTACTTCCAAGTCTTCAGTGCAGAGTGCCCATAAAAACCGAGCGTTTCAAGAGCTAGGCTCAAAACCAGGGTAGAAAATAGTCTATTACTTATTCATTATGATGTTTTTGAATGTAAAAACCATGCGAACATCATAAGTTGACCTCAGACACATTTTTAAAAAGCCAGTTCATGACCCCTTTAAAATGTGATTTAAAAAAAGAGATTTACTGTGCTTGTTTGTAGGGCTGCACAATTTAGCCTAAGATTTTGTGACACATATCAGTATGACTATAAAATAATAATAATAATACCTATTACTAATGTAAAATTCACTGCAAAATAAAGAAAAGGTATTTTATTTAAGAAAAATAATTTTATGGTAATTTTATTTTGCAGCACAACACAGTTAAATTTTTTTTTGTATATACTGTGAATTAAGCTGTATGCTAGTATTTAACATAGCCACTTTTTGCTGTTGCAGTGCTTTAATGTACAGCACTTTGATTAGGTTGGATATGTGACTATTATTGGCTCCAGAAAACACATAGACACAACTAATGTGTGTGTGTGCCTGCAGAGTTGTGTGGTTATTTCAGCTTTTCAAGGTCGTCAGATTCTGTTAATTGCTTTCCATGGGCTGTCGGTGAGCTAAAGGGCCAAAGTGTGTGTGTGTGAGTGACAGAGAGGTGGCTGGGTTTTTTTCCTCACAGGTCTTTAATGCATCATTTAACACACTTGTGTATTTGACATCAGAATGCAGAGCGTAAAACCACACACTGTAAATGACAAAGTTTAGTACATGTGTATGTCTCGCTCTTTTTCAGGGCTGGAGAGGAAAATCCGGCTTCATTGGCGGAGAGTTGCTTTCGAGAGTTGCTGGGTCGTGCTGCTTACGGCAACATGAACAATGCAGTGCGCCCTGTACTGGTGTAAGTACCATTGCCTTGGCTATACTGTACTGTGTAGGTACCGTTATCCAGTGATATTGTTTAAAAAGTCTCTATGGCAATATATTCACTCACTATTCACTCATTACAGTAAAATGAACAAGCCAAGCTTTGACTTTAAGTTGAGGCTGTTGTTTTATTACTGGGCTTTTTGCCGTGGTAACATCACATTGTGATCAGGGTCCCTTAACACAAAAATTTGCCATAATTTTTTTAATGCACACATCTAGACCAGGAGCTATTTTGACATTGCTAGTGCAGTTGAAAACATTTTTTTTTTGACTTCCTTTTTTGTTGCTATGGAAATCCAATATATCATGGGATTCACTATAATAGGCTTTGATTTTAGTGATGCACCCAATACGTGATCTGATCATTTTATTACTACTAGTTATGGCACGGAATAAACAATACAACTTGCTGAAATGTATCATGCCTCATGTAAACACTCAATCAGTGTTTCAACCGTGGAAAGATGTCAACGCAACGTGAGATTTACCTTATATTTATATCCTTGTTAGTTAGCTAGAAAAACAAACTTTAGAGAGGAGCATTTTGAGCATGTATTATTAATATTACATATTCAGTATAGTTTTACTTACTATTGTCATGATTTAGTGCATGTTTGAATAAATCTGTCATGAAAACGTTGAAACCTGAATACGTCTTTATTACAGCCATCATTTAAATGTCTACATTTCAATGACAAATTGGAGTAGAAACATAATTATGTCTTAAGCTGATATAAAAACTGCCTTATGTGCAATTTACATGCTTATATACAGCTCTTTAAATGTTGCATATTAAATAAATGTATTAAATAAATGAAATTAACTAAAAAAAAATGTATTTGTTTCGTTTCGGTGTTTTAGTTTAATGAAAACTTTAATTTCATTAAAAATTCACTAAAAAAATATTTTCGGTGCATCAGTAAATTTAGTTTTATGGTTATTTTTGTGCTTTGGAAACCTATAGGATCACGTCATCTCCTCCACAATGCTTTTACATGCCCTAACACACTAGGTTTTCTGATACTGATTATTAAATTCCATAATCAATGTATTGAATTTTTTATCTAAAATCGTGTATTGATGCATTAGTCACCTAATAAATGTAAGCTTTTATGCTTCACATTAATTTGCAAAATATTGGTATTGTACCATTTTAAATCTGTGATATTTCTTGTATCCCTGTAACACACACACACACAAGCGCACTGGCTAAAATATGTGTGGCCCTTTCAGCTTTTCAAGCATGTCAGTTTCCATTAATCGCTTTTCAGGGTTGACCCGTGAGCAGGGATTGCAAGAGAAAATTGAAAGCATGCAACACAATGATAACATTTTCAAAATGATCAGGTATTTTATGAGTTCAGTGAGCCCTATAGTCTTAAATATGCAGTGCATACCCGTATGCAAAGGGTGCACGGAGACACGCAGATGTTTTCAGACAAGCACACGGCGCGGCGTTAGCCTGCGAGCTCAGGTGTCCAGACGCTGATGCTGCTGTCAGCTGCTCGTCTGCTTCCTCTCACGCTGTGGGCATGATGGGATTCATTCATTCCAGTCTCAACACAAACATCATGCAGAAAATGCAAGCAGTGCCCAGATGGCTCTGTTTTGTATTAAAGGAATGGTTGTGATCTGAATCCAGCTGTTCTGAGCTTGATTTATGCATTAAATGGGTTACAGATGCAAATATGTGTCTCTGTTTGCACACTGACTCTGCAGCCTAGTGACTTTCCTGTTATATGGACACTTGATATTTCCATTCATATTGGCTTTCCCTGATTTCACATCCTGTGAATCAGTGTGACATTTTAAGTATTTCATAATTTCATTGAGACTGTTAGGATCTAATCAACAATAGCGTTATTATTTATTCAATAACAGCTTTAATGCAAAAAAGGTAATGAAATGAAACAAATTAAATCAATTATAAATAAAATTAAAGCAAAAAAACATTTGATTTGATTTCGATTCACAAGCTTGCAATATGATTCTGATTTTGAATCAATTTGTTTCGATCTCAATTCATATCAAGTACAATACATGGCAAAAATTACTATTGCTGTAAACTATAGTTGGTACGTTACTATAATTAGCTGATGCATATAATATTAAAGGTTAAAATGAAACTGGTTTGTATACAAACATTTAAATTATACACAAGGAAGTTTTTATGATAACAATGTTATAATACTAACTTTTAAAATTACATTTGTTTTTTGAAATATAAACATTTAAATGGTGTCTGTCATAAATCTGACAAATTTATTCAAAAATAAATTACAGTAATATGTAATATAGTGCATATATTTAGCAAAATGCTCCTCTCTAGAGTTTATTTTTCTAGCTGACCTTAATTTCAAGATTTAATAAAGTTAAAAGGCTTAGGCTTGATTTTGTATTCGGGTATTACTTTTTTATACATCACTGCATAATAATGTTACATATTTAAATACATTTTTGCCAATTTATAAATAGACAAATATTAGCTATTGATTTTTTTTTTTCCCCTGCCATACAAATGAAGGAAATAACCATATTTTAATTTATCAGAGTACTAAATTAAATAAGCTAAATGGACGGATGATGTTAGATTAAAAAGGCACACATCATTTTCCAGTGTATCTGTGTCAGTCTGGATCTAGATTTCTGTACATCCCCTATGACAGTGAAAATTGTTCATCTCAATGCAAATTAATTAAGCAAACTTTCATTTTACAAATTGCATGCATGATAAAATGTGCAAAAATGGTGTCTGCTCATTTTAACTAAATTGGACAAGCAGCAAAAACCATCTGTATTACACAAGTAGACAGTACACAATGAATGCAGTATTGATTAATCTCATGCAGCTAGAATTAGTTTAGCAGTATTAAATATTGAAGTACAACTATATATTATAAATGAATAGATCTCTTTATCAAAAGAAGCCTGTAGCTGAAATTTCAGCCTCTTTGTGAATGCACATCAGTCACATTCATTACTCGTTTGGTATCATGCTTAATGCCTCTTAACTATAGTAAGATCTCTGTAGCTGGTCCTCTTGTGGCTTATTACTTGAATGTCTCATATATCATATTAGAGCGTTTTTTTTCCTCCATTAGCACTAATGTTCCCGTTTCATGCAGCGCACATCCAGGCAAGTGTAGAGGAACATTGAAGTCATTTCCAGGTCATTTTATAAGCGAGGGAATGGTCTAATGATGACTATTTCATTATGACGCAGCGCTTGATGCAATAAAACCACAAAAAGGTTTTATAATGCACTGAAATGTGAATTAAACTGTCTGTATTTGAAAATGTTTATTAGAATTTCTATATACATTACCAGACAAAGGTTTGGAATAATTAAGATTTTTTTTATGTTTCTGAAAGAAGTCTCTTATGCTAACCAAGGCTGCATTTATTTGATCGAAAATACAGTAATACAGGGAAACAGTAATATTGTGAAATAGTATTACAATAAAAAAATATTTTAATATTTTCAAATTTAATTTATTCCTCTGATCATTAGTGTCACATGATCCTTCAGAAATCATTCAAATATGCTGATTTGCTGCTCAAGAAACATTTATTATTATTATTATCATCAATATTTTTTGTGTAAACTGATACTCTATCATTAAAAAGTTTGGGATAAGTAAACATTTTTTTAAAAAAAGAAGAAAATAAATAATTATTTTTTATTCAGCAAGGACACAATAAATTGATTAAAGGCATAATTTAAAAAATATATTTTTTTTTTAAATAAATGAACATATGGTTTACGCAAAAATATTAAGCAGCAATAACTGTATTCAACATTGCTAATAAAAAGAACCATTATTAATATTTGAGCACTAGTAACAATTGATAAAAATGGAGCACGAAATCAGCATATTAGAATGATTTCTGAAGGATCATGTGACACTGAAGACTGTTGTAATGACTCTGAAAATTCAGCTTTGACATTACAGGAATAAATTACATTTTAAAATATATTAACATAGAAAACAGTTATTTTACATTGTAATAATATTTCACAACAATATTACTGTTTTACTGTATTTTTTATCGAATAAATGCAGCTTGGGTGAGCCTAAGAAGCTTCTTTCAAAAACATAATACAAATCTTAATTATTTGAAACCTTTGAACAGTAGTTTAGATTCTCTTCTAAACTGACAATGACATGGTGAAAAGTCACTTTGTCCAGTCACATTAGAGCATATGTGTTAGGAATATTAGCATTTATGTGTTGTAAGTTAAAGAATAAATGCTCTACTATAGGTCTGTATATGTGAATGTCGGTCTGTCGGTGAGTTTAATGGAGGCTGAAGGTGAAACTTTAGATTCCGAGCTGAAGATGAGCTGCTTTGACTTTGGCGTTGTGTGTAAATGAGCAGCTCTCGGTTTGACTGCTGCGACCCGGTTTCCATCTGTAGCTTATTAGCACACAATTCAGACACATGCAGCCGTATGCAGTGTGCGTGTATGGTGTATGTGCAGTCACTCTCAGGGCTCATTAATGAGACCGTTTTGGCTCATCTCAGTCATTGGCCAATTAGCGCTGAGTGAGATGTCTGTAAAAAGAGAATATCAAAGCGCCGAGGGGCTCTCAAGCACGTCTCTTTCTCTATCGCACTCCCTCACCTTCTCCATCACATCTCTCCGTCTCTCGTCTCGCTCTTTCTCTAACACTCTCCCTCTCTCCTGATTAAACTGTTTCACTGTGTGCTCTGTATTTATTAAACTTGTGTGAGGTTTTGAGGGAATGTTGAGCTCCAGGGTAGATATCTGTACCTCTGATAACACGTAAAGCTGGTGTTCGCCCAAGACAGACAGCGAGAGCTTTTTTTGGGTGGAGGGGGATTTCAGGCGTTCTAAAAATAGCTCTCATCGGATGGGGGGTGAGATCAGATTGACGTTACCATGGCGACAGCAGGAAGGGAGAGGATGGTGGCATAGAGGTTTTAGAGTTAGATCAGACTGCGGAAAAGAGGAGAGATAAAGGTGTGGAAGTCTGTGGCCTTGGACTAAAGTCGGCATGAAACAGAAGTTGCGATAGTCTTTTCTTCCTTATTTTATCATACACAAAAAAAGTCGCTGTTTGGATTTAAATAGGCAAATGCTTAAGAGTCTATGACTGGATCATTATTGCAGTGATTATTATGTTTCTAGCATGTTATATGTTTGGCAACAGTTCTTCTAACTCTAATTGATGGATTGTGTAGCTTTTCATTTCTTAAACAACCATGTATGAAGACACATCATGGCCATATTCCAGGATGACAATGCCAAGATTCATCAGGCTCAAACTGTGAAAGAATGGTTGGGAGGGAGCATGAAGAATCATTTGGCACCTCTGAGTCCAGACCTTAAATTCATTGAAAGTCTTTGGGATGTGCTGGAGGAGACTTTACAGAGTGCTCGACTCTTGCATTGTCAATACAAGATCTGGACCAAAAATTGATGCGCATCTTGATAGAAATAACATCACAACATTTATTTTTTTATCAAGAGGTGCATACATTTTTGGTGCATGAGGTGCTACTATCAGTGTGTATTTTAGTGAGATGGCTTCTCGAACAAGAAAAAATAAAGAGCAGGACTTGATTTTGTCCATCGGTAATTGATCGGATCGTTGTGGTTTGCTATATCCTGTGATCTCATGTGAGTGAGCACCAGTAAGCGTGTTGGCTGCATCCAAAATCACATACTTCCATACTATATAGGTGACATGATAATGACAACATGACGAATGTAGTACGTCCGGATTACATTCATACTACAAAACATTCGTACTATATAGAACACACTTTTTTAGTGCTTGCAAAGTAAAAGTACTTGTTCAAAATATGTACCTACTCAAGAGAATATGCAATTATGGACGCAGCTGTCATCAGAGAAAAGAAGAGATGTCACTGCAGGAGAGAGAGGAAGTTATTTTAATTAAAGATTACGAGGGCACATGAATAAAAAAAATAAAGATATGCACAGATGAATCAATTATAATAAATACGGCAATATTCCATAAAAAATAGGAGTTGTCCATTTTGATTTCATGGTGACTTTAAAGACTCAAGCTATCTTACTGATGGAATTTGAGTTCCAAACCTTTATGACGTTTTTCTTCGGCAAAATACAGTCTAACCAAAAATTATTCAGACTCCAGATATCATTTTTTACTAGTGGATGCAGGACACTATAGTTCATTTATGTAAGTGAGGATAGAAAAATAAAGTAAACTGTGACGTATGCCCAAAAATTCGTCATACAGTGGACTACCAGTAAAATGACCCAAATTATTCAGACACTTTGACTTGACCATGTTTTGCTTAAGTGTTTTTTCTTTAATTGCTAATACAACCTTGTACACCACAGACTGAACAAAATGAAGCATTATATCCATTACATAACTTTCTGTGAAAGTTATCTGACATTATCAAGATTAATTTATTCTGTCACAGTTCTGTCAACTTTTAGTTCTTGTCATATTTTGTTACCATTTTCTAAACTATAGCGAATAAACTCTGATAATGTGATAAAATGTTAAAGGTGTCTGAATAAATTTAGTTTTGACTGTATAAAAGAAGATATTTTTGAAACCGTTTTGGTGACCATTGATTGGACAAAAAAATCTTCTTTTGAGTTCCACAGATGAAATTAAATCATAAAGGTTTGGAATGACATGATAGTGAGTAAATTATAACAGAATTTTATAATTTATCATTTAAAATTATATATAATTTTTGGGTGAACTATCCCTTTAATTTTTTTTTTTTTTTTTTCTTTCCCCAAAACTTCTACTCACTACTTCTACTTTAAACTCAGGCAAGCTTTACAGAGCAGCCCATAAGAATGAACTGGAGATTTTTGGTAAAATTGGTAAAAGTTGTTTGGATATTATTCTTAAATGGGCTGGAATGAATTGGGATATTGAAGAAAAGCAGTAGATAAAAAGCTCTACAAAGAAATTGTCCAATTACAAAGCCACATGATTCAAAACGGCAGAGACTGAGTCTAAATTCAGGGGTGACAATGTTTAATCTAATTGCAGTAGAGGGAAAAAAGCTGTATTTTTGGTCTCCTTTTGGGAGATTCATTCAAAGTTTTGGAAAAGGAGGCAAAACAAATACCACTTGTTTTATCTCTGGGTACCTTGTGTCACTATTATAAAATATATAATTATAACATATTTTTGGATAATTTCCATAATGTTGCATAAAAAACATCACACTCCATAGACTTACATTGTGAAAGAGCAAACGCATCCTTTGTGTATGGCAAAGGGACAGTAGCAGTTTTAAGGCAAAGCTTAGCTAAGGGTCAGTTCTGCTGATTTAAATTTTTAAATCTTTTTTAAGATTTTTACAGAACTGAGACAACACTTCACTAGTATTGGTAGCTGAAAGTATTATCATATTATCCTAAATCTTTGATAAGCACAGAAGGGATGCATGTCATTGTGAAAAAAATTATACATGACTATTTAGGTAAATATGTCTTATAAATGGCCATAGTGTAAAACACAGGATTGTTTTCCTATAGGCATTTAGACAACCATCGTCTGTGGGACCCGAACGATTTTGCTGTGTCCTGTTTCAGGATAATCATGTACTCAATACAGGTAAAGTGAACAGATTCTCACTTCATCTCTTTGTGTTAATCCTGTGTGACTTTTGGAGCTTTTAATAATGAGGAGTAAATTAAATTCACTTCTACAGCATGTTTTATGAAGTGTGTGTGTTTCAGGCACAACATTCTCACCACGTGATCCAGCAAGTGTTGTCTCACCTTGACACCCACAGTAAGAACACCCCACGTGTGAGGGCAGGTATCGTTCAGGTGCTGCTGGAGACGGTTGCCATAGCAGCCAAGGGCTCCATCGGTAAGACTGAGTACTGACACACATACCGTTTACACGACAGTTTTCAACTTAAAAGATCTTTTTAAGCGTTTTGTCTGTTCATTTACACGACAACAGCGTGTTGGGGGCCTGAAAATGCAAACTTTAGAAAACAGGTTTTTTAAAGTGCAAGTTTTTGAAAATGATACTGTTATCATCTCCGTGCAAACTACAAAAACGCGAATTTGTGAAAACAGAGATGTCATGCGTGTGTAAGGCTGGGGAAGGCTTAGCCTGCACATTTAAACTAAATCTAGTAATAAAGTGAAAATGGAAATTAAATTAAAAGTGCCGATTGCGGCATTAAATTTAGATCTGCTCATGTTGCATCATACTTTTTACGCATTTTACAGCTTTGCGCACTAAAACCAATCACACACGACTCTGTTGAGTTTAGGAATGCAATGGCCAATCAGAGGCGTTAAGATTAGTAATTGCTGAAATACCTGAGTTTTGTTCAGTGCGTGAGCTGAACTCTGAATTCTAACTGAATTCTGCACTCTCGCGAATACTCTCTCATCATATACACATAAACAGATTTGGTGATTGTGCTCTTGAGAGCATCAAAACTAATATAAATAGACTTTTGTATTTACAATGTATTTTTGCACCGTTGAGCAATGTAGCCAATCACAAACATATCTGATGATTTCTTGAACGCAATGGCCAATCAGATGTTTAAGTTAGAGAATCCCCTCACCATTCAAAACGCTGGAGTTTTTGTCCAGTGCTGAGATGTTATAATTTAACTTGTAACAAAAACGTGTAGAACTTTGTGAGATTGCGATGAATGAAGATGAGTGACAGCTTAAGAGAGCGTTTTTATGCACACTTTCTAGGCGATAATCCAATCAGAATTTGAAGAAAACACGTATGTTCTGCAGCATTAGGTAAGGCAATGGTTAGTTGGGCTATTTATTATTCTAACTGGCTGCCATGCCACTTCCCTGTTCATATTATAGTGGTTTGTAAACATAACCACTTTAATAACAAGAGCGTTTATGCTGGGATGTGTAGGTTGTTGATAGGCGACACATAACTATTTCATGACATTCTTTTTAAATGTGTTTTTAAGGAGGAATCACATCTAGCCTTACCCTAGAGTTGGTTCACCCTCCGCCTGTGTGTTCAGTCTATAGGCACATAGTGTTTCTTTACAAAGTGACATCACTAACTACTGGTCTGACATGCACATTACAGCATTTTTAGTTGTTTTTGCGGATTTATGTGAACAGGATCATTTTGACAATGGTGTCGTCTGTATGCGGAAAATGCAAAGGATTTTTTTTTTTTCGTTTTAGTACATCGTTGTTGTGTAAACTAAGACAAGCATTGTGATTATTATTGCTTGTACTTTGTGTGTGGTTAACAAACCATTACTATAAGAATTAAACTTTGTCACATAACCCATCTTGCGTGGTTTGTGCTACGGACATTGATGAAGTAGTCTGAGCGATAAGACTTAAAACAGCTAAAAAATACACAAACCGAGGACTTGATTTGACTTGAAATAGTAAGTAATCATCCTAGCATCTTGGGAGTTTTTTTATTCACAAAATGTATGAATCTACTTCTATATTTGATGTTTTTGAAAGAAGACTCTTCTGCTCACCAAGGCTATCTTTATTTGATCAAAAATACTGTAATATTGTAAAATATTATGATATAAATAAACTTTTTTTCATTTTATATTTTTAAATATAATTTATTCCTGTGATGCAAAGCATCATTACTCTGTGTCACATGATCCTTCAGAAATCATTCTAATATGCTGATTTGCTGCAATTTTCTTTGCTGCAATTGTTTTAAATGAAACTGTTTTAGTATTATAAATGTCTTTAATTTTGATCAATGTGTCCTTGCTGAATACAAGTATTCATTAAAAAAAATCGTACTAACCCCAAACTTTTGAATGTTAAACTGTACCTGTTGATTTATTCAAATTATTGTCGTTATTCAGATTATTATTTTGTTATTCTGTTTGTTCTTTTGCTTATGTGTCAGTCACTACAACTACAAACAGATGCCAAAAATATCAATCTACTGCTCACATTTCCCCTTTTCATCTCGTCTTCTCTCCTGATGTTTATTCCTCATTGCCTTTTTTCTTTATTCCGTCTCTCCTTTCTGAAATCTGTTTTCTCTCACAGGTCATATTGCTCCTAACCCAAACAATGCTTACACGTTTCTCAGTCCCATCTCTTCACCAGCCAATCTGTGGTTGGGTATGTTAACAAACACGGCTGTCACCCAATCAAAACCTTCAGGCAGTCATTAAATTGGGCGCATGTATGGTAACCTAGTGAACTGTTTAGGGTCCCATCATGTGGTATTTATAGTGTATTGATTATTTAAGGATGTGTATTTGATGATTGGCTGAAGGTTTTATGGGTTTGCTGTGTTGAGTAATTGCAGCGCCCCCTAGCAGTGCTCTTTAGTTCCTGTGTCTAGTCTGAGTCACATGCTGGGATGTTTTTTTGTTTTTTGTATCACATTGTGCTTAAGTAGGCCCAGACAGAATCTGTGACATTTTGAGTGTGAGAATTATGCATAATTCTGCATAATTACTTTTGTGCTGTGTGTGTATTCTCAGGTCCCACGGTCTTAGAGGTGTTTAACACCCTGCTGAAGCATCTGCGTATGAGTGTGGATTTTGAGCTGGGCGACGGTTCCCGCAGGAACTCCGCGAGCAGCCTTTCCTCCACCCGCACCAAAGAGAGCGAGGAACGGATCGTTCAGAACGCCATCATCCAAACAATCGGTGAGCACGCTTCATGTGCTCACTAAGATCTGACCTTTCGTGATGTCCAAACACTGAATCAGTTCAATAAAATGGATTCATGTGTGTGTCTAGGTTTCTTTGGAGGAAATCTTCCTGATTATCAGAGAGCAGAAGTGATGATGTTCATTATGGGGAAAGTGCCTGTTTATGGCACGCCGTGCCACACGCTGGACACCGTCAAGATTGGGTAGGACAGTGTTGACTCTACATTTGTCATTATCGGCACAGCACTTGTAGTGTTTGGAGAAATCCATGATAATTGTGCTGATTGCTAAACTGACACATGCACATTTGCAACATGCAAATGACTTGCAATCAGGGATGTCAAAAGTTTGTCTTCAGTGAGTGTAAACAGGCAGGATAAAGTATTGCTGTTACAGATCTGAAAAACTTCAAGCACTGTTTATTTCATTTGTGTCCTTGATTAGTTGTTTTTATTTGTACTATTCTTTTTTTTGTTCTTTTTTGTACAGCATTACTGTTTACTTGTCTTGAATAACTTCAAGTAATGTCAAAGACTTTAAATATACAAAGACGGTGCACTCATATTGTTATGAATAGGAGAAAGTGCAAAGCCCAATATGACGGAATAAGTCCCGCCTTCTAAATAAAAAGGCCAATCGCCAATTGGTAAATTAATTGCGTCACTGCAACTGCCGTTTGAGTTTTTTGTCATGATTTGAGCGTTTAGGAACAAAAATTATGAGACAGTTATTGTCAGTTTTCATTCAAATATGAAATTTAATCGTGAGCATAAACATAAAAGTTTGTGTTTACATAATATACAGCAAGAAAAAGTATGTGAACCGCTTGCAGAATCTGTGAAAATGTGAACAATTTTAACTAAATAAGAGAGATTATACAAAATGCATGTTATTTTTTTATTTAGTGCTGTCCTGAATAAGATACAAAGATAGACAAATAGAAATAGAGTAATACAAATAGACAAAGATAAAATCACTCACTGTTTTTGAATGAATAACTGTTGTAGCTTTAATAAGGATTAATCTATATGTGTACAGTTAAGACTATGCAGTGTTATTTTACATTTGATTACTTTATTCAGTTTCTGTTGTAGGCTATTACTTCTCTGAATAGCACTGTTAGTACATCTTCCTGAAAAACTTAGAGCACTGTTTATTTCATTTGTATTTTTGTTCTGTTGTATGTATTTGTCCATTTAGTTTTTTTGTTCTTATTGTATCGCTGACTGTTTACCTGTCTTCTGTCTTCTAGCTACATTAATTAACCTAGTATTAGTTTATGCCGAAGTAGCCTATCGATAATTGTGAATTTTACTGACATCGAAAATGACTCATATCATGAAATAAGACTGATAATATCGCCCACCAATAATCGTGTTAAATAACCATGATTTCAATATTGACCAAAGTAATCGTGATTATGATTTTGCCGCCATCAAGCAGCCCTACTCTTTATTTGTATTTTTTAAAAGTATTTATTGTGCTGGCATTACTGAAATATGTAGGTTTACCTGCAATACAATTCAAAGCTTTGGGATTTTTTGAAAGAAATTACAACTTTTATTCAGAAAGGATGCATTAAATTGATCTAATGTGACAGTGAAGACTTACATTTATTTTAAAAATAATGCTGTTCTTTTGAACTTTCTATCAATTTAAAGAATCCTTAAAATATGTATAAAAAATATTAAGCAGCACAACATTGACTGTAATAAGAAATGTTACTTAAGCACCAAATCAGCTTATTAGAATGATTTCTGAAGGATCACGTGACACTGAAGACTGGATCAAATTTCAGCTTTACGTTTGACATTTTTTAAATATATTAAAAATATTTTACCATATTTTTGATTGAATACATGCAGCCTTGGTGAGCATAAGACTGCTCTTTCAAAGATCTTACCGACCCCAAAATTTTGAGTGGTAGAAAATAAAATAGGCAAGTGTGGAAGTTTTTCGACATACTACATCATCACCAAATTTCATCTTGATAACATGTCAGAGAATTATTTCAAACCAGTACTCTTGTATGCGGGTAATATTTTTATGAACGCTAATTTCAACATTCCACCGGATATAGCAAGACATCCGGGCACCATTGATATACCTTTTTCCAGTGTACTAATCCCAGTCTTGCATATTGTAAAAGGTGTATAGTATGCAAAAATGGATCCAGCCATTGTTTATGTAAAAATAGAAAAAAGAAAGTGAAGTCTAAGATTTTGAATTCTCTCCTCTTCCTTTCTCAGGCATCAGGGCACTAAGAGAATCCAGATGATGCTGTTAAGTTCTCTCATTATGGTAAACCTCTATTATTTCATCTCTCTGTATGTGTGTGTGTGTGTGTGTGTGTGTGTGTGTGTGTGTGGTCCTAGTAAACCCTACGTTCTGGGGGCAAAATGTCCCCACAAGGATAGTGGATAATACCAAAATCTGTGACCTTGTGGGAAAATGTTTTTGTCCCCATGAGTAAAACCGCTAAATAATAACCGTAAATAATGTTTTGAAAATGTAAAAATTCCGGAATTAGGCTGTGTTTAGGGTTGGGGATTATGTCTATGGAAAGTCCCCATAAAACATGGAAACCCAACATGTGTGTAAGGTAGTAATGATTAAGGAAAACTAAAAGTGCGGTTGCTTTAATATTGCTCTGCAAATTTTTGCTGGTGAAATCCAGTCTTTTTAATAGGAATCCATGCTATTATGAATTTTCCATGAGGATGAAACTGGTTCAGTTGAACACAAATTTGCCACGTTGACGAACAGAAAGCTGATTGGTTTTGCCCCCAAAATTTCATTTGGCTAATGTGAGCACACCATCAGGCTTGTACCATGCATCACGTCAGAATGAAGATATTAGACCTGTGTTCTGTTTTTGAGTTTATTAGTAAAAACCTTCCTCACTCTCCTGAAGGGAGTTTCTGAAGGTTCCTAGGCAGCAGACTGCACGGATCATAACACCAGATTACAGCTGCCTGTGGTGCTTTGTGTCCTTTTTCTTCTTTTTTTGTAATGTCCAATTTTGTCTTTAGTCTGGTTTATGGATGATTTTAGACAGGGCAACTTTTCAGGCATCGTTGCCCGGCAACAGACAGGAAATGGGCCGCAGGTTGAGACGTACGATTGATATTTTGGATGTCAACAGCTTTTGCTCTCCATCTCTCACTGCTGGCCATTTCAAGAAGTCTGACAATGTGTTACTAGTTACTAGTGTGTATAGGTATTATAATGGTGGTGCTGGTCATATCTGACGGATTCTTTGTTTGTGTAGGTGACGTCTGGGTTTAAGTGTAAAACGATTTGTGCTGGCCTGCCTGCAGCATTTCTAGAGCCGTTGTGCTCCATCTCTCTGATGGAAGACAGCGAACTCCGGCAACTTGTCTTGGAGATTCTGCACAACATTATCGATCGCCATGACAACAGAGCCAAACTCCGAGGGATCCGGTATGGATGCTCAACTAACACCCTTAAGTGAATGTGTGAAAACTAGGGCTTTCAAAAGTTAATGTGTTAACGCCTGTGATTTAAATGAATAATTAAATTAAATAATTAAATAATTAAATTAAACAATTAAATAATTTAACGCCGTAACAATTTAAAGGTGCAGTAAGCGATTTCTGAACAGAAACACTGTTGATATTTGAAATCAACCCCCAAAAAACACACCCCTCCTTTCATTGCTCTGTCCCCAAAATAAATGAACATGCAATACACAAGTGGATGTCTCTATCATAGCTGAAGTGAAGAAAAATAATGCTTTGCGAAAATGAAAGGGAAGATGATGAACAAACGACAAGGAAGAACAAAAGATGAACATACAGTACACAAGAGTATATACAAGCTAGAGTTGGTTGTTAAACGTTAGCACAGCAGCTCCAGACAAACAATGACACTCAAAACTGTCCTGTTACTTTTTCTAGCATTTTATATATATATATATATATATATATATATATACTGTACTATATGTTCAGCCATCATGAGTGCTGATATATATATACTGTACTATATGTGCAGCCATCATGAGTGCTGATTGGCTACGTTTCTCAGAAATCGCTTACTACACCTTTAATGCTGTCAATGCATTTTTTTCAATTTGACATATAATGGTTTCATTCTTTTATGTGTGATTTGTAAAGCCTGATTGAAACTCACAATTCTTAACGACCGTTTATCAGTATTTTTCAATCTATATAGGTTATTTACTTATAGAATAGATTTCTTATGCGGTTTATTATTGAATTATTGTTGATGTCAATTTATTTTAATTGCAGTTCCTTTGTGTTTTGGTGCATTTTGTGAAATCTAGAACCTGTTTTTTTTTTGTTACAAGAGTCATCCACACAAACTGCAGAACCTAATAATTACACATGGGCCTGTTATTGTTTTATTTTCTTTGCTTAGAAATTAATGGAATACTTTAAAGGAATAGTTCAACAAGACATGAAAAATATATTTACTCATCCTCGTGTTGTTTCAGAACTCAGTATATAACCTTTCTTTTTCTATAGATCATAAAATATATATTTTTGAAGAATTTCCTGGTCACTCCTTTTAATATAATGAGAGTAAATGAAGTCAAACATCAAAAAGGGCACAAACGCATCATAAATGTATCGTGAATCTAGTCTATATCGTGAATATGTGGGTGAACTACTTCTGGAAACTGAAAATGAAAATGATTAAATTTTTTTTACTTTTACAATTAAAATGTTTTACTTGATTGACAACTTTAGTGCCAGTTAGTTGTTTTATACTATTATAAGATTAATATTTTATTAATATTTTAAATTGATCTTATATATATTTTTTGTTTTCATTTTAGTTTAAGTTTTAGTAATTTTGCTATGTAAATGTATTTTTTATCTAATATTTTTTTTTATTGCAGCTTTATTTCAATTAACGAAAACCATTTTTTATTTGTTTTAGTTTGTTAACAATAACAACACTGGTGCCAGAATGTCTAAGTGACAGTGATAGACTCTTATTAAACCAATTAATTAGTGTGTGTGTGTGTGTGTGTGTGTCCCCACAAATATGGCAATATCCGAAATCCTTGTCCTTGTGGGGACATTTTTTGGTTTAGGGGTAGGGGTAGTGTAAGGGGATAAAATTTACAATTTATTCAGTATAAAAACCATTATGTCTATGGAAAGTCCCCATAAAACATGGAAACCCAACATGTGTGTGTGTGTGTGTGTGTGTGTGTTCACACAGGATTATTCCTAATGTAGCTGCTCTGAAGTTCAAAAGAGAAAAAATCTCCAAACAGGATGTGGTTTTCATGAAAAAGGTACAAGATACAAATGCGCACAGACATCACAACCACACATGTAGAACCTCTGCCCTTAAACTGTTGCTTTTTCTCCCTCCAGCATGGGCAGCAGTTATATAGACACATCTATCTGGGCTGTAAGGAGGAAGATAACGTGCAGAAGAACTTTGAGCTGCTCTTCACAGCTCTGGCTCTAATCACTATTGAACTGGCCAATGAAGAGGTGGTGATTGACCTCATACGCCTGTCCATCGCCCTACAGGTATTCTCACCTACGTTTACATTTATTCATTTAGCAGATGCTTCAATCCGAAGCGATTTACCAGAAGCAGTTAATCCAAGATTTCATATTTGTTATGCTAATCTCTGTGTTTTGATTGGCTGAAGGACATGGCCCTGGTCAATGAGGAGAATATGCCCATGTTTATTCGCTGTGGCATCATGGCGTTGGTCGCCGCATACCTCAACTTCCTCAGTCAGATGATTGCAAATCCCCCTTTCTGCCAACACGTCAGCAAGGTAAATGTCACACACTTGCGACACACACACACCCTACATACAATGTCCTGTAACTCATTTTCTTCCTGTCAGGTGATCGAGATGAGAACTCTGGATGCTCCGTACCTTCTGCCTGAGCACGTTTTTAGAGAGAAGTGTGTGTGAGTAATTCTATGTAAATGTGTCGTTCCTAAGAACTATATCAGTTATCTATGGAAGCTCATTTCCAACTTTAATTGCAACTTTTTTTCTCACTATTATGACTTTATCTTATAATTCTGACTTTTTTTCTCACAATTCACAATTGTGAGAAAAAAAGTCAGAATTGTGAGAGAAAAAGTTGTAATTCTGACTTTTTTTCTTGCAATTCTGACTTTTTTCTTGCAGTTGCGTTTATATCTCGCAATTCTGATGAAAAAAGTCAGAATTGCAAGAAAAAGAAAGTCTGAATTGCGAGTTTATATTATAAAAAGTCAGAATCTTCAGAAAAAAAGTCACAATTAAATGTTTTATTCCATGGCGGAAACAATCTTCCATTGTAATCAGCCTATACGAGAGACTTTTTTAAATGTCAGTTGATATTGGATAATTCATTATGAAGCTCAGTTCCTCTATTTTTACATATAAATTACCTTTGCCATCATCTAACACTCTAACACTCTATTAGTATTAAAAATACTAATAATTTAATAACACTGTTAAATGTAATCTTTAGCTGATCTGAAAATAAATATCCATATTTCATTTTGTACATTATAATGTTGTGATTCTTATATTCACTTTTAGTCTTTAAAGTTATTGATTTTAGTTGTTGTTGTTATAAATAATACTGGCATAACTCCAGACGTCTTTCCTTCTGTGTATCTGTATGTTTGTGTGTGTGGATCAGGTTCCCAGACTCCTTGGAGCGGGACGACACTGGTCTGTATTTTCAGACGGCTGATATGGCAGAAGCTCTGACTCTACCTGGATATAACGTAGAGAGACTGGCTATACCGTACATACCCCAGGTTACAGGTAAACACATACTATTCTGTACTGTACAAAAGAGACGTTATCTGATTTAATTTATTTTCCAGTATTAAATAATAAGTCAAGTCACCTTTATTTATATAGCGCTTTATACAATACAGATTGTTTCAAGTGATAAACAGGAATTTAATGATCAAGTCTGCAGTCTGCAGAGCCAGTCTGCAGATTTTAAGCAGTTGGATTTGATAGATTTCACAGAAAACTGTGTAGTGTATGATGGGCACAGATAATTTTTTTTTTGTTGTAGACTATCACTGCGTCTAAATATGCCTACTACCATACTATATAGTAGGCGAAAAACAGTATGCGAGCCCGCGAAGTATGTCCATAGTAGTATTCATAAAACATCAATATCAAATGTCAAAAAGTACCCAGATGACCCACTACTTCTGGCGAGATTCTGAATTGCACATTCCATAACACTTTACTATCCCATGAGGCCATGGGAGATGATTTGTAAATGGAGGTGAACATTGGCGTCGGAAACAAAAAAAAATGTGGTTGGGTCCTCCTCCAGAAAATTTTTACTGGAATAGATGCCATTTACATTAAGTCTTGTTATTAAACGTCTGGTACAAAATTATGGAAGACACCAAATTATTTATAGTGGCAATAGTGTAGGGGTAAGGCACATGGCAGAAAGATTTGACGCAAATCAACCTGAGGTTCGAATCCGCCTTTTGCCTTTTCGCTCTACTCCCTTTTCCAATCACATATCAGAAGGCATTTATTTTCAATAAAAATTTATTCGAAAAGTGGAAATAAAGCATCTAACGTGTGTTTAATAATAAAGTGTTTATTGGTTAGGGGTAGGTGAACAGACATGTGCTGAATTAGAGACGGTACAAGTAAGTGGGTCCAATATCATTGGGTGGGTCTTGTCCTAAATAGAAAGTATTTAACTTAACAGTTGCGAAGTAAGTTTCAAATCAAATGTAGTGCCTACATACAGTATGCAATTTCAGATGCAGCACATGATTCCGTCCAGTCGGAGATTTTGATATTTTGAGCCAATTTTAGAACACATATTGTTTTCATTTGTTATGCCTCGCCTAGAAACAAGGCACGTTTCTGCATGAGTTTGTTGTGTTTGGAACAACCTGAAATTTTGGTAGTGTGTGGTCCTCAGTTGTTTAGTGTATGATGCCCAGTTTTTCTCTGTAACCATTTACAAAGTAAGCAAGTGTGTGCCTAGTGTTTTAAAATCTGTTCAGATTTTTAAAGTTGTGTAGTGTATTACAGCCAGGAGCCTGGTGCTAAAATCAATCACCAAGTCCCTTGCAACAGCAATGCTCTCAATTAAACCTTTAAAGGTGCTGTATGTAAGTTTTTGACTGGACTAAAGCATAAAAATACCATAATATGTTTGCAGAGATTTAGGAAACATGCTAAGTTTACATACTCGTTTCTCAGAAAAACAATGCTACAGCCAGTAATGTGCATTCCGTGTCGGAATGTCTGTTTTTATTTTGGTCTGTGTAATAACACACACCGCCAGTTTACCCAATAGTATTTCGACAACACAGGTTGCCAGTTGGCACACAGCATATTCTAGCCATGGATGCCAGTAAACAAAATGGGTCAGAGATTGCAGATTCTACCCGACCTAAAAGCCTCTGCATCCATCTAAAAATCTCTATGAACGGAAGCACATTAAAAAGCGGATAAATCAACTCGTCAACTTGCAGTGTGTGAGTCTCCTCGTCTTCCATTTTCAATTGCGCTCGTTTCCTGTTGCGTGTCCTCAAACTGGCAACCCGTGTGAGTCTGAGAGGAGGGGGCAGGGCAAACATTATTTGAATTTGGACTGCAGTACCCATTTCAACCACTGGCTGTTATTCTTACATACTGCACCTTTAAAATAATAGTTTCACTGCTAACACTAACTCCTGAAGATCTTTCCTTATTACATGTGAATTCACTTGCTTCTTCCAATTTTGCCTTTTCTCTGTCTGTGTGTGTTTGCACTAAAGTCCTGTACACGGTAGGAAAGATTCTGCACAGATGCAAACAGGCATCCAGAGGTACCATCATTGAGTTAGTGAGGTCACCTATCAATGTGTGGATAGAAAGTTAAGTGAATAGTAAAAATATGTAGTTAGTTTCTCCCCAGCTCAACCGTAAGTTTACCACAGCTGCAGATGTAGACCTCCTGCCCTCCGTAGCATCCGTAACAGATTTCCAGTAGCTCCTGAATCTGGTGGTGTTTTCCAGTAGCTCCAACAGTGGGATGAAGTATAAGTGCGATATGTCATGTGATAAATTAGTCCTGTTTTAACTGATTTGGTGTTTTGTACGCTGCTGTCGTCTGGACTGTGTTACTGGTAGGTTAAAGAGAGACACACACCAGTTCGAGCTCACAGTTTAGTAGCTTGGGTCTCAGGGAGAGTGCTGATGAAGCAGCATTTGATATTTTATTGACCTTTTTACACCTCACTTTCTTCCAATCACAGTAGACTTGCTGCACTCAAGAAACCCTTTGAGTAAAGGGTTTATTTTACCCCTGGTCAAAGATTCCTCCTTCTTTTTTTTTTTTCTTTTTACATTTTTCAACTAAATTTTTGACTAAAAGTCAACCGATTAGGCATATCGTTATGACCACTGACAGGTGAAGTGAATAACACTAATTATCTCTTCATCATGGCACCTGTTAGTGGGTGGGATATATTAGGCAGCAAGTGGACATTTTGTCCTCAAAGTTGATGTGTTATAAGCAGGAAAAATGGGCAAGTGTAAGGATTTGAGCGAGTTTGACAAGGGCCAAATTGTGATGGCTAGACAACTGGGTCAGAGCATCTCCAAAACTGCAGCTCTTGTGGGGTGTTCCCGGTCTGCAGTGGTCAGTATCGATCAAAAGTGATCCAAGGAAGGAACAGTGGTGAACCGGCGACAGGGTCTGGGCGGCCAAGGCTCATTGATGCACGTGCGGAGCGAAGGCTGGCCTGTGTGGAAAAACTGATCAAACAGACGAGATATTGTAGCTCAAATTGCTCAAGAATTTATCCTGGTTCTGATAGAAAGGTGTCAGAATACACAGTGCATCGCAGTTTGAGTATGGGGCTGCATTGCCTCAGACTGGTCAGGGTGCCCATGCTGACCCCTGTCCACCGCCGAAAGCGTCAACAGTGGGCACGTGAGCATCAGAACTGGACCACGGAGCAATGGAAGAAGGTGGCCTGGTCTGAAGAATTACGTTTTCTTTTACATCACGTGGATGGCCAGGTTCGTGTGCGTCACTTATCTGGGGAGCACATGGCACCAGGATGCATTATGGGAAGAAGGCAAGCTGGCGGAGGCAGTGTGATGCTTTGGGCAATGTTCTGCTGGGAAACCTTGGGTCCTTCCATCCATGTGGATGTTACTTAGACACGTACCACCTACCTAAATATTGTTGCAGACCGCGTAGGCCCTTTCATGGAAACGATATTCCCTGGTGTCTGTGGCCTCTTTCAGCAGGATAATGCGCCCTGCCACAATGCAAAAATGCTTCAGGAATGGTTTAAAGAGCACAACGAGTTTGAGGTGTTGACTTGGCCTCCATATTCCCCAGATCTCAATCCAGTCGAGCCTGGGATGTGCTGAACTAACAAGTCTGATCCATGGAGGCCCCACCTCGCAACTTACAGGACTTAAAGGATCTGCTGTTAACATCTTGGTGCCAGATACCACAGCACACCTTCAGGGGTCTAGTGGAGTCCATGCCTCGACAGGTCAGGGCTGTTTTGGCAGCAAAAGGTGGACCAACAATATTAGTTCATACGTTGGCTGGTCATAATGTTGTGCCTGATCAATGTGTTCATCCTTAATATAATGCTGTTATAATGAGGATAAAAAAAGAAACATGCAAGGAATCTTGATGGAATATGAGTGTATATAGTTTTCTGTAATGAGATGTTTATGGAGTTAGTTTATTTCTGCTGTGACATTAACACTCTCACCCTGAAACTCTCACTTTTACTCATGAATTATTCTTTTGAAACTTGTTGCTGTGATTTCCTCCTTTGTTTGAGTGATTTGCATTTTCTTCTGTTTAATAATGCTTTCGTGCTGCTTTGCCTGAACATTACATTCATTGAACATGAGCAGGCAGTGAGAAAAAAGTGAGGGAAATTCACCTCCCCTTATGAATAAGTGGCTAATTAAACCCATATATCATAGATGTGGATACTGGGTTTAGTTTAGCACAAATCCAGGCCGAATCCGTGCATGATCAGAAAAATTTGAGTGCTCAAAGCTTCGACCATTTAAATCACTGATTTCTGACCCACAGATGAAGACCGGCTGCCCCGAAGGAAGAGTTTTGTCGACACTATTTCTCTCCAAGTTGACATCCTTTCCAACAGCTTACCTGATCAGGTATACTGGGCAAAAACATAAATAAACACAATTTAAAATTTCTCAAGTTGTTTTTATTAGACTAAAGAACATATGGTTGTGTTTATCCTGTAGTCTCAGCTTGCAGAGGAGATCACGTTTGAGACCCTAAAGAAGGCCATCGGTACGTGTGAATCAGTATCTTCTCAGTGTTGTTGTGTGTATTTATGTGTGTTAGTGTCTGATGTCGCTCCATCTCTCTCAGATACCACTGGTCTGGAGGAACAGGAAAGGGAGAGGAGACGGCAGGTGATGGAAAAGTTCCAGAAAGCTCCGTTTGAAGAGATAGCCGCCCACTGCGAGTCCAAGGTACAGCTTGTGTGTGATCTGCTGTGATCTGCTTTCAGCCTGTTTATATTTAAAACAAACTAGGGATGCACCAATATGGACATTTTGGCTGATATGATAACTGATGTTTAAGAACATTAACAATATTTTGGTCAATAAAACAAATACAAGATCTTGACCAAAAATTAATGCACCTCTTGATGGAATTAAATGTTGTGTATACATTTTTGTTCAAGATCTTGTATTGACAATGCAAGAGTCAAGCACTCTGTAAAGTCTCCTCCAGCACATCCCAAAGACTTTCAATGAATTTAAGGTCTGTGTAAAAATGAATCTTCTTGCTCTCTCCCAACCATTCTTTCACAATATAAGCCTGATGAATCTTGACATTGTCATCTTAGAATATGGCCATGATGTGTCTTCCTACATCCGTCCCTCATGTCATTTTGACCTGAAATGAATTTTTGAAAAAAAAAATTTTAATCGAGTGTTTATCGGAGTGGTCCAAGACCCTAGGACTTTTGTCGCACTTGAACCACGAATACACAAAAAATTGACTGGATTCGAGGAGGTTATGTGGTTAAAATAAAAAAAAAGTATCAAATCAGTCCCTCGTGGGTCAAAAGACCCCCTTAGGAATGAATGGGATGTTTCAGTATACATAGAAAAACCTAAAAAAGTATACATAGAAACCCAAAAAAAATGTATAATGTCTGCATGTGTATCTGAATGCATACTGACGAGATGAAATCAAGAACTGACTTTAGGACCCAGTGGAACAGCTTATTTGCTCCATATAGAGCTATAAGGCCATCTAGTGGCAAAAGTCATGAAATAATCATGTTATATATTTTTTTTCCACAATAGGTGGTCAGAGACTCCCAATGTGAGAGATTCAGAGCTACATTAACAGGGTTATGCATGAAATGTTGAGTTATTTTGAATTTAAGTTGAAAGAATGTGCTTAAATTATATTATTTATTGATAAAATGTAGTCATTTAAAGGTTAATGAAATAAAAAATAATAAAAAATCGGAATAAAAATGAAATGATACAAGCTTTCTGGACCAAAAAAAAAAGGTATAATTTTAAGGCTTCGGGTCATTTTGACCTGCGAGTGACTGATTTGTTACAGAGTACGAAAAATGAAAGAAGAAATGAAAAGCTACACACTCCATTAATTAGGGTTAGTAGAAGAACTGTTGCCAAACATATAACATGCTTGAAACATAATAATCACTGCAATAATGATCCAGTCATAGACTCTTCAGCAGCTTTTTTTGGCCGGGCAGTGTGTATATAATAAGTAGTCTAGGTAAGTCTTAATACATAAACTAACAAGCTCTGGATTGAATAAGCCATTTCGTGCATACAGTACAAGTGAAATTAACATGAAAAAATATATGGGGGTAACATATGGGGGTTTGCTTAAACCATTTCTATAAGATAAAAATGCACACATTGTGTTGTGGTAATTAGGAACTAGGAGTATTTGAACTTCCTTTTTGTGTTTTCAGGCCAACATGCTGCACGATCGCTTGGCTCAGATATTTGAACTCACCATTCGGTAAGCTGACTTTTTGAGAAAGTTTTCATAGGTGGAAAATGTAGGTGTTACAATGTTTATCAAATATTTTTCATTGTGATATTTGATTGGTCGTTCTGTCTGTTCATCTCTAATCAGCCCTCCCCCGAGCCCCTCGGGCACCGTTACCGTGACGTCAGGCCACACCCAGTACCAGTCTGTGCCAGTCTATGAAATGAAGTTCCCTGACCTCTGCGTGTACTGAACCACGACTTTTCACCTTATCTATATCACACAGACTCAACTTTGACCTTTGTCACACTTTAAAAGGCCACATGCTTGGTCTTGTGACCTTTAACTCACCTGAGCCACTTATCTTCATTAGACACCTTTCACTATAAGTCATTACATACATTCACGTCCAGCAGAGAGAAGGGGTGCAAACTGGACAGCCACTTCACGCCTCCATTCTGCACCAATCAGCACGCAGAGCTTTACAACCAGCTGTCCAATCATACACCAGCTCTGTAGAATCCTATGTGTGATTTTTCAGTTTGATTCTTGCACTAAAAGGCAGCTCCAAGAATCAAACTAACTGAGTCTTTTGAACACTTGATTCTTCAGCTTCTTTATGTATTGATTCATAGGAGTCATTTAGAAAATGACTCACTCTTGCTGCGCTAGCATTAAGTGCTAGTTTTATCTTTAGCACATTAATCCATCATCAGCAGAGAGATTTGAACATATAATTGATTTCCGCTCACTCAAATCTCTCCTATATAAATGATTATAGTGTACAGTATCGCACAGGTATAGTAGCTTATTTTTGACAAATATATATACTTTTAGATGAAAGATTGCTGATAGTTGCAGAGTGTCATTTGTGTACTGTTTGCATGGCTTAGCCAACATTTCAGTTTAGGCCTTTATTAATTTACAATTAGCCTTTAACTTCAATGTTGTGGATGTTAATAAGGCTTTTGTTCACCTAGAGTTCTTAGTGATCACTATGGTCTCCATTTTGCCTTCACTGTATAGAAAAACCAAAACATTTGCTTTTCATCACCAAAGAGCTCCGCCCACACCCTTCCTTAATGGCCACACACGGCCGCCATTCAAATCGTGAGCCAATCAGTAACCGTATTCTCTTTGAGGGCGGGAATACCGCATTGTTCTTGAACTCAAACATAAGAAAGCTTCTAAAAAACTGGGAGTTGAAAAATGATGGATATTAGTGATCTGCATTCATCAACCAGATGTTTTATATATCGAGCCACAAGGGCATTGAAATGCTTTTTTGCTTTTCAGGTAACTTGAAAAGATGAAAAAATATGTCATGCTGAATTCTGACAATTTATCTGTGACTGTTAGATGCTGAAATACTTTGCTGGAAATGTTTTACATCATCTGAGCTTCCTGTGGTGAGAGCTGTGATCAATTTCAGTACGTTTAGCTGGTAGAAACCGTTTGGGTGATTCTGAGGTGCTTTTCATTGGTTCAAGAGATTTGTTGTCATACAACTGGCTTGTCTCGGTTTTGGGAAAGTAGGTATGTGGACAGGAGCAAGTGAGCAGACATGAGTTTTTTCTGCAGGTGTGGTGCATTTCTATGCTGATTATAGATGATTTAATAATGATGCGATGCTGTTGCCACTTTTTTGGCCAGCGAAATGTTTCAATGGTCTGTCTGTTTATGACTAGAGACTTGCACTTCATTGTGGGATTAGTATGCACAGAAAGTAAAGAATGTCTTGAAGTATTTAAAGGTCAAACTTCTGAGATGGCTACTCCTAAATGCTCGATTAGATAGATTTCTTGATTTCAAAGAGTTGATGACAGCAAGATGGCAGCTTTTCCGCCTTGATCCTGATCTGTCTAGTCAATTAAAGGAAGTATGATGTGTTAAAGGAAGGATTTCAGTGACCAAAGTGTTGGTGGACAGGAAATAGTCAGTAGTTGACCTTTGGCTGTTGTGTATTTCTCTGAGTAACTTGCTGCATTTCAATAGAGGTTGCTTTGCGACAATACGTGTAAAACCTATTTAATGCTGTGATTTTTTTTAATCAGGCACATTATTTCTGTAGAAATATGAAATCATAAAGAATTTCTAGATTAATGCAATGTATTTTTGGTGTAATATGAAATAGGAATTTGATGTTTCTCCGACACATCATCTGTAATGCACCTTTAGAGATGTGCGTGTGTGTCAAAGGGACACAGTGAGTCTTTTTTTTGTCTTTTTTTTTTACATCAGAAAAGGGAAATCATTCTTACTGTAACTGCTAATATCATTTTTAGCGTAATTCACAATATATGTTTTATTTTCATCCTTGGTGGAACTTTATGGTACTTTAGTGTTTATCACATGGTTTGTTTGAAATGAATCTTTAGTTGATTTATCTGTAACTCAACAATGTTTGAATTTTTCCCCCCCTTTTTTTCGTTTGTATGGGAGAGAAGTAAAGAATTAGATGAGTTAGATATGGGGTTGATGGTGATGTGTCGATATGGGACTGTAAGGGTTTTGCAGAATTCTGTCTGAGGATAGGTAAGTCTGCATGCATCATGCTAGATTTCAAATGTGTAATGGTACAAACCACTGCAGTGTTGCTACAGTAAATGATGATAAAAGTTACCATGAACTCTCTTCGGTGTTATTTAGCCATATCCAGGTTCGCTGTCTGACAGTGTCTGCCACTTTAATGTGCAATGAGATTTCATGTACGAGATCTTAGTCTTAATAAAGATTTTATATTAAAATACTTACTGTGTCTGTTGTCTTTCTGTAGTTGGGTGAACTTGATTGTGACATGTTCACCCGAAAATGAAAATTCTGTTCACAAATGAAGATATTTTTGATGAAATCCGAGAGCTCTCTGACCCCTCCATAGACAGCAATTTAATGAACACTTTCAAGGTCCAGAAAGGTAGTAAAAACAAATGTAACATTATCAAATGTTAAAATAGTCCATGTGACTCCAGTGGTTCAACCTTAATATTATGAAGCATCGAGAATACTTTGTGCGCAAAAAATAACAATTTCTTTACATCTGCATCAGTCTCCTACGCTGTTGACGTAGTAAATACAGTGCAGCACTTCCGAGTTACGTCAGAATGCCGGCTCACCATTGGCCGATGCTTTTCACGTGAGCACCACAACGCATGCATGTGATGCTGACGCAGGAGCTGGTCAACGTAAACTGCATAGGAGACTGGCACAGACGAGAAGAAATTGTTGAATAAAGTAATTATTTTTGTTTGTTTTAACTTTTACGGTTACGGCTTTCTGACGTAACTCGGAAGTGCTGCACTGTATTTACTACGTCAACAGCGTAGGAGACTGACACAGATGTGAAGAAATTTTTATTTTTGTTTGTTTTTTGCGCACATAAAGTATCATCAAAAATAGCATAAAATATCTTCATTTGTGTTCCGAAGATGAACAAAGGTCTTACAGGTTGGGAACGACATGAGGGTGAGTAATTATTGACAGAATTTTTGAGTGAACTAACGCTTTAAGCAAAAAATGTATCTGTGTAATACAGAAATTCTGTGTAAATTGAATTCAGTGCAAATTCAAATTCAGATAAAAAACTACCATTATTAACAAATGCACTTTTAACTTAAAAAAATATATAATTTATTTCAAATTACAGTACTGATAATTATATGTTTTGCATTGCATTACAGAAGACTACTGAGAATTGGGGGGACATGCATAATATTTTAATGTTCTTACAAATAGGCTTCATTTTATTTTATTTAACTTTTTTTTCTTTCTTTTTTTTTTTTTGAGTGAAATATGACCCAGACATTTCTTGATATTTTTCATGAGATTCACCTAGACATTTTTTGTTTGTTTGTTTTGGCTTTGACATTTTTATAGAGATGTTTGTTAATTGAACAAACAAAAATGAGGTACTAAAATAATAGTTGAAGTACTAAAAATTACTATCTGCAATGGAACTAAAACTAAATTAAAGCTGTTTAGTAATATCTTAATCAAAACTATAATAATATAAAATAATACTGGAGCAGACAGGGCAATGGGATCTGCAAATTGCTCGAGTTGGACTTCAACCCAGATCGCCTGCCACGTCTCGGAAATTTGGAGAGCCTTAGGTAAACCGTCTCAACATAACCTCAACATATTTTATTTGGATTTAGAAATTTTACATAAACAATAAATGTGTTTATTTTTAATTAAACAATCATCAGTTACAATTTGATAAAAAAAATACTGAGAAACTCGCTGTAAAAATACAACTGCTGGCATTCACGATTCAGCACACAAACAGTCTTTCAGCAGATCAAACACAAGCGGAGGAGGAGCAGCAGATCTTGGATGATCTTCGGTGGCCACTGGATACTGAGTGAGTTAAGACTGAGCTTAACTTTTCCTTAAATCCTTACATACTTTCTTACTGATTCCTCTATCCTCCCTGAAAATTAAAAAAATATAGAACCATCTCATCCTACTGCTGCTCCAATTCCTCCTCTTCCTCTTCTTCTTGTTCTTTTTCTTCCTCCTCTTCTTCTTTTTCCTTTCCTGGCTCCTCCTCTTCCTCCTCCTCTTCTTTGATGCCCTGTTGTGGTTTGCTGTGTGTGGGGTTCTTGTTGAGTGTGGGTGTATGTGGCTGAACATGTGTGTTTGATTGGTTTTGTGTGTTGAGTTGAGGCCGTGGTGGGATCATTTCATTGCTCTCCTCACTGGAGTCCTGACTGGCTGATTGTGTTGAAGAATCAGGCTTACGGAAGCATGGTGGCCGGGGCCCAGAACATGAGGAGGTGACTGAGTGGTTGAAGTGTGAAGCCGCCATACACTCGGCAGTCGACCGATCGCAGACGCACTGCAGCCGGTCACACACACTCACACCTGAACCTGCCACACATACACAACACAATCATTAACACAAAACCGACCTCAGTGAAAAACGTTCTTAATCATAGTATTTGTGAAGTATGAATGTTTTTGCATGCTTTCATGTGTGTAATGCCGTACATCGAGGCTTTCCTTTGTGGCAGCTGATTTGAGCGTTGAGTTTTCTGTGTTTTCTGCAGCCCAGCACACTAAGCTGCTCCAAACAGCACTGCTGCAGAAAACAGCACCTGACACAGAGACACGTCAAGGACAGTCAGGACACAACTGAGCTTCAGCACTGAATATAACCACACAATTACAGTAATGTTCATATGTCTGTGTGTGCATCTTTACATACACTGCCAGTCAATATGTGTGTGTGCATATATATATGTATATATGTGTATATGTGTATGTGTGTGTATATATATATATATATATATATATATATATATATACATACACTCACCTAAAGGATTATTAGGAACACCATACTAATACTGTGTTTGACCCCCTTTCGCCTTCAGAACTGCCTTAATTCTACGTGGCATTGATTCAACAAGGTGCTGAAAGCATTCTTTAGAAATGTTGGCCCATATTGATAGGATAGCATCTTGTAGTTGATGGAGATTTGTGGGATGCATTTTAGTACAGTGAACTCATTGTCATGTTCAAGAAACCAATTTGAAATGATTCGAGCTTTGTGACATGGTGCATTATCCTGCTGGAAGTAGCCATCAGAGGATGGGTACATGGTGGTCATAAAGGGATGGACATGGTCAGAAACAATGCTCAGGTAGGCCGTGGCATTTAAACGATGCCCAATTGGCACTAAGGGGCCTAAAGTGTGCCAAGAAAACATCCCCCACACCATTACACCACCACCACCAGCCTGCACAGTGGTAACAAGGCATGATGGATCCATGTTCTCATTCTGTTTACGCCAAATTCTGACTCTACCATCTGAATGTCTCAACAGAAATCGAGACTCATCAGACCAGGCAACATTTTTCCAGTCTTAAACTGTCCAATTTTGGTGAGCTCGTGCAAATTGTAGCCTCTTTTTCCTATTTGTAGTGGAGATGAGTGGTACCCGGTGGGGTCTTCTGCTGTTGTAGCCCATCCGCCTCAAGGTTGTGCGTGTTGTGGCTTCACAAATGCTTTGCTGCATACCTCGGTTGTAACGAGTGGTTATTTCAGTCAAAGTTGCTCTTCTATCAGCAGTCCATTCTCCTCTGACCTCTAGCATCAACAAGGCATTTTCGCCCACAGGACTGCCGCATACTGGATGTTTTTCCCTTTTCACACCATTCTTTGTAAACTCTAGAAATGGTTGTGCGTGAAAATCCCAGTAACTGAGCAGATTGTGAAATACTCAGACCGGCCCATCTGGCACCAACAACCATGCCACTCTCAAAATTGCTTAAATCACCTTTCTTTCCCATTCTGACATTCAGTTTGGAGTTCAGGAGATTGTCTTGACCAGGACCACACCCCTAAATGCATTGAAGCAACTGCCATGTGATTGGTTGATTAGATAATTGCATTAATGAGAAATTGAACAGGTGTTCCTAATAATCCTTTAGGTGAGTGTGTGTGTGTGTATATATATATATATATATATATATATACATACATGTATCGATCAAATTTTTTTTATGATATTGAAAGAAGTCTCTTTATGCTCACTAAGGCTGCATTTATTTTTTCAAAAAAATTTATTTATTTATTTATTTATTATTATCAATGATGACCACAATTGTGATGCTTGATTTTTTTTGGAGGAAACTGATCCAATTATTGTATTCCTAGAAAGTTAGAAAGAAAGAAAGAAAGAAAGAAAGAAAGAAAGAACATGCATACATATTACTAGGATATTGGCTGTGTATTAGTACTTATAAAGCACATATTAATGCCTTATTCTGCATGACCATATTCCTTAATCCTACCCAATACCTAAACTAAACAACTACCTTACTAACTATTAATAAGCAGTAATGAGTAAAGAGTTTGTGGCAAAATTCATATGTGTTCCCCATACTAAAGTGTTACTGATCAATTTAATGTCCTTGCTCTATAAACATATAATTTTTTTTAAAAAAATAAATCTAAAAAATTAAAAATCTTACTGAGCCCAAACTTTTGATAACTGCTTATGCTTTTGCCGGTGAAGATATGTGTGTTTTTGTGTGTTCTGACCGGTCCAGTTGGTCTACTGGGTTTCCTGTCCCCTGTTGTCCACAGTAGCAGCCATAGTGTTGATACTCATGAGGACATCGTCCAGTCAGACAGTGCAGCATTTCTCCCAGAGCTGACATGTCCCTCAACACCTGTCCAGATGCACTGTACTGGATGAAAGACGTGCTACACTCTACACACACACACACACACACACACACACACATTAATGTATCCACACTTATTTAATGCTGGAATATTGTTATTCCCCGTACAAAAACTGTACCATTGTGTTGATACCATGCTACAGAGCATGGTACTTTTGATACATACTATGGTACTGAGTGATGAACATATTAATGTAGCATGTTATTTACGTGGAACATTGAAAAATGGCATGGTAATAGATGTCCAAAAACATTGGTATCTGGTATCTATTTTTCACTTATCCACTTTGGATATTTACATGCATTTCAATAGTGGGATTTTAGCTGCACTTAAAAATGAATTAGCCCATGATTTACTCACCCTCAAGCCATCCTAGGTGTATATGACATTCTTCTTTCAGACGAATACAATCAGAGTTATATTAAAAAATGTCCTGACTCTTCCAAGCTTTATAATGGCAGTGAATGGCAGCCCAAAATTTGAAGCCCAAAAAAAGTGCATCCATCCATTATAAAAGTAATCCACACGGCTCTGGGGGGTTAATTAAGACCTTCTGAAGCGAATTGATGGGTTTGTGTAAGAAAAATATCCATATTTAAAACTTTATAAAGTAAAATATCTAGCTTCCGGCAGACCGCCTTCCATATTCAACTTGCGCAGAAAGTGTAACGCCCCTCGCAGTTAAAAACGCTTACGTCCAACGTCAACGTCGCGCCAGTTACGCTTTTTTTTTTTATTGTAGCTTGACTTTGTGCAGCATGAATACAAGTTAATCAGACTACAGTTGGCTTCAGTGTTGTATAGGCGTGTCAAAAAAAAGAGTTGATGTGTATTTAGACAAATCATTTATCTTAATGTACTGTGATAAATTAAAAGGGGAAGTATGGTGATATCTATTAGTTAAAATTTTACTCTATTCATCTTCTATGTGGTCTTGCCTTAATGCTTCAAATGTTCAATTATGCAATGTGTCATGTATACTTGAACAGAGAGATGATGACTATAGCTTGACGAACCAAAAACCCACTGTTTCTTGATTATAACTGCACATGCACACATGCTTAATGTTTTGTTATCTGTCTGTACGTTTTGATCTGTTTTTCTCTCTAAATTTCTCACCTTCAGAGTCTTCTTGCTGCTGCAGGTCTGACAGTCCAGTGGCCTCCAGCAGAGACCAGGCAAAGAACGGCGCTGCCCGTCTCCGGACCTGGTGAGACTCTGGGAAACACACACAATGATTTCTCTGGAGTGTGCAGAAGAATAGCTAAACCCTCATCATTCCCTCGCACTTTGTAACAAATCCTTCCCTCATGGGTCAAAATGACCCCAAACCCTAAAATTATGCTTCTTTTATCCTTTATACTTTTTTTTTGGTCCAGAAAGCTTATTTAATTTCATTTTAATATTTTTTCTATTTTTTTTGTTTTGTTTGTTTGTTATTTTATTTACATTTAAATTACTAGATTTTATCAATAAATAATAAATAAATAGTAATTTAAGCATATTCTTCACATTCTAACCATTTTAATTCAGCTCAAAATATGTTATATTGGGTGTCTTTGCTACCTCTTGTTAAAAAAAAGATAATATAACATGAAATTTCATGACTCTTGCCACTAGATGGCCTTATATCTCTATATGGAGCAAATGAGCTGTTCCGATGGGTCCTAAAGTCAGTTTCTCTTCAGTATGCATTCAGATACACATGTAGACATAATAAAATAGTTTTTTGGAAAGTTTTAGCCTTTTTAGTTTGAATTTTGAGCATTTTTAGGTTTTTGTGTATGTGTACTGAAGCATTCCATTCATTCCTATGGGGTCAAATTGACCCGTGAGAGAAGGATTTGCTAGTTTTTTGCATTTTAACCACAAAACTCCAGTCAATTTTTTTTTGTGCATTCGTGGTTCAAGTGTGACAAAAGTCCTAGGGTCTTGGACTACTTCGATGAACTCTCAATTTTTTAAAATGTTTTTAAAATGAGTTTCGGGTCAAAATGACCCGAGGAAGGACGGGGGGTAATGTAATTTGCTAATTTTTGAATAACATTCTGGTACAACATTACCATACTGATCAACCAATTAGATTTTAGGAACAAGATTATCATCAGCCAATCATTTGATTTCATGAGTATGTTATGAACAGGTTTTGCCCCTATTTGGTTGATACAAGGATGCACATCCTGCCTGGCTAAATCATATAGTTTGTATTGAAGTTGCAGATGTTGATTGTCACCGTTACCGATTTTCTCTGATTCCTGTGAGCTGTCAGATGGCTCTTTTTCTTCTTCTTTCTCCTGCTCCTCTTCCTCAGCAGACTCCTGCTGAGCAGTAGTGGTTAATGATGGTAACCGATCCAGGGCGGGACGGGGAGGTTTCTGAGGATGAGTGATGGTTTCAACAGCACCATGGCCTGATGTTGTGGTCCGTGTGCTGACAGGCTTCAGGGGAACTGTAGCTGTGGTCTTGCTGTTCCTAGTTGGTTTTGCAGCTGGGTATACCGTTGGTCTTGGTGATGCACTGTGTATGGGAGGTTTAGGGAACTGTCCTGGAATGATCCACATGTACGGACTGACCTCGCTGACCCTGGATGGGATCGTGGTGGTTTCGTTATTGATTGATTCATCTTCTTCTTCATCACTGTGTAGATCTTCCCTGCTTTCTATATTGTGCCTTTCATCCACTTCAGAAGGAGATGGCTTTGTGTTGGCTTGTATTTGAATTGTCGGTTTGGTTGTGCTTAAGTCGCCATATTCTGCGCTGCTTTCCTGACTCTTGTTTGGTGGGTTTACTATTAAATCAATCTCTCTCTCTGTCACTTTATCTTCCTCACTCTCTCTCTCCTCACTTCCTCTTATAGATGGAAGTGGCACAGAGGTGGTTGCAGCAACTGTATTTTTATTAGTAGCTGTTGGCAAGGTTGTTTTGTGAAGTGAGTTTTGATTGGTTGTTATTTTAGTGGGTGTGGTCATCAGAACTATATAAGGGCTTTGATTGGTTTGTGTTGAATGTTCTTCTATTTCTTTGTCACTCTCTGCCATATCCTGCTCCTCTTCTTCTCTCTCCTCCATTGACTCGTCACTCTTTTCCTCTGTTAGGATGTGTAAAGGTGGGCTGACATACGGTTTAGCGATGTCATTTGAGTAATTAGTTGTAGTATGTATACCAGATGTGTGTGTAACGGGTTTTACAGTGTTTGTAGTATGTGCAGGTATGTGTGTGACAGGTTTGCTTGCAGCTAAATAAAAGGTGTCTCTATCACTCTTATCGCCGTCCTCCTCAGATGAATGACGGTCAGGTTGTGTGTGATTGTGTGTGTATGTTGTTGGTGTTGTGTGGGGTGTATAGTGCGGACTGTGTGTGTTTGAATGTGTTTGAAAGTCTGTGACAGTCTGTGATTCTGTTATAGTGGTTAGCGCCATGCTAACAGTCAGCTCATCTGTCATAAAACCAAAATATTACAGTCAGAAAACATGCTGAATGTTTTAATGAGGTCATTTGCGTATGTGTTTTCAGTATAAGACATGCTCACTTTCGTTTGTGCTCCATTCCATTGCATTGTGGGTAGTAAGGATTTCCTCTTTGTCTCCGCCCCGCTCTTCTGTTATCAATACAGCAGTAACTAAAATACAGAAAGTGGCAGCACAGGTCACAGGTTATTGTCTTAAAGGTTTAGTTCACCAAAAATTCTGTCATCAATTACTCACCCTCATGTCGTTCCAAACCCATAAGACTTTCGTTTATCTTCGGAACACAGTTGAAGACATTTTTAATCAAATCTGAGCAATTTCTGTACCTCTGTTGACAGCTTACGCAACTACCACTTTGACGCTTCAAAAAGTTCATAGATCGTAAAACTAATACATTTTGAGCGGTTAGTCCAACTTTTCTGAAGAAACACAATTGACATTTAGGCTTTTATTCACATATAAACATTCATCAACTCACACATCAGTTGTGGTAAACGAAAGCTCAAACATGTTCGCTTGACGTGCAAGAACCAATGAGGTTCATTCTCGTGTTACGCATCATGTTTGATCTTCCATGAGAACCAATGAGGTTCATTCTCGTGTTACGCATCATGTTTGATCTTCCATGAGAACAAATGAGGTTCATTCTCGTGTTACACAGCACGTTTGAGCTTCCACAAGAACCAATGAGGTTCATTCTCATGTTACGCAGCACGTTTGAGTTTCCACAAGAACCAATGAGGTTCATTCTTGTGTTACGCAGCACTTTGAGCTTCCGTAAGAAACCAATGAGGTTCATTCTTGTGTTACGCAGCACGTTTGAGCTTCAGCAAGAACCAGTGAGGTTCATTCTTGTGTTACGCAGCACGTTTGAGCTTCTGCAAGAACCAGTGAAGTTCATTATTGTGTTACGCAGCACGTTTGAGCTTCCGTGAGAACCAGTGAGGTTCATTCTCATGTGTTACGCAGCACGTTTGAGCTTCCGTGAGAACCAATGAGGTTCATTCTTGTGTTAAGAAGCACGTTTGAGCTTCTGCAAGAACCAATGAGGTTCATTCTTGTGTTACGCAGCACGTTTGAGCTTCAGCAAGAACCAATGAGGTTCATTCTTGTGTTACGCAGCATGTTTGAGCTTCCTCAATAACCAGTGAGGTTCATTCTTTTGTTACGCAGCATGTTTGAGCTTCCGTGAGAACCAATGAGGTTCATTCTTGTGTTACGCAGCACGTTTGAGCTTCCTCAAGAACCAATGAGGTTCATTCTTGTGTTACGCAGCACGTTTGAGCTTCCGCAAGAACCAATGAGGTTCATTCTTGTTACGCAGCACGTTTGAGCTTCCGTGAGAACCAATGAGGTTCATTCTTGTGTTACGCAGCACGTTTGAGCTTCCGCAAGAACCAATGAGGTTCATTCTTGTTACGCAGCACGTTTGAGCTTCAGCAAGAACCAATGAGGTTCATTCATGTGTTACGCAGCACGTTTGAGCTTCCGTGAGAACCAATGAGGTTCATTCTTGTTACGCAGCACGTTTGAGCTTCCTCAAGAACCAATGAGGTTCATTCTTGTGTTACGCAGCACGTTTGAGCTTCTGCAAGAACCAATGAGGTTCATTATTGTGTTACGCAGCACGTTTGAGCTTCCTCAAGAACCAATGAGGTTCATTCTTGTGTTATGCAGCACATTTGAGCTTCCATGAGAACCAATGAGGTTCATTCTCATGTGTTACGCAGAACATTTGAGCTTCCGCAAGAACCAATGAGGTTCATTCTTGTGTTGTGCAGCACGTTTGAGCTTCCGCAAGAACTAATGAGGTTCATTCTTGTGTTACGCAGCACGTTTGAGCTTCCTCAAGAACCAGTGAGGTTCATTCTTTTGTTACGCAGCATGTTTGAGCTTCTGTGAGAACCAATGAGGTTCATTCTTGTGTTACGCAGCACGTTTGAGCTTCCTCAAGAACCAATGAGGTTCATTCTTGTGTTACGCAGCACGTTTGAGCTTCCTCAAGAACCAATGAGGTTCATTCTTGTGTTATGCAGCACATTTGAGCTTCCATGAGAACCAATGAGGTTCATTCTCATGTGTTACGCAGAACATTTGAGCTTCCGCAAGAACTAATGAGGTTCATTCTTGTGTTGTGCAGCACATTTGAGCTTCAGCAAGAACCAATAAGGTTTCTTCTTGCGCATCAAGCATGTGCGGGTGAGCTTCTGTTTATGTTCGCTGATGAATGTTTATATGTGAATAAAAGCCTAAATTCAGTCTGTTCATCATATAAAGCGATTAAGTCAATATGGAATCATATGGATTAGTTTTACGATTTCTTTATGAACTTTTTGAAGCGTCAAAGTGGTTGTTGAGTAGCTTTCAACAGAGGTACAAAAATTGCTCAGATTTTATTAAAAATATCTTAATTTGTGTTCTGAAGATGAACGAAAGTCTTACGGGTTTGTAACAACTTGAGGGTGAGTAAATTATGACAGAATTTTCATTTTTGGGTGAACTAACCATTTAAGATTAAATGTTCATTTACATACAACAATAGCATTGGAAGTTTAATCCGTGACCCTACAAAAAAAGTGACCCTTCTGTTGCCTTCCGTCCAGCTGCATTCGGGTGTAAGAACACGAATGCTTTGTTATTGTTTTAAACCTTATTGACTTTCATTATATAGACAAATAGGCCAGAGGAGAACTGGCACCCTGACTGAGCCTGGTTTCTCCCAAGGTTTATTTTTCTCCATTAGGCCACCTGATGGAGTTTTGGTTCCTTGCCACTGTTGCCTTTGGCTTGCTCAGTTGGGGACACAAAATTTTCTAATAAATATCCAAATAAATGTAATTACTAAACTAAATTAACTATATCAACTACATTACTTAAATATATATGATAATTGAAATGAGCTAGATGACATCCCCGTTTTCTCCAGAGCGGCTGTACAGCCGAATCAAATTCGGTTGCATTATTTTCCTGTCTAACACTGTGAAGCTGCTTTGAAACAATCTGCATTGTAAAAAGCGCTATATAAATAAAGTTGACTTGACTTGACTTGACAAAAAACAGTTGAAACGTACTTAAAAGTATTTTCTTTTGTATTGTGCAGAAGAAAGAAAATCATACAGGTTTGGAATAACATCAGGGTGAGTAAATGATGACAGCATTTTTTTTATTTTTGGGTGAACTATCAATTTAATTTGTTTATTTATATTGTTTTGAATAATTATTGTACTAAATTAGTTTTGTTGCTGATATTTGGTGTTTACTTTTTTTGTTGTTGGTTCTTAATTTACATCTTTAACCACTGTATATAGACTTTAAATTGCTTAACTAAGACCTGGAAGAAGTCAGAAAAAATGAATGCAATATAAATGATAAGAGCCTCAGTTGAACTCAAACTGTGGGGGTTTAAAGGCTTGTCTTCATTTAGAATCATTTGATCACATTTGATCAAGTGTTTTTGAACAGTGAGCAGTGAGTGTGCTGGAATTTTAAAGAAGTCCTTGATGTACAAGCTGAGATGAATTTGTTTGTGACTAGCTAAAATCTCAAAATGCACAAACAAACACAGTGCATCTTGGTGTTGATGTTACCCAATTTAGCTGTGAAAAACACCAACTCTTACCACTGGAGACCCCATCCTCAGATTCTATTGGCTCCTCTTCCTTTTTCTCAACTGTACTTCCTCTCTCTGAGTTTATGTCCAACTCTCTCTCCTCTGTTTTCTTTTCTTCTTCCTCTGGACCTGAAGATAAAGTTCAGCTTAGATCAGTGAAGTCTTTAGGTGGCTGAGTTACCAAAACTTGCAATAACAGGGAAAATCATCCTCTGGGCTACAGAAAAGAGGCTAAATATAAGTTCAGTGAAGCGTGTTACCTGAATGATATATCCCAGGGTACTTTGTGCTCTGGATATTGCTGCTCTGAGAGCTGTTGACCAGCACCAACTCATTGGTGAAGTTGCTCATAGTCTCATTCAGTGTACCATTTACACCTGTAAAAGAGGGAGGTATTTTTATATGATATTTCAAAAAATGAGTCCTATGGGGTTTTTATGTGCACAGAAAATGTACAGAATTCAGTTTTCAGTACGTCTTTACATATTCCAGTACTATTTTTTTTTTTTTAAGAACATGCTCATCAAGGCTGCATTTATGTGATCAAAAATACAGTAATATTGTGAAATATTATTACAATTTTAAAAAAGTTTCTATTTTTCAATTTGAATTTAAAATGTAATTTATTCCTGTGATGCTGAATTTTCAGCATAATTACTCCAGTGTCACATGATCCTTCAGAAATCATTCTAATATGCTGCTTGTGCTGCTTAATATCTTTGATGATTTTTTTTCAGGATTCTTTGATTAACAGAAAGAAGCTTTTTATTTGAAGAAAAAATCTTTTATAACCTTATAAATGTATTAGTAATTACTTTTCATTAATTTAATTAATCCATGCTAAATAAAAGTATTCTTTTAAATGGTAGTCTATATATTACACAAAGTTTAGATTTATTTATATACTTATACATGTATATACTGTACTGTAATATTAATGTTTGTTTATATATTTACACATTCCATATTTCTGTGCATTACCATAGAACATGATCTCCATGTCGATGTCTGATGGAGAAAGCTCCACCCTGTCTGAGACACAAACCACACTGTTAGTTGATCAGCAAGGTATCTAAATCTCTCTCTGACTCTCTCAGCAAGTAGGCAGGTCTCTTTATTGTTACACGAATGTGAAGTCAAGTAATTTATAAAGTATATAAAACACATTTTAAAAGCAGTACAGCTATTGCAAATATAAAGGCAACCATAAAATAGACTGGGAGTGATTTCACAGATAATAGTTTTGATGTACTCTGCCTTTGACTATTTCCTATATCACCGAATGACTATATCCATCTTAATTCAGGATTCAGGCCCCCTCATAGCACAGAAACTGCGCTCGTTAAAATTATAAATGACTTACTTCTAGCTTCTGACCAAGGCTGTATCTCAATACTAGTTTTACTTTATCTTAGTGCTGGGTTCAACACTATAGATCATAACATACTCTTAGATTGATTACACTGGAATTCAGGGACAGGCATTAAGGTGGTTTAGATCATACCTCTCTGACTGTTACCATTTTGTGCATTTAAACAGGGTATTATCCAAGTTAAAGGAACACGCCGACTTTTTGGGACTTTAGCTTATTCACTGTATCCCCCAGAGTTAGATAAGTCCAAACATACCATTTTTATCTCCGTGCGTGCCATAACTCTGTCTGATGCACCCACCGCTAGCCTAGCTTAGCACAAAGACTGGAGGTAAACGGCTCCAGCTAGCCTACTGCTCAATAAATGACAAAATAACGCCAACATTTTCCTATATATATGTGATGTGTATAGTTACATTGCGTACTAAGACCGACGGAAAATTAAAAGTTGCAATTTTCTAGACCGATATGGCTAGGGACTATACTCTCATTCCTGAGTAATAATCCAGGAACTTTGCTGCTGTACCAGGCTAGCGGTGGGTGCGTCAGACAGAGTTATGGCACGCACAGAGATGGAAATGGTATGTATGGACTTATCTTACTCTGGGGGATACAGTGAATAAGCTAAAGTCCCAAAAAGTCGGCGTGTTCCTTTAACATCAGTAAATGATGGGGTGCTGCAAGGGTCTGTTTTAGGCCCTCTGCTATTTTCAATATGCTGCCCCTTGGTAATATTATTAGAAAACGTGGAATTAGTTTTCACTGTTATGCTGATGATACTCAGTTATATATTTCATCAAGACCAGATGAAATTTCTAAATTATCCAAGTTGACAGAGTGAGTTAAAGATATATAATATTGGATGACCAGAAATGTTCTTCTAAGATAAGACTGAGGTATTACATATTGGACCAAAAACCTGTACACAAAATCTCTTAGAATACAATTTGTATCTCAGGATGTACTCTTATTTCATCCTCTACAAGACCTGGGTGTTATATTAGACAGCAACTTGTCTTTTGAAAACATATTTCATATGTTACAAAAATAGCCTTCTTCCACCTCAGAAACATTGCTAAGCTACGGAATATGTTAACTGTTTCTGATGCAGAAAAGCATGTTCATGCATTAATGAACTCTAGACTAGATTACTGTAATGCATTACTAGCTGGTTGTCCTGCATCCTCATTAAACAAGCTACAGTTGGTCCAAAATGCAGCTGCTAGACTTCTTAACAGGTCAAGAAAATATGATCATATAACCCCAATTTTATCATCTCTACACTGGTTACCTATTTAGTTCCGTATTGATTACAAAGCATTGCCACTGACTTATAAAGCCCTAAATGGTTTAGCTCCTGTGTATTATTTTAACCGATCTTCTATCGCTCTACATTCCATCACGCTCTTTAAGGTCACAAAACTCTGGACTTTTGGTAGTACCTAGGATAGCAAATTCCAAGTAGAGCGTTTTCGCATTTGGCTCCTAAACTCTGGAATAGCCTATAATGTTCATTGTTCGGGGATCAGACAGTTTAAATCTAGATTAAAGACACATCTCTATAGCCAAACAGTCTCATAATGCATCTCATAAATAGAGAGTTTGGATCCAGCCTCTTACAAAGATTTCAGATGACCCAACAGCTGCGAGAACCCTGAGTCAACATACACAACTGCCAATTCTTCCAATCATTATGATCACAACTTGTAATTGCTTTAATGAGCTTATTATTTCTGCCTAATTGAATACAGGATGTTAGCTAACTGCATGACTTGACTTGCTTTGAAACAATATGTATTGTGAAAAGCACTATACAAATACATTTGAATTGAATTGCATTGAATAAATAGACTAAATAAATAAAGGATAAAACAATGAGCTAATGTGGGTCTCAACAGCCTCACCTGTTCCATTGAGCACATCACTGGTGTAGGTGTCATTATCAGGTAGATCTGTCACAAAAGGAGAGACTGAAGGGAACATAAAAGAGAGATGAATACTGTATGATACTTTTTTATGCTATCATGTAATACATTTATATCGGAACACACTTGTATGCCACTGGCATGTCTGTTTGTTGTTAGGACTGTGAACATCAAGTGATTTTATCGCATCTTTAAAAGGTGAAGGTGATTTAATACTGTTACCTGTCTGTGATGTGATTGGTTGGTTACCTTCATCCTGTTTTGTGACTGGATGGTTCAAACTGATGCAGTCTATAACTGTCAAATCACAATGGCAGAATCCTTCCTCACAGAAATCCAACATATCTGCAGAAGTTGGACACAATTCAGGTCAGCTAACTCTTTTCTGCACATAACAGTGTAATCATTTCATATAATTACTATTTGCTAGTGATTAATATTTTAGCTCCTTGCAATATTTTAGCTCCTCAGGGGCAGTGTTATCCTAATGGTTGGTGAGTTGACCGAAGGTCGTGGGTTCGATTCTCAATACTGGCAGGAAATGTGTCCTTGAGCAAGGCTCCTAACCCCCAATCGCTCCACGGGAGCTGCAGGCTGCCCACTGCTCCGTGTGTGTGTGTCCAAGGTTTGCAGTGTGTATGTGTTCACTATTCACTACTCCTAATGTGTATGCACTAACTTGGATGGGTTAAATGCAGAGGACAAATTCCGAGTATAGGTTGCCATACTTGGCCTTCACATGTCACTTCACTTAACTTTATTGAAATACCTTCCTTTAAGGCTCTTTGAAAAGTAAAAATCTGCAATGAAAATATGTTGAAAGTATGTGTGTACCACAGCTGGAGTTGTAGCTGCAGGTGTAGTTGTTGTACGTTGGTGTCCTGCGACTGCAGTTTCTCTCCTTTAGCTCTTGAGAACATCTCCAGTGGTTAAGACAACACCTACAAACACAATCACAATCACATTCATTTCAATGTTCTGTTTATTTTTATGTATTTAGCATTATATCTTTTTAGCAGCTTTTAACAGGGCAAAATAACAATGAAAGGAAATGAAAAACATCTCACTATAGATTATTCTTTGCCCAGGTGCGGGTATACGTTGGCATTTATATTAATTTATGTTTATATGTGTGCATTTATATGCACATTAATATAAAGTGCATGCTTGTTTTTTTACACACTTCACTTCACTGCTCTGCATGTGTTTAATCTCTTTTCTCTTTTCAGAGCATGCAATAAGTTTGTGTGGACTCCACTGTGAAGTTAATACATCCATTTAAATTCTTTCTACCCCCTCCTGAGTCTAATTTCATCCGCTTCCCATTTCTCTCTCTCTCTGAGCTTGCTCTCACCGGTCGAGTGTGTCGGCAGGCTGTGTGTGTGTGTGCACGGTGTCCCGTGTGTTTGTGTTGCTGCAGTAATGTCCGTGGTTCTGAATGTCCGCGGGACAGAGTCCAGTCTCACACCGCAGATTGACCGCAAACTCCAGCACTGACCGCAGGTCATCAAACACAGAGTACAGCCAGTTGAACCGCACACCCAGACAACCTGTACGCCACACACATATTTTAAAGATAAAGGATTGTGAATGTATGTAGTTTAATATATTATGTTAATTATATAAATAATATTTTCTGTTTAATTTTTTCTGTGAATGTGTTTGTTTATGTTGAATGCACTCACCAATCAGAAGCTCATCAGAGCTGAGGTCACTTTCTGGGCAGAAAACAGCAGTGCTATGAACTGCACAGACAAAGAACAGATGTTTTTACATTTCTTTGTCATGAAATGTGTTTAACATAGATAATAACATTGAAATTTTTGGTAAAACTTTACAATAAGGTTACATTAGTTAACTAGTTTACATGAACTAATAATGAACCACACTTCTACAGCATTTATTAATCTTTGTTAACCTCCTTAGCTCTGGGACCATTTTTGGGGATTTCCGCCTGGATTTGGCCTACCCAAATTGAAAAGCTTCCCATACCCACATACAGTGTTCTAAATACACAATTTTGGTGTCATTTTACAGGAAACCCTTTGAAGTTACATAGAACACTGCTAAAAGTGATAAACATTTAAGTATATGTTGTCTGAGCTGTAATAAATCCCCCCCAAAAGAGGCATGTTTTATTTTTTTGGTTATAAATTAATTTTTGAAAGTGTATAACTCAGGCCCTGTGTGCTCTAGCACCCTGCAGAGAGTTTTGGCTGTTACCACTAGATGGCAGCAAATACTGGAAAAATTGTCTGTATCATGTTGTATGCTTGATTTATTCAAATGGATCTGAAGGGAGGAATATTACCTTTTTTATGTAATTTCCACCTACCTAAATCTCTCCAATATACAAGTCTCCCCTTAAACAGTGGTATAAATGCAATATCCCAGTGTCACAAAAAAATTTTTTCCAGTGTTTGCTGGAGAACACAGGGCCTGAGTTATACACTTTCAAAAATGAAAGAGGGGTTATTACAGCTCAGACAACATACTTAAATGTTTATCACTTTTAGCAGTGTTTTATGTAACTTCAAAGGGTTTCCTGTAAAATGACACCAAAATTGTGTATTTAGACCACTGTATGGGAAGCTTTTCAATTGGGTAGGCCAAATCCAGGCGGAAATGGTCCCAGAGTAATTTACTGTAAATAAGTTACTTTGTGTAAAACAATGCCAAAGTGATGCATATCTCCAGAACGTAGCCATTCTAAGCTAAAATTATACCACATATGAGGTCAGAGCTCCTCCACAGACATTTAAAATGTAAAATATATACTTGATGATTTTGTCAGGGTCCTTGGAGTTTAAGAGGTTAATGATAATTTCAACATTTACTAATACATTATTAAAATCAAAAGTTGTATTTGTTAACATTAGTTAATGCTCTGTGAACTTACATGAACAAACCATGAACAGCTGTATTTTTATTAGCTAATGTTAACAAAGATAAACAAATACAGTAACAAATGTACATGCTCATTGTTAGTTCATGCTAGTTAATACATTCATGTTTAACAAATGAAACCTTATTGTAAAGAGTTGCCCAATTTTTTTATCCCCTTAACATTCTGATAAACTGAATAATCATAATGTAGCGTTAGGCCTATATTATGTCAACAGAAATGTAAGAATGTTTGCTCAATAAGATGAGAAATCAAAATGTATCTAGAATAGCACAAAATGCATATTTTAGATGAACAATTAAAAAAAATATATATATTATTGTCTTTAGTTATTTAATATAATCAAGTACTTTGGAAGTGTGGCCCTCTACACTGTGTAATAAAATTGTTTAATAGAATCTTTCTTTGATTTTAAAAATAATGCAAATCTAAAAAATCTGCAATATTATGCACTCAATTTCACAAAAAATTAACCTAAATATTTTGTCAAGCTACAAACCTAAAATAAAATTTTCCAAAATGTTTCAAAATATGTTAAAATTGACGGTATTTTATGCAAGAAAAATTAATAATAATAAAAACCTTTTATAACATATGCATTAAGTTAATGGATAATGAAAAAAAAACATTACTCCAGTCTTCAGTGTCACATGATCCTTCAGAAATCATTCTAATATGCTAATTAAAAAAGTGCAGGAACTGAGATTAATTATCATCGAAATGTCAGTTTCAGGGTAATGAACTCACTCTCACCTGCACCATCACTACTGACGGAAGATTGTTAGTATTTTCTCACCTTTCTGCAGGGTGAAGAGGAGAAAAAGATACAGCAGCCTCATCTTTATCCTGATACAAAACAATCAGTTGTACCATCCAGTATTCATAGATTCAGTCCTGCACAGTGTTCAGGCAAAGCCAAACCAAGAGATCACTCCAAACTCTTCACTTCAGAATCTCTTTTAATGCAGGTGTGTGTATGTGACAAAGAAACAAATCCCAAAAAATGAACAAAGCCCTATTTAGGGCACTCTTAAAGGTCAAAGGGCAAAAGGCAGAGTGGTCGTCATAGTAACAGGGCTGCAGGAAGTGCACACTCTTTATGTTGGCTTGAGGTCACACGTGAAGAGATATTTAGAGAGAATTGGGATCTCTCTCACACACACACCCATGCCTCTCTTTTATCCAGTGGAAAGGTCCTGACCCCAACTGAAAATGTACCTCCTCAAACAACTAGCCATTGTGTGTGTGACAGGAACTCAGGTGAGGATCAAGCAGAAAGTGGGGGTTGTAAATGATTCTTTGTATTCTCTGGATTTCTATAGAGTTTGAAATAAGCATGATGCTAATGACATAACAATGAATAAAAATACAGCATGCACAAATATTATGTAATCAATTTGTAATGACACTGTATTAAACCAATTTTAGCAATACTTTTCAGTACTGAATGACTTTTATAATAAGTATTTTGACGTTAAACTCATCTTGTCCACCATCTTGGGTTTATTTTTTTTCTTTTTGGATGCTTCCAGGTTTGATTTTAGTGTGTTTAGTTAGAAAAATGAGACATGGGTAAATATGTTTGGTTTTATTCATATTCAGGAGAGACAAAGTACAATCTGGACACTATAGATTCACACACTACTCAGATTCAGTGATGCTTTAATGTAGTTCATTGTTTAACAGAACACAGTTTCTCTCTCTCTCTCACACACACACACACACACACACATACACACACACGCACACGCACACGCACACACACACAAACACACACACTCTCTTGAGTTCAAATGGTTCAGATGTCCTTCACCGGCAAATGAATCTCAGTTCTTGTCTTATATCTTCACACACATTCTTGCCAGACATTTCTGCTTCAGATCTGAGAGAGAAAGAGATTGTGATCATATTAGTAAAGAAACTGCTCCAACGTCGACTCAAAATGGACCTGGTTGTTCTGTGCAAGGCTCATCAGAGCTAATATTCCAGTAAAAAAGATGTCTGTTTTTGTAATCTTTCCTCAAAATGTATTTAGACAGCTTTCTTGACGTCACCATGGCCACTTTTCAGGGGCAGGTGGTGTTTCAGTAGTCAGTAGGGCTACTTTCAGTAGGGATTTCTATCATGATTAAGATCCATTTATAAACCATTAAAATTGGGATCAAGACCTCTTTTTTATGTACACCTTTCTAGTACCAGGTTGAACCCCCTTTTGCATTCAGAACGTCCTTAATTCTTTGTAGCATAGATTCAACAAGGTGCTGGAAACATTCCTCAGAGATTTTGGTCTATATTGACATGATAGCATCACACAGATTTGTCAGCTGCTCATCCATGATGTGAATGGATTGAGATTTGGTGACTGTGGAGGCTGTTTGAGTATAGTGAACTCATTGTCATGTTCAATAAACCAGTTTGAGATGATTTGAGCTTTGTGACATGGCGTGTTATCCTGCTGGAAGTGGCCATCAGAAGATGGTTGCGCTGTGGTCATAAAGGGATGGACATGGTCAGCAACAAAACACAGGTAGGCTGTGGTGTTTAAATGATGCTCAAGTGGTACTGAGGACCAAAGTGTGCCAAGAAAATATCCCCTACACCATTACAGCACCAGCCTGAACCGTTGATACGGCAGGACTGATCCCTGCTTTTATGTTGTTTATGCCAAATTCTGACTCTATTATCTGAATGTCACAGCAGAATAGGCAACGTTTTTTCCAATTTTCTATCAATGTGTTTGTGCATTCAGAGAAGCTCTTCTGCAGACATTAGTTGTAATGAGTGATTATTTGAGTAACTGTTGCCTTTCTATCAGCTTGAACCAGTCTGTCCATTCTCCTCTGACCTTTGGCATCAACAAGGCATTTTCGCCCACAGAACTGCCACTCACTGGGTATTTTCTCTTTTTAGGACCATTTTTTGTAAACCCTAGAGATGGTTGTCTGTGAAAATCCCTGTAGATCAGTGGTCTGAACCATTCTGATGCTCAGTTTAAACTTTAGCAGATCGTCTTGTCTCTGTCTACATGCCGAAATGCATGGACTTGCTGTCATGTGATTGGCTGTTTAGATATTTGCGTTAACGAGCAGTTAAACAGGTGTACCTAATAAAGTGGCTAGTGAGTGTGGTTTCCAATAGGATTATTATGATTCTCAGTGGGATAAAATGTCCTGTATGACATTAAAATTAATAGAATATAAGAAAGTCCCTCTAACTGTCCAGTAGCAAAACGTTATTTCAATACAATACAAGTTATGTTACTCAATATCTAATATGGAATAAAATAATCAGAAATTTATCATTTCAGTTCATCCAGTAGGACATGTTATTATTATCTGATCCCATTAGGATCTTTCAGGATTGATTTCAAACTCTGTAGATATTCCTGTAGGATTTGCCCTTGGGTGACTGGTGTAGTATCCAGTGGCGGCTCATCAGGGGAGGCAAGGGAGCCCAAAATTTTGAGGTGAAAATGGGAGAAAGACGATTTAATGTAATAAAATTCTGTTATTCATTTCATGTGTCATAATACTTCACCTCTGTAAGTGTAACCACCGCGCTCTTCACTGAATGTGAAAAAATTGCCAGTCACCATCGAGTATTTCACTTTCAGCGGTTAGGAGTGTTGAGAAAAAAACATGGTAGAGGAGGCTAGCCTCCCGTGGTATATCAACCAATCATCGAAGAGACGTAAATTATGTGATATTAGTTTGAACTGCTACCGCTGATGTAACAATTACGAGATACTGTATTGAGTATTTGATCGCAAGCAAAATTTACCAAACTACCATTCGAAGAACAGCTACAAATTAAAAATGAAGAAAAACCCCACACCTATAGGCTAAGCTAAGATATAGGCTACAGCAATCAGCTTCACTAAATGGCTCAATGTGTTCTTTTAACACAGAAATTTAAAGGACAGAAGGGTGGATTTTTGCTTCAAGTGATAGGCTAGGTGAGTGAAATTATATTTATATTGTCTTGCTGTATGTGTTGTTTTCTGTAAATTTTCTTTCTAAAAGTGACCCAAAAAGCCAGTTAAAAAAACCCTTGGGAGGGGATCCGACTGCTAAAATTTTGTGTGCCTGGTCTGTTATAAAACCCATCAGCCGCCATTGGTAATATCTGTGCATTTCTGCTTTACCAGCTCATGTCTGACATCAGAAAATTATATTTGAGGATGGTTGTGTGGTAGGTAAACAAGGAGCTTTATCTGGCCTCAAATGCCATGAGATTCTCAAGATCCAATGAGACTTATTCTTCAGTTTCACCACTGGAGACACACTACAATCAAGTTTGCCTGCAGCCTATTTCATCTTATTCTATCTTTGTCCAGCAAAATACACACACTTCACCATCAAGACTGACCTTAGACATCATTAGTCCTGTAGGAAGTATGTGTTTTAAGGGATCACACACACACACATTTTAATGAGTTCAGATCCACATGCAGGTATCATCTACACACACAGATTCTTTAATGAGGTCACCAGTGACCTGTGTGTGTGTGTGTATGTGTGTCCTTGTGTATGTGGTTTATGAGGACACAAATTTGTATAATGGCATGGATATTACAACGTGAACATGGTTTATGAGGACACTTCCTGTGTCCTTCCTGTGTCACTCTTCCGCCGGAACTAGACTGGTCGTTGCCGGAAGCCAGTGATTATAGTTTATAAATTGTTTAAATAGTTTAAAATAGTTTACAAATATGGATTACTTTTATGATGGATGGATCCACTTTTTTGGGCATCAAAATCTAGGGCACCATTCACTCCCATTATAAAGCTTGGAAGAGCCAGGATATAACTCCAATTGTGTTTGGCTGAAAGAAGAAAGTCATATACACCAAGGATGGCTTGAGGGTGAATAAATTATGGGATAATTTACTTCATTTTTGGGTGAACTAACCCTTAAAAAAAAATAATAAAAAAAAAAACTTTTTCTGAAATTCAAAAAAGTTTTCTGTGATGGGGTTTAGGGGTAGGGTTAGTGTAAGGGGATAGAATATACATTTTGTACAGTATAAAAACCATTTCGCTTATTGAGAATCCCCGTAAACCACATATTCACGTATGTGTGTGTGTATGTGTACAGTGAGTAAAATAATTATTAAACACGTCACCATTTTTGTCAGTAAACATTTTTCTATAGGTGCTATTGACATGAAATTTTTCACCAGATGTTTGTAACAACCCATACAATCCACACATGTAAAGAAATCAAACCATAGATGCCTGTAAATTAAGTTATGTTTAATAATGTTAAAGGACACAGGGAAAAAGTATTGAACACGCTTACTGAAACATATTTAATACTTCGTACAAAAGCCTTTGTTGGTAATGACAGCTTCAAGACGCCTCCTGTATGGAGAAACGAGTCGCATGCATTGCTGAGGTGTGATTTTGGCCCATTCTTCCACAAACACAGTCTTCAAATATTGAAGGTTCCGTGGGCCTCTTCTATGAACTCCGATCTTTGTTTCTTTCCATAGATTTCAGGTGATTGCCGGATTGGCTGGGCCATTCTTGCAGCTTTATTTTCTTTCTCTGAAACCAATTGAGAGTTTCCTTGGCTGTGTGTCTGGGATCATTGTCTTGCTGAAATGTCCACCCTCGTTTCATCTTCATCATCCTGGTAGATGGCAGCAGATTTTTATCAAGAATGTCTCTGTACATTTTTCCATTCATCCTTCCTTCAATTATATGAAGTTTGCCAGTACCGTATGCTGAAAAACAGCCCCACACCATGATGTTCCCATTTCCAAACTTCACTGTTGGTATGGTGTTTTTGGGCTGATGTGTAGTGCCATTTCATGGTGTGTATTATGGCATCCAAAGAGTTCAATTTTGGTCTCATCTGACCATATTATTCTCCCAGTATTTCACAGGCTTGTCCAAATGTTCTGCAGCAAACTTTAAAAGAGCTTCAACATGTCTTTTCTTCAGCAGTGGAGTCTTGGGTGGTGAGTGTGCATACAGGCCATGGCAGTTGAGTGCATTACTTATTGTTTTCTTTGAAACAATTGTACCTGCTGATTCCAGGTCTTTCTGAAGCTGTCCACAAGTGATCCTTGGCTCTTGGACAACACTTCTGATAATTATTTTCACTCCTCTTTCAGAAATCTTGCAAGGAGCACCTGGTCTTGGCCGGTTTACGGTGAAATTATGTTCTTTCCACTTAAGGATTATGGCCCCAAAAGTGCTCACTGGAACATTCAGAAGTTTTGAAATCCTTCTGTAACCAATGCCATCAGTATGTTTTGCAACAAAAAGGTTGCGAAGGTCTTGATAGAGCTCTTTGCTTTTACCCATCATGAGATGTTTCTTGTGTGACACCTTGGTAATGAGACAGTTGGGACTGAACCAGCTGATATTAATTTGCATTGACAAGGGGCAGGATTGCTTTCTAATTACTGATTGTCTTGGCTTTCCATGCCTTTTTGCATCTCTCTTTCTTCATGTGTTCAATACTTTTTCCCTGTGTCATTTAACATTATTAAACATAACTTAATTTACGGACATCTATGGTTTGATTTATTTACATGTGTGGATTATATGGGTTGTTACCAACATCTGGTAATGTCAAATTTCATGTCAATAGCACCTTTAGAAATATATATAATATAATATATATTTACTGAGAAAAATAGTGATGTGTCCAATACTTATTTTACCCGCTGTATATTTGTTTGACAAGGAATGATAAAACTCTCTCACACATCAAAGAAAACACTGTGTTTCTTTGCTCACACACACATTTAACCACAGACAGCCATAGCTTTAAATAACTGAGAAATTCACTGAGAAAGAGAAACACAGATGAAGATATGATAATGGTGATGACCCTTTTATGGGATATTATAATTTCAGTCGCATTAAGTACAAGAATAAAACTTTGTTAAACTAACTGTAGAAGAAGGAATGACGCAGGACTTTCAATAATCTATCATACAAAATTTTGTATGATAATATAATATTATATATATTTTTTTTTATTATATGATAGTGTGTTGTGGTTTAATTGATGTTAGGGTTAAATTTGTTGATGATGTGTAACTCACTTTTGGAGAAAGTGACTCTCCTCATCCGACTGCAGACCTCTGCTGTATGTCTCTCATACCAGTGATGGCTGTCCACACAATATCTATAGAACACAAACAAAATATTGACCATTTTCTTTATACAATTAATAATAACATGCAAAATTACTGACTTACTCCCTGATACTATTGATTTTATACATGGGGTCTAAATAGTCTGAGATCATGCTGTCAGTACTTTCCCTTTTGTTTTGCAGTTTGCAAAAATGTAATATACACATTTGAGAAGATAAACTGAAAAATTAACATGAATTTCAGAATGTCTTAGTATTTGATTTGTCCCTTTTTGTCTTAATGACAGTAGAGCTCGAGCTTCATGAAAGCAAGGAAATATGACAGAGGTCACATGGTCAGTGTCACAAATTTGCATATTTGAAGTGACTTAGAAATAGTGTAGAATCTTAAAAAAAGTATTATTTACTTTTAAAAATTCACATCTTAAATCTTTGTTTATTTGTGCTCTTTGATTTCCAGACAGTCAATATGATTTCAGACTTTTGGGCCCATTGAATATGTATATGTAACTTGCAAGTGTTCTGTAACATGCATCTCAATTTTTTATGCCCGTTTTGTGACTAATTGTGAATAGTTGAGTTGTTGTGCAGAGCTGCACCTCTGTAACGCTGCTGCTCTGTGACTGAATCCTCTGCACACACACTGAGAGTAAAACTTGCACAGCTCAAACACACATGGCTGCAGCTTCACTGAGCTGATGGTCACCCTGCCCCAGATCAGCTCCTCTTCAAGGGTCTCTTTCAGGTCCTCTTTCTCACTTCCTTGACGAAGTAGCTCTATTCTCCATGGGCATCCTGTCAGAGAAAATAATATCATCACAAAAAGTACCATCTCCAGAAATGTAAAAGAAAAAACTATACTATAAAAGTTATAGGCCCTAATGTAACATTTTTCTTTAAAAACATTTTTTTTTTACAGCGTATTGCTATATAAAGGAAAGTATTGTTCAAATGGCTGTATGTGTTTTTTATGTAAACATTTTTATTTTCTCCAGCATACTATACAGAGACCTCAGACCACTGTAAGCAAGTCATTTGTATGCTGACTTGCCATAAAAGTAAATGCTGTCGCTCTGTGTCTGCTATCAAAACATTTTTAGCATTGAGCCGCAGCAACCTTAGCTCAACTAATGACTTGAGTTTGGGGGCAGTCTGTTTGATTGACAAATAGAGGAGGGGTGAGACCCTATGGCCCGGTTTCACAGACAGGGCTTAGATTAAGCCAGGATTAGGCCTTTTAGTAGCAGGATTAGGACATTTTAGTAGCTTTTATAAACATTCCTTAGAAGAACACATTATTATACAAAACAATGACAGTGACATATTTTAAGATATGCCAGTGCAAGTTGCTTTCAGAAAAAACTGCTCAAACATGCATTTTAGTCTGGGGCTAGATTTAAGCCTTGTCTGTGAAACAAGGCATATAACTACTCTCATTGGCTATGTTGTCTTTCATTCATTCATGTGTGCATACTTGGTGTAGGCCCGTTCACACGAAGGATGATAATTAATGATAACTACAAAGTTTAATTTTGTAATAATAGCAAGTCCACACAACAGCTATAACGATAATGTGTAACGACTCAGAGGAACGTTATCTTGTAAACACTTTCAGAACATTTTTTTCCAGCCAATCAGAATCCAGTGCTTGGCAAAGTACATAATTGCAGAGCGCACTTATGATAAACAGAACATTATTGTCCGAGTGTGGACGCAAATATAGTTAGCGCTATATTAATCATTTTCGTTCTTGGTGTGAGACATAGGCCTTAACACAAGTTCACAAAGCCTTCATGATCACTCATAGGAAGAAAACAAAATATTCACATGTATCTCGCAACGGTCAGATGAATAAAATGAATTAGGAAATGTTTATGTCTTGTTTGGTGAACAAATTAATCAAATTATGTATTTGAGTTAAAGTAAAGATATCCTAACAAAATATTGATCCTGGAACAACATTCCTGTCCAAAAGTGTTATGCTAACCATATCCCTAACCCTACCCTTAAGTTATCCCTAAAATCATAGGGAAATGATAGGTGAATAACACTGATGTAGAAGCACCTATCGCTGGTTGTAAGCCTAAACTTGACATGAATTTTAAACGTGTCCCTCAAATCTGATTGGTTGATTGGAATGTTGATCCAGGATCAACAAAGATTGTCTGCTATGATCCCACAGTGGCTCTCTACAAAGCTGCACATTTTACATTAGCTTCTGGTGCCATCTAGTGGTCATATCTATTTTAATTTGCTGGAATAAATGTCCACTCAAGGGTCGATGAGGGCTCTCATTCTCTCTATGTCTCCCACTCTGAATGAGGGCACCTGTATTGAGAGCTATTGACATGGACAAAAGGTAAGCAGTTCAGCCGTCTATGATTCATCGCGCTCTCTCTCTCTCGCATATGCTGTGGCCGCTGTGTCTTGACTCGACGAGACAGACGTAAGTGTGTATATATTGATTTTTAATGTGCTTTTAACCTTCTCTGACCCAGCCAAATCAAAACAATCTCCAGGGAAAATAATGGGCCGTTGCTATGGATACTATCAGTGACTCCAGCCTGACTCCATTCAAATCAAATCATTGTCATGGCAACAATAAAATTAACCCTGCCAGTCTGTGCCAAGGCACCACTGTGTCGCCGTTGCCGCTTTAACAGAAAAAAAGGTCAAACATGTCAGATTCCATTGTGTGTGTGTGTGTGGTGGAGGGTCTTGCCTGGTTTTTCTGTATGAGATACTTTAGTAAGCTGCTGGATGCTTGTCGTGGTTGTTTGTCTGTGAGTTGGCAGTGAAATTGTTGCGGTCACCATAGGAGTGATGGTCTGTGAGGTTACCGTGGTAACAGTCGCGTGTGGGGTTTTTGTTGGCTGTGTTGTCATGGTATCAGCTTTTGGCTGGGTTATCACAGCAGTTGTGAGATCGCTAGTGGACGTGTTTGTCATAGAAACAGTAGCAGTGGTCGTCGCAGTGACAGTAGTGGGAGGGGCTACTGTCAATCTAATTAGGGGGAATGATGTCATTGTAGCGGTAGTGGTTGGCACGACTGTTTTGGATTCGTCGCTGGTTGATACTGTGGAAATAGTAGAAGAATCAAGCAGTTAATTAACAGTTTTAACAGTTTAAACTAACAGTTTATTAATTCTGGGAACGTTATTTTATGTTTGCAAAATAATAACTTAAAAATAACCATTAGAGAACGTTTTGTATAAGTTATTTTAGATGATTTAAAAATACCTTCCTTCAACATTCTGGGAATGTTATTTTATGGTTGCAAAAAATAAAACCGAACGTTTCCTAGAATGTTATTTTTTGGTTCTCAAAAAAAATAACCAAACGGTAACCAAATACTAATGTTAAGGGAACGTTCTGTGTTTGCTGGGAAGGCATTAATTGTCTATCAAATGTTAAAGAGGGTTAGTTCACCCTAAAATTAAAATTAAGTCATAATTTACTCACCCTGGTGTTGTTCTAATGCCATATGCCTTTCTTTCTTTTATGGACCACAAAAGGAGAATTTAAAAAATTTCCCACTCACACGCATCCATATAATGGCAGTGAATAGTGACCAGCATCAAGCTTTTTAAAAAATACGCAAAAGTACCACAGAATGATCCCTGGCCGTTTTGGGTTTGGGACAACCCAAAATTTTACTCATTATTTAATTAAATTCTTTACCTTGGCTGCATATTAGCCACGCAGTTCACTCTGTGTCGCTCAGAAAAACCACACAAGTTGTGGAAATCAAGATGAACAAAACGTAACATAAAATACTGTACAATAAGTCAAATATCACTGGACCAGAACTCCGTTTGTCAGATGACAGTCAGAATGAGTTGACAGATGTGAATGCAATAATTTCTTGTTACGCAACGGACATATTCACCACAGAGAAGGTACATGGATTGTATTTCGTGTTGGGTTTTTGTTAATCATGATAATCATAATCATGAACGTGTATGCTTTTTCTGAGTGAGTGAACTGCGGAGTGTAGAGTCTCGCGAACGCGCACGTCGTGCATACAGCATTAGAACAACACCAGGGTAAGTAAATAATGACTTAATTTTCATTTTAGGGTGAACAATCCCTTTAAGTCTGCAGATTAAACTCCTAAATAGTCACGATACCTCTGCTCCTGTAGGAGTCTGTACTGGCTTTAGGCCAAAGCACCTGGTCAGTGTTGTTTGGAAGGTCATGCCACACTACTGTAAAGGTAAGACAGGGTTCTGATTGGTCAGTATACATTCTCATTCTATGTTCATATATAATTTCATAGAAATTGATAATATAGCATATCATAGCATAGCATATCATAGTATCATAGCTGACAACAGACACTCTCTGAACTCACTTACCAAAGGGCAGCAGTGGAAATGTCATATTACCTACAGGAAATAAATCATAGAATTTGACCAGCACGTTTCCAATTATATAAAGTGTTGGAGTGATAAATATAAGTGTGTGTGTGTGTGTACCTCTGGGTATTTCCTCTGTGATGGTCTGATTAAACAGAGGTGTGATGGAGCCCGTGTCCCACAGCTGAGACAGATCACTGTCTGAACACATGCCCTTACTTTACTTTCAGTTTTTTTTTTCATAAACATTTAGTAACTTATATATTTTGTTAATTTAATATATTACAGATGAAAGGTAGGTGAGAGAACGGATAATTGTCAGTAATAAATGTATGCAGAGTGCATTCATTTAAAAGTAAAATAATCATAAAATAAATAAAATAACATCATCATGAATCAGGAGTTAATTCTCTTTCTTTTGGATTGCTTTTGTCTGCATGCTTTTTTGAAAGAAACTCATAGTTTTAAAAGGACATGAGGGTAGTAAATGCTAACAGAATTTTCATTTTTGGGTGAACTATCCCTTTAAGAAAATGACTTTTTGTCGTATAATATTAAAAGACGCATGTGGCATTTAGAATAAATTCTTACAAATTGCTTAAAAAATTGTGTGTGCATGCTAGAACTCACCTGTCTTTCCAGCCATGACACAGATATAGATGCAATCAGAGCTGTTCTTTTGACTTACTGGAATAATGACAATAGCACACACACACACACACACACACGCGCGCGCGTTGGGTTTACATGATTTATGGGGACTTTCCATAGACATAATGATTTTTATACGGTACAAACTGTATATTATATCCCCTAAACCTACCCATCACAGAAAACTTTCTGCAATTTTACATGTTCAAAAAACATAATTTTGTATGATTTATAAGCTGTTTTCCTCATGGGGATCAGAAATGTCCATTTTATCCCCACAATGTATGGTTTACCAGGATCACACAGACAAAGACAAAATGACTGTTTGACATATTATGTGAGAAGGACCAGTTCTACAACATTAAAGTACATTAATACTGACGCAAACAGTGGTTCCATATGATATTGTATCCAGGTGTGTGTAGGTGATTATAGTTGGTGTTTTACCTGAGAGTATAGAGTTGGACTTAAATAGTTCTTGCAGGTAACTGGTGGAATTTCCCATCACATCCAACAGAATAGCTGTGAAATCTGGAAAACACAAAAGTGATTTGGAAATATATATATATATATATATATATATATCATTATTAAATCATTGAATATAACCCTAACATCAATATTATTATTATGAGATTAGCAATCAAGGTCGACTGAAGGAGGTTTTTCACCTGTGAGGTCATTGGTCCTGTTTGTCAGACAGTAACAGTATCTCAAGGAAAATATACTGCTCTCAATGTCCTGAAAATCTGAGACTACACACACCCACACATGTGTACATGATGCACAGATACATGCTTGCAAACACACAGAATTACATCATATATGTGTCATATTGGTGCTGTAGTTACAGTGTTATTTGGATAAGGGTAGTTACTATTGTAGACCAGCAGCGTGAGCTTCTGAAGAGAGAGTGAACTGTGTGACGTCACACTGAGTAAGGAGAAAAGATGCTGTGAACCTGAAAACACACAAACATAAAAACATTCTGAGATGAGTGCATTTGCATGTTCATCTATATATGGGTGTTTCAACTATAAGCACTTTCAGAAAATTAACTCTCTTAAAACACACACTAGTTTATTTTTCTGCTAACAATTTTCAACAATATATACATGCATCACAGGAGAATTCTCTCATTTTTATAAATGTGTTTTTCTGAAACATCATGACATTTTCACCACATCACAAATGTTGTATTGCGTTTAATAGTATTCTGTAATGAAAGACATTTATGGAATAAAATGACAGACTAAATATACAAATAAATGATATAATACTTTAACTCATTTAAAAATAATATATAAAATTATAAATATTTTTTTTGAAATGTTATTTAATTCTTTGTTTAGATTAGCATAGTTTTTAACATGTAAACATATTTTCATGACTGTTTTTCATATTTTGGAATTAAATGTCTGGGTCTGGGACAAAAGGTAAAACCATAAAAACTATAAATTAATGTAGAAGGCGTGATGTAAAGACTCCAAACGGTTTTAATATGCCTTTTTATATATAAGGTTTCATTTTAATAGCAACCCCCGGGACATACGGTGCCCATAGCCAAAGAAACACCCATCATGTATGTGTATATACAGTAATACCTGGTTGTGAAGCATTGATGAGTGTGTTGACAAGTTCAGTAAGATCTATAGAGGCGGGGTCAATGTCCTCTGCTGGGATCTCTGGGTAAATGAAGATCATGCTTATTTATACCTCGCAAAACATTCCAGCTATCGATCTGCAAAACCATTCTTTAAAGCTCTGTAAATTACTCCTAAATGGAGAGAAGCAACACTGTACACATGAACCTCATTACCAGGTTTCACCACCACATTATCATTTCACATTGATAATATGAGAAATGATCATTAGGACTAAATTCCTGAGAAAGTAAAAGCATTTTAAACATTCAGTATATGCAATGATTCATAAACACTTAAAAGCCTTCATATGTGAATCTGTATGTTAAGAGCTCTGTTCTGTTCATGTGACTCTCTGATTGGTGCTTGTCCTTCATGAAAAAAAATTGGTTACCTGTGGACACCAGGAGCTCTCGTTTTTCTGTTTGCATCAACTGGCTTTGTCTTTTAACTGAAAAAGACGTATTGACGTATTGATATATTAATGTAAAGTTTGTATTTTTTTAATTCTTAAGTAACCAACCTTGTGCATGAATAAGGAACAGAGCTACTATGACAGCGCAGATTCTGATGCTGATCCAATGTTTTAGTTTGAGATTAGCCATCTCTGCAAAACAAACACATTTATTAAAAACAATTAACAACAACATTCCACAGATTTCATACTGTACTTTTTATGCAGTGAGCTTTGAATAACAGAGTTGATGCTGCCATCAACATGAGAGTAATGCTAACGTTACTCAAAACGTTAACGTTTTTGAACTGCTAGTTTGTTAAAAACTAAGAAAAAAAAACCAAACCAAACCAGGGTTATTATCGTTAACTAGAACTATTAAAACATGTCTGTTAATTGATAATAAAGCTGAAATAAAATTAAAACTTTAACTAAAGGTACACTATGCACTTTTTTCTTCTTTTTCTCAAATTGAACCTAATTTAAATAATGTGTCAATACGTCATCCTTCTACTAAGGCGTGTTTTTGTCTTACCCTGATTCACTATGGAAGTCTATTATAATATTTTAGAACTGACAGGATGATTTTCGCGGGGAATTGTGTACATACGTCACTCGAGTATCCATATTGAAAAAAGTTGCTCCATCTGCTTTGACGCGTGTTAGTTGTCACAACGAGTGAGAAAGGTTGACATAGAGCACACAGGTGAGTAAGGTATTTTATTGAACAGATATATTGCCATGTAGTTCTTCACTGTAAAGTCTTATCTGTTGTGAAAGGTCATTAATCTGCAGATTCTGCACAGGCACGCAGAGCCTAAGCACAACCAAAACAATGATCTTCCGCATAAAATATGCGGTTTTGTTTTTTAACCGCTAGAGGGCTAAAACTGTATCTTTAACTAAACAAAAATTTAAGTTAAAGCACTAAATTATTTACTGAAAATAAATAAAACAATAACTAAAATTACAACTGAAACCCATATATACACACACATATAAACAGAATTATTAAAAATAAAAATATAAGAATAAAAGCTAATTCAAAATATTAACAAAACTATGATAAAACTAGAATTTCATGGCCTTTAAGGGGATAGAATTCATAGAATTTTTTACCTTTAAGGGGGCATATATTTTTTCTAATAACATGAAAACAATAAAACATCAAACATTTAACAGCAAGTACAAAATAGCTATAAATTATGCAGAAGATATGCTAAGACAAAAAAAAGACTGCTACAATAAATTGAAAAATTTGTTTTCAGAACTTAATAAAAGTGGAATGAAATGACCAGAAAAACAACCAGGATTTTTTGAGTCCTGGTGTGGACATGCGTGTGGAATAAAGCTCAGGGCTCTATTTGTTTGCCAAGTGTGACAAGATTTCACAATTCTAATTAATTTCCACAGAGAGTGGATCAGTCACTGCAGACTCAATTAGCCTCTATCAGCGGCTCTTCTCTAGCTCTACACAGATCATGATGTTCACAAGTTAAAATGAGTCTTTCACTGCTGAGCAAATAACATTAAAGATGAAAGACATCAGTAACGGCACAACAGCACCAGCTCAATCCTCTAGAGAAATGTAGCTACAAAAATCCTTTTAACGCTGGTGTGGAAAAGTTACAGTCAGAATGTTTAATCTTTCAGTTAGTCCATCAGATTGGGTCTATTTAATGACGCCTGCTGTAATTCCAATACAAACAGAGAAAAGGGAGACAACAGACAGATGATGAAGAGAGAGAGAGAGATGATTTCTTATTTAAGTGTTATTTTCTTTATTTAAGTTTCTTATATGATTATTTTTCTATGTGTAAATTGGTCTGAACGCAGGCAGTTTCTCCAACAAAATGGTGAAATCATTTTCCCTTAACTTTTTCTTTAACCTTTTTTAAAACTAGTTTCTTTCAGTAAAATGGAAAATAAATGAATAAATAAATATATAAATTAGGACTAATTCAGTGCAATTAAAAACATATTACAAAGATAAATGAACACCATTTATTTAATCTGAAAATTTCCATAGACAGAATTATTCATCCAAACTAAAATTTCACTCTTCACAAAAAATAAAAATATAGAAATAATAAAACAAATACATAATAAAAAAGCAGGTGTACAACATTGGCATTAGCTAAATATTCAAAGTGCATGTGAGCTGAAGCGCAGAGTGTGCGAGGAAGAGTGTGAACTAAACAATAAAAAACCCCACACTCACCTGCAGGAGAGAGACGCAGACGCTGCAGGACACAGACAGCCGTCTGCTCGCTGTCCGCTGTCTCGCACACACTCACGCACAGAACCAGCAGGGCATCATGGTCCCCGGAGAGGGCAACAGGCTGTAATAGCCCTCCAGTGTGTCACCTGAGCTCAGCTGGCAAACACAGAGGACCTGCTCTCAAACCAGCACACACACACAGATACTCTCACAGATATAGAATCGTTCTCTCTTTCTCTCACACACACACACAATCACACACAAAGAAACTCTCACAGATATAGATTCTCTCCCTCCCGCTAAACGTAACACACAGTTATACAAACCCACACACATGCTTGTTTCACAATACTGGTGAGGACATTTCATAGATGCAGTTGTTATTATACAAAGGTGATTTTAAACGACTTCAAACATACTAAAGAGCCAGTTTTTGGTGTTTCACTGTAGTTGTGAGGACATTTGACCAAATTATAGTATAGCCTCTTTTACTTACAGATGTAGCTTGCACACACTTTTGGCCACTCTTTCAATATGAAAATCACATGTCCTGTATACCCTCTCCTCTCATGCACTTGTTTGGCAGGTATGGTTTCGGGGACAGAGCAAGGCCTGGGAAACTCTGTTGTCCTGGAGACCAAGAACTAGGCAGTGGGCCATTCCCACAGCAACCCCTCTACTTGTGTTCAGCACAATATTTCCACCTATATTCCGTTATCGTGACTCTACTGCACTCAGTGGCAGGCTCTTTGGTTCAGGTCCATTTTTTTATTTTTTTTGCTGCAGTTTCTAATGCGTTTATGATCAATGCTGGGTGTAACATGTTACAAGTAAGGCATGTTACTTAAAGGGTTGTTCACCCAAAAGTGAAAATTCTGTCATTAATTACTCACCCTCATGTCTTTCCAAACCCGTAAGACTTTCGTTCATCTTTGGAACACAAATTAAAATGTTTTTGATGAAATCCAAGAGCTCTCTGACCCCTCCATAGACAGCAATTTAATGAACACTTTCAAGGCCCAGAAAGGTAGGAAATATATCATTAAAATAGTCCATGTGACTCCAGTGGTTCAACCTTAATTTTATAAAGCGACAAGAATGCTTTTTGTGCACAAAAACAAACAAAATAACGACTTTATTCAACAATTTCTTTCTAGCCTGTGTCAGTCTCCTACGCAGTTTACGTTGCACTTTCGAGTTCTACGGTAGCCGATGCTGATCACGTGAGCAACACGATGCCTGCGTGTGAGATGCACTGTATTTACAATGTAAACTGCATAGGAGACTGAAATTGAAAGTGTTCATTAAATTGCTGTCTATTGAGAGGTCAGAGAGCTCTCGGATTTCATCAAAAATATCTTAATTTGTGTTCCGAAGATGAACGAAGGTCTTATGTGTTTGGAATGACATGAGAGTGAGTGATTAATGACAGAATTTAAAAATGAAAAGTATCCCATAATTTACTCACTTTCTTCTTTCAGACAAATACAATTGGAATTATATAAAAAAATTACTTGGCTAATCCATAATGGCAGCCCAAAATTTGAAGCCCAAAAAAAGTGCATCCATCCATTATAAAAGTAATCCACACGGCTCCATATTTAAAACGTAACAAAGTAAAATATCTAGCTTCCAGCGGACCGCCGTCTGTATTCAAGTTTTTATATTGGCTTGATGGCTTGATGGCTTGGCTTGCTCAGTTGGGGACACTACATTTTCAACTAAATATCCAAATAAATTCAAACTAAACTAAATTAACTATATCAACTAAATTACTGATCTGCCCACATTGACACTATATGATAATTGAAATTAGCTGGATAACATCACCGTTGTCTCCAGAGCGGCTGTACAGCTGATTCAAAATCTGTTGCATTATTTTCCTGTTTAACACTGTGAAGCTGCCTTGAAACAATCGGCATTGTAAAAAGCGCTATATAAATAAAAGTGACTTGACTTGAAAATAAGAAGAAATGGTTCTTGAGCAGCAAATCAGCATTTCTGAAGAATCATGTGACACTGAAGACTGCAGTAAAAATGCTGAAAATTCAGCTTTGCATCACAGGAATAAATTACTCTTTAAAATTAAAATAGAAAACAGTTATTTTAAATTGTAATAATACTTCACATGTTTATTGTTTAAGAGACATAAATTACTTATAATTAAACAACAAACAGCAACATTTATTTTAATATATCTTTATTACTAACTGGTGCAATTTGAAGATTTAACATAAAAAAATCAAGTTCATCATAACATTTGCATATTATCTCATCAAATCAAACTATTAAAACTGGCCTTGACCAGAATGTAAATAAAGATTATTATTCAAAAACTGGAATGAATATAAGAGCTTAGAAGGCCACTAGTGTGAAATCATTTCGTCTGAAACCAAAAAGAAGAGAGAACTAAAACATCTTTTGTTGGGTCTTTAAAAGGAACATACACAACCGAATAGGTCCTAGTAAAATGAACAGATGCTTTACTGATACCACCGAGAGCACAACCATTATGGATGGCCTAAAAAGCAAAATGATGGCAGGTTTGATTGATGATGGAGAGAAAGTAATGAGCGGCAGAAAGGGACTGGTGCTCTAAAAGGCCAAGGCACAAACAATAAACAGCAGTGTATCTGTGTACATCAGAGTAGACAGCAGTCAATAATCAGAGAGAAATAGAGATCGCAGTCATTGCAGTTGGGTAATAATAATAACAATGGGCAGCTGTATTTGGTCTGAGATAATAATCAACAGTTTTTAGTCTGAGATAAAATGAATAGAGATACAAATAGGCAGTTTATTAGACTGATAAGTGACTGAGAGGTTTAGTTTAGGATCCTAATGGGCAACACAACAGTGTTTGGACTGAGTTAACAGTGGACACTTGTGCTTAGTGACTAGTTTACAGTAGGTTGTGGTGTTTTGTTTGAGATCAAACATATGAGTTTATAGGTGCATTCACGAATGTCGGAATTATGCGATTCCGACTTGTAAAAAGCGTTCACCTCCTTGTAGAACTCGTAATTACAACTTGTAAACTCTGACTCTCTGAGAGCTCTGACTTGTACCACATGACCTCTGCAGATTAATTTTTGGCGTTAACAGTGTTGCCATAGAAACGCATAATGTCGGTATTGCATGATTCCAACTTGTAAAAAGTGTTCACGACCTTATAGAACTCGAAATTACAACTTGTAAACTCTGACACTCTGAGAGCTCTGACTTGTACCACATGACCTCTGCAGATAAATTTTTGGCGTTAATAGTGTTGCCATAGAAACGCATAATGTCGGCATTGCATGATTCCAACTTGTAAAAAGTGTTCACGTCCTTGTGGAACCCGTAATTACAACTTGTAAACTCTGACTCTCTGAGAGCTCTGACTTGTACCACATGACCTCTGCAGATTAATTTTGGCGTTAATAGTGCCATAGAAACGCATAATTCTGAGTTCAAAGACACAAACAGCAACGTCTCGGGTGCAGAACCTGATTTCGCCAAGTACGACATGTTCCTGGATCAACGTATTTGTTGATCCTGGAACAACATTATATTCAACCAATCAGATTTGAGGGACAAGTTTACAGTTTATGTCAAGTTGGCTTACAATCAGGGTTTGGTGCTTCTACATCAGTGTTATTCACCTATCATTTCCCTCTGATTTTAGGGATAACTTATGGGTAGGGTTGGGTTTAGGGGTAAAGATTTTCAGACAGGAATGTTGTTCCAGGATCAACAAAATATGCTGACCCAGGAACGCGTCTAACTCAGCAAAATCAGTACGCATGTCACAGGTCGTCATCTAATTACGGTAATTACGACGTGAGATGAACACAGCATTATTTTAAGGATTGATGCCAGTGTTTAGTCTGAGATGATGATGAGTGGCAGGGTTTAGTCACATGATCGCAGGTTTACAGGACAGTTAAAGGGATAGTTCACCCAGATATGAAAATTCTGTCATCATTTAATCAACCCCCATGTCGTTCAAAATTTGACTTTCTTTCTTCTGCAGAACACAAAAAAGATATTTTGAAAAATGTCTGTTTTGTATGGAGCCCCACACATGACAAATATATATCTCGTGGCCACGAATTAAGAATTCGTTCTCGTTTTAATAAATCGTGGCCACAAATTAAGAATTTGTTCCCACGACTTATTAATTTGGTCCCTTATTTTGATTTAACTAAAACAAGAACAAATTATTACAACGTGGCCACGTTTTAGTAAAATGATGGAACAATATCAAGCACACGATTTACTTAACCTTTTTCCCACCATTGGCGGAAATTTCTGTCATTTATGACACAGCGCTACCCCGCCATTGACAGAATTTTACGGCTTTCCGTGTTTTCACTGTTATACGGCAGGGGGTGCTATGAAACATCTTCTGAAAGAGTACAGAATCTCCTGATCAAAAAACAGGTGAAAAAAAAAGCAGAAACAAGCGATAGCATACGAAATGTCGACCCAGGGCGAGCTATAGGACTGTGCAAGCTTTGGGGGTGTTAATGGACTCAATCTACTTCATCTACGATTTAATCATCGTTCCTAATACGATTTGAATGTAGCCTTTGACAAAAATAAGATTTTCTCAGCTTTTTGCTCAAAGTGTTGCTTTTTTATAAAACTTACCCACACTCAAGTGTTGATAAAAAAAGAATGCATGAAGCTAGAATAAAACGTTTTTTTTTTTATATATTGCATGTTCAGATATTGATACAACAAAATATTCTGGGGGAAAGAGTTAAAATGAGGGAACATATTCGCAAAACACGCTGATGTATTAGTAAGTTGTGGGGAAAAAATATGAATTCATGGCCACAATATGGCTTCGTAGTTTTGGACTTTCATTGTATGGACAAAAACATTCTTACTTTGGACAAAATATCTTCTTTTTTGTCCACAGAAGAAAGAAAGTCACATTTTCATTAGATGAACTATCCCATTAAGCCTCAAACATCATACTATCATACTCATATTACTGCCTTGACCTCATCATAACCCCAGGCTTTTAACAGGCAGAACAACACCGAAAAGGAAAGAATAGAAAAGACAAAGAACGAAGAGAAAAGCCCATAAACGGCAAATAAATGTAAATGACATTAGGAGTAACTGTTCATTTCCATATTATGGCTTTTGTTCTCTGAATTCTTGATTGTTACAGATTTACAGCTGCTACTTGTATTTATGTACTAATTATATCTCAAACTCTAAATGAATGTGTTGCATTATTTCACATTTGTGCAATTTAAGGAGATTTACTGAGCATCAAGTCCCTTGAGTCAGAATTACTTGTTTAGGTGAATGAGATGGTAAATATAAATTAATTCAGATGAAGCAGATGGAAATTATGACAACACTGACTGGAACAACACAACCAGCTGTTCGACTCTACACCTAATTCACACTGGACTTGACTAATGACCTGAACCTTTCAATTGATCTCGATTGGAGACTAAAAAAACAGTGATCAATTAGACACTGTCAATTGTAAAATAAATTAAAACTAATTAGATATTAAAGGGAAGAAGATATGCATAACCCATAACCTGAAGGAGGGTTGTTATAGTTAAATAAAAACATAAACATTTTTGTTGCTTGAAATAAAATAAAATATATAAAAACTTATTTTATTACATCTAGTTGCAAAGGCAACATTTCACATTTTCCTTTAATATACTAAAATATCTAAAACTGAAATAAAAATTAATGAAAATGAAAAAAATGAAAAATAAAAACAAATTCAAAATTCGAGTAATTATAGTATCTCAGCGATACTTAAATAGCACTTGACCTGGGGAAGAACTGACATTACAAACTAAATTAATTTTACAATAAAAACAGACATTTGAATAGTGAATTTACGCAGGATCTGTTCAACGTGAAACTTTTTGGAAGACCTAAGTATTTGTTTTGGATTTCAGTAAGTATGACTATTAATTACTGTAATCTGATAGGTAAACTGATCAGTGTTAAAAAATAATTCTGCTGTCTAAGGGTAAAGTTTGCTAAGTTCCCACAGTCAAGCCCTGCCTTTCCCTGGAATGATTTGTGTGATGGATGTAGGTTTACCATAAGAAAGCTGTGGTTACCATGAGAACGTTGGTCCTACGGTACAGTGTCAATATTCTTTGAGCTGGCAGTTTTATGTGCCGCTCACAAATGGGATGTGCTCATTGGTTGGATTAAGGCCAGACACTTGAGGAATTCCTAACTGAGGCTCTGCTTTTGGTCCTTAAACAGCTAGTGGCGACGTTCATTTTACTGAAAATATGCAATATCCCAGAGTGCAGTTCATGCTGACCAGAGTAAAAAGGTTTGTACAATTTGCAAAGGGAACTAAAAACAAGCTCAAGATGTGCAGAGAAAGAAGCTTGCGCGATCTCTCTTCAAACCAAAGTATTCAAAATGAAAGCAAGTGCAAACCGGAGGAGACGTCGATACATTTAGCTGCTCCGTGGATGACTCATGCAGTCCATGCATATGAAAAGATGTGTAAATAGAAAAATAAATGTTTACAAAAATGGCATAGCATCTGTTGTGTTCTCCTCCCTTAAAGTTCCCAGTCAAATACAACCACACAGTCTCAATCTGCCAAGTGCAGTGTCTACCACTAGAGATAAAACGCATGCATTCCATGCAGTGCTCTTTGCTTTGAAGTAGGGCTGCACGATAGTGGAAAAACTGACATTGCGATGTTTGCTTTTTCTGCTATATGTTGCAATATGAAGAAATATGGAATGGTCACCAAATGACTTTAGTATATTTGGAAATAATTATTAATTCTAGAATAAGTGGGGTGATTTTGTTGGGGAGTGCAAAGTAAAAATAATTTAAAAAGCTGGATAAGGATTCCTTTTAGGGTTTAGGATGTTTTAAATTTTATGATTTAAAATTTATGATTTAGAGTGGTTTACTCTATACAAGAAATAACACAAACTGCTTTCAGTAAGTAAGTTTAAAAAATATATCTTTCCACTTATGTTTGCATAGTGCACATTCCCACTCTTTTGAATAATAATAATTGTGTTTTTTGCTGTGATTATTATTAAATAATAAAATAATAAAACAAAAAATTTATATATATTATACTTTTTTTTAACTGTAAAATTAAGGTCGGCATGAAACAGAAGTTGCGATAGACTTTCTGCGATAAACTTCTCTGTTGTGGTGTATATATCATGTATATAAAACGGCTTTTCAAACAACAAAAAATTTAGATTTGATGGTTGTGGTTTGTTTTTGCCTTTGATGTCATGTGATTGACAGGTTGCCCCGCCAGTAAACACATCATCAGAGTAGAGAAGAGATGGCGCTGCAAGAGGGATGGGAAGTTATTTTGATTAAAGATTATGAGTCACATGAAAAATAATGATGTGCACAGATAAACCATTTATAATAAATACTGCAATATTCCATACAAAAAAAAAAAAAAAGATTTGTCAATTTTGATTTCATGGCGACTTTAATTTTTTCTCTTTTTTTGTCTCTGTAAAATGACAATACTAATATTTACGTCTTCATTTCTTTATTTTTAAATGTAAACCATCAAGATTTTATTTTTGACAGGTTGCTGGCAAAGAGATGTATGCGCTGCTGGTTTCAGAATGAAACTCTAGCAGGCAGCTCGTGGTCCCGTGAAGCACTGTATCATGGGCTGCACGCGCGTGGATGAGCAGCACATGTATTTAATTCAATCGCAGTGTGCGTGATTTGACAATCGCACTAAACCATATTGCAATATCGATTTTATTTCAATATATCGTGCAGCCCTACTTTGCAGGGGTAAAGCGTGAAGTGAATACATATTTAGATATGACGAGTATTATGTCTGTGTCTTTATGTGTCATTTTGTGCTGTACAAAGTCTGTAGTCTTTATAAAGAGTGTGCGTGTGTCTTTAGGGTGGTGTTCCCCACGCTCCATCGGAGTGGAACCCGTCTCCGGTGGACGAGAGTGGAACAGGTCCGCTGGGGGTAAAGGGATCAGTGTCCGTATCTGTCTCGCCCTCCGCTAAATATCGGCGGTCGCGGCCCCAGCTCGACCCCGTCGTTAACCCCGAGGCCTTGCCCGTGACCTCCTCTTTCTCGGCGGAGATGCTGAATCCACTGGGCGAACGTTCCAGCTCCTCGTGAGTGACCGACAACAGCGACAGCGGCGTGCCCACCCTGTGCCCTCCCGATTGGCTGACGTTGGAGGACGGGGAGTGGCTTGGCAGTGGGCTGATGGGCAGGACGGTTGGTCTCGGTGGGTGCGTGTTGGATTGTGTATAATACGGTGTATTGTGCAGTGGCAGGCCGTAGCTGCAGTACACGCGATCGCCTGCGACGCTGACGGTCAACGTGGGGTCGCAGCGCTCCATGGTCATGTGGCCGGGGCCCGTGTGGTCATGTTGCATATGCATATCCACCAGGAAATCCAGTTTCTTCTCCATGTCTTCCACCTGTGAGGGTGGTGCAACAAAGTTTAGCCAAACAATTATTTAAGACACACAACAAGTTTTCAGAGTGCATGGGTACCTGTCTCTCAACTCGCACAAATCTACCCATCATGCTTTGGTCTTCAGGATCTGGCAGGCTTGCTTTGGCAAGATATGACTCATGTCTGAGAGAAAAAGGAAAGGGAAAGTAGGAAAGTAAATCTGAGTGAAAGAGTTCAAATGAGAGTGGTTATATCTACTTCATTTGAATAAATATAAATAAAAAATGTAATTTTCAGAAATTCAGCATCAATATAGGCCATAATTCAAAACATGGATTTAGGCATGTTTAACAACATGTAGCTGGAGGATTTGCATGTCTGGAGTTCATGAATATATATATATATATATATACACACTGTATATATGGGCCATATCATACACCCGACGTAATGCGACGGCAGACGCGGTGCAACTGTTTTTTTCTAGTTTCAGCCTGACGCAGTTATCATTTTCACATCCAGTGTAACGTTGTTTAAATAGCAAATGCGCTCGCACCCATCTGTTCGCCCATGGGCGTGCTGTTCAGGCGCATTGTTGGCGTGTTGCTATTTTGAGGCAACTGAAAACGACTGTACCACTGACCAACAAAAACATGGTCTAAAGTCAATGGCGCAGTATTTTTTGTGTTATTTAAAGGGCGTGTTAGTCATATGCGCATATAGGCGGGTGCACAACGCGCGTACACTCTGCTTATTACACACACGCAGCAGCACACAAATATTAAAAATAAAAGGATTCCTCTCTGGAGAAGCGTTTAGTCTTTCCACTCGCAAATTCCGCAGTGTAAATAGCAAATCCGCCATTGTGCAAGTGCAACTGGCTTTTAAAGGGAATGGGAAATGTCACTCTGATTGGTTTATTGCACATTACGCCCAAAACACACCATGACTCATTAAGAGACTAGGAACAACCCTTTTGGACCATGCGCCTGGTGCACTGACCGTTTTTTCTGTCGTTAAACTAGCAAAAGTGGATTCGGACACGCCCTAAGTGCACCTGCGCCATGCGCTTCAGACCATGTGCTCAGATCGTTGAAATAGGGCCCAATGACACGAGACACATTTATGACACAACGCTTCCCCACCATTGATGGAATTTTCCTGCAATGTGTGTTTTCACTTTTATATGGTAGAGGGCGCTATTACAGTGAGCAGCCTATCGTAATAAGCGGTAGAAGCACTGCTTATACACATGTAATCTAACGTGATCATCAAACATTAAACAACATATAAATCAAAACTGCCTAACATTACTGAATGAATTGTCAAACCCACAAAGAGGTATAGGCTTTGGTGTTGATGGAAACGATCTACTTCTACTTTTTTGATCATCGTTCTGAATCTAATACGGACATAGTCTTTGACAAAAGCGTGATTTTTTCAGCTTTTTGTTCAAAATGTAGATTTTTTTTTAAATTAAACTTAACCACATTCAAGCGTTGATAAAAAAAAAATGCATAAAGCTAGAATAAAATGTTTTTTTTGGGTGTGTTTTTTGTTTGTTTGTTTGTTTAAAAACAGAGTTCTTTCTTTTGGTATATTTTATGTTTAGATATTCATACAACAAAATATTCTTGGGGCCATGAAAGTTTTGTGAAGATGATCCAAAGTGGTGGTGCTGCCCGGCAACTTACAAAAAAACCTGCTTGCTGGTGGGGAAAGAGTTAAAAGTTAATAAAAACACAAAAAGTCACATAAAATATTCCTTGAAGTGATTTTACCTAGGTGACTGCTGGGAGGGGTATGGAAAAGGTGCTTTCTGGGGTTTCTTGTGTTTTGGAGTGAGAGGCGGTCCAGGTGTCAGAATCAGATCTATTCTGAAGATGAAACAAAACAAATATTAGATTGTGTTTTTGTTTTTTACACAAAATAAAAATAGGACAATATATTTCAGTTTAAATGATGTAAGTGAACAATTTGAAATTAATTTTTATATAATATTTCTTTAAAAATATGAGTATGTTTTAATGTGTGTGTGTTACCGTGTCTGTAGATATTTGATTCTGGTAAGCATGTCCAGATGTCCTGCAGAATACTGCTCAATCACGTCCTTTACATCATACGGTCTCAGAGTCTCCTTAAAACGCTTCTTATTCAACAGGAACATTATGATCCTTCAACACACACACAAACACAAATCATTCCCCAGTTCAAATGCTGTTCAAAATTTCTAAGTATTGTGAAATATTATTACAATTCAAAATAATGGTTTTCTATTTTAATATATTTCAACATGTAATGTATTCCTGTGATGGCAAAGCTGAATTTCCAGCATCATTACTCCAGTTTTCAGTGTCACATGATCCTTCAAAAATCATTTGAATATGATGATTTGGTGCTTAAGATTTTTTTTTTTATTATCAATGTTGAAAATATTTTTGTAAAAACAGTGATAGTTTTATTCCAGGATTATTGATGAATAGTTCAAAAGAACAATACAGAATTTATTTGAAATAGAAATCTTTTGTAGCATTATTAATGTATTCATTTTTGAATATAAGTATAGTGATCTCAAACAAAATCAATTTAATGCATTCTTGCTGAATAAAAAATACTATATAAGAAAATAAAAATAATATAATATCGTAAAAAAAGAGAAAATCTTACTGACCCCAAACTTTTGAACGGTAGCGCACACTGTGACTGTTTAGTGTAAAAAATAAAATGTGATATTTGTGTACCGCAGTGCTCTTATCACTAATTTGAGAGTTGGAATCATCTCCTCCAACAGTATGTCAGGTGGGAAGCCCTTCTCCTCAGGCGTGGGGTCAGGAAGACCACCTGTATCTACAATCAAACACCAAAACAAGGTCAGATTAATTGCATTGTTTGAGTGTCTACTATGTATTTAAGGGAGTGTATCTATTATTATAGTGTACATATTTCTAAGAGTATATACAAATCTATGTATATTGTGTGTGCATATGTGTGTTTACATGTCTGTTGGTACAATTTTTTCTAGAAGTTTAGACCTTTAAAGAAGTTCAGCTTTTAAAAATGCATCTTGAGTATTTGAATGCAGGAACATGTCGTTTGTGCGTGTGTCATACCCTCTGAGCTCTGTCTCAGGGCGTAGGCCTTCATTCTGAAAGCAGTTCTGAACCTCTCTCTGTTACTGAACCCTGCTGGTTTGCCCTCTTTTGATGGACTCTCCTCAATCGCCTCCGCCGGGCCGCAGTTCCCCGACACACTTTCAGGATTCGCAGCAGGCATCATCACACGGGCCCTCACCGTTGATGGTCTCGGAGTCGACAGCCGCACCCGTTCCAACAAACTCAGCTTCTGACTGATGAAGAGACAGAATAACAGATGAGTTGAACCTCAGAGCTCTGAACACGTTTTTTTTTTTTATTATTCCTTAGAATTTTGTAATTCTTATTGAGTGTTCTCAAAAGACAGAACAGTCTCTTTCTCTGTTTGAAATAAAAAATGGGAGAGGAATAAATGATGAATGTTGTACAGTACAGGTCGAGTTAAAAATCACAAAATAAAAAATATTACATTGACATACAGTTAAAAAATTTTAAACGTTTTTAAAAATGTACTTTTATTTAGCAAGGCTGCATTAAACTGATTAAAAGTGAAGATATTTATAATTTCACGTAAAATTTCTCATTTCTAAAATATATACACACACACACACACACACACTATATTGCCAAAAGTATTGGGACACCCCTCCAAATCATTGATTTCAAGAATTCAGGTGTTCCAATCACCTCCATGACTACAGGTGTATAAAATCAAGCACCTAGGCATGCAGACTGCTTCTACAAACATTTGTGAAAGAATGGGTCGCTCTCAGGAGCTCAGTGAATTCAAGCGTGGTACTGTGATAGGTTGCCGCCTGTGCAATAAGTCCATTCGTGAAATTTCCTCACTACTAAATAATCTACGCTCAACTGTTAGTGGTATTATAACAAAGTGGAAGCAATTGGGAACAACAGCAACTCAGCCACGAAGTGATAGGCCACGTAAAATCACAGAGTGGGGTCAGCGCATGCTGAGGTGCACAGTGCGCAGAAATCACCAACTTTCTGCAGAGTCAATAGCTACAGACCTCCAAACTTTGTGTGACCTTCAGATTAGCTCAAGAACAGTGCGCAGAGAGCTTCATGGAATGGGTTTTAATGGCTGAGCAGCTGCATCCAAGCCTTACATCACCAAGTGCAATGCAAAGCAGCAGATGCAGTGGTGTAAAGCACGCCGACATTGGACTCAGCAGTGGAGACGTGTTCTCTGGAGGGACGAATCACGCTTCTCTGTCTGGTGATCCGATGGACGAGTCTGGGTTTGGCGGTTGCCAGGAGAACGGTACTTGTCTGACTGCATTGTGCCAAGTGTAAAGTTTGGTGTAGGGGGATTATGGTGTGGGGTTGTTTTTCAGGGGTTGGGCATGGCCCCTTAGTTCCAGTGAAAGGAACTCTTAATGCTTCAGCATACCAAGACATTTTGGACAATTTCATGCTCCCAACTTGGTGGGAACAGTTTGGGGATGGCCCCTTCCTGTTCCAACATGACTGCGCACCAGTGCACGAAGCAAGGTCCATAAAGACAGGGATGCGTGAGTTTGGTGTGGAGGAACTTGACTGGCCTGCACAGAGTCCTGACCTCAACCCGATAGAACACCTCTGGGATGAATTAGAGCGGAGACTGTGAGCCAGTCCTTCTCGTCCAACATCAGTGCCTGACCTTACAAATGCGCTTCTAGAAGAATGGTCAGAAATTTCCATAAACACACTTCCCAGAGGAGTTGAAGCTGTTATAGCTGCAAAGGGTGGGCCAACTCAATATTAAACCCTACGGATTATGAATGGGATGTCATGAACTTCATAAACTTCAATCAATCAATACAAGTTAATGTGCATGTAAAGGCAGGCATCCCAAAACTTTTGGCAATAAAGTATATATGTGTATGTCAGTTTTTTTTTTTTTTAATTGAGATTTATACACCATTTGAAAGCTGAATAGATACGCTTTCCATTGATGTATGGTTTGTTAGGATATTTGAAAATCTAGAATCTGAGGGTGCAAAATCTAAATATTGAGAAAATCACCTTTAAAGTTGTCCAAAAGAAGTTCTTAGCAATGCATATTACTACAACTAATATTTTTATATATATATTTATGGTAGGAAATGTACAAAATATCTTCATGGAACATGATCTTTACTTAATATCCTAATGATTTTTGGCATAAAAGAAAAATGGATAATTTTGACCCATAAAATGTATTGTTGGCTTTTCCCACAAATATACCCGTGGGACTTATGACTGGTTTTGTGCTCCAGGGTCACACACACAATGTGTGTGTATATATATATATATTATCAGTTTCCACAAAATTATTAAGCAGCAAACTGTTTTCAACATTGAAAATAATAAGAAATGTTTCTTGAGCACCAAATCATCATATTAGAATGATTTCTGAAGGATCATGTGACACTGAAGACTGGAGTAATGATGCTGAAAATTCAGCTTTGACATCACAGGAATAAATTACATTTTAAAAAATATATTTTAAATTGTAATAATATTATAACATTATTACTGTTTTACTGTATTTTTGATCAAATAAATGCAGCCTTGGTGAGCAAGAGACTTCTTTCAAAAACATCAAAACATCTCACAGACCCTAAACGTTTAAATGGTAGTGTATAAAGTCACCTGTGATAGTTACTGGATCTTCAAATTAAGTGGGCCGTTGAGGCTGTTGAGCCAACATTAAAGTTTATCTTGACAAACTTTACTTAACTAGTTTAATGTAAGTGTGTATGTTGGCAGTAGGTCTATGCATAGGTGTGCAGGGCTCTACAAGAGCATCTGTCTTAATGCGGCCCTGTACACACACACACACACATACATGTGCGCACATACACGCACACACACGAACTTTTCCTGCAGGAGAAACTAAATCCTTCCAAAGAAACAACGCAGGGCATTCTACTGTGAAGGGTCCCCAAGGATCGACACACACACACATACAGACTATGCACTGCGGCACACACAGTATCTCTTGAGTACAGTGAAAAGAGGAAGATTGAAGTGGTGAGAGGGACTGAAACATCTTGAAATGCTCCACAATTACAGCTGATTACCAACCAGTTACTGATACAACAATTTCCCACACACACACACAAAACAAAATCTGTCTACAGTCGATTCAAACTGTCTGAGAGGGTTTTAATGATTGAAAAATGACTCTGAGTGTTTACAGTATGTGTGTGTGTTGTTGTTGTAGACAGGAGCTCATCAGACATACAGGAAAGCAGTGAAAACTTGAGAACAGACAGGAAAAGAATCAACGCATAGATTTCACATAAACAAAAGAATGGAGCAAAATATCAAGAGCTACTTAACAGTGTGTGTATGATCCAGTTTCTCCATTTTGGACTTGTTTTAGAAGGTCATTGATAATGTCAGGCTGCAGGTTTCCCAGCTATTTGCCTTTGTTTGTATGTGTGTGCGTGCGAGTGTGTATGCATTTGTACCAGTGGGTTAGGTTTTGATTACATTGCGGGGACAAAATGTTCACTAAATGAAGTTAAGATCTGAAATCTTCTACACACTTTATAAACTTTTAATGAAAATGTAAAACTGCAGAAAGGTTTGTGTGAAGGTTCTGTTTACAGGCACAATATGTAAGATTTTTGGATTAAAATATCCAAAAACTACTAGAACAATGTTATATATTTTGTTGACTTGTGTACTTACATTATGCCAAATGTTTCCAACAATGTTTAAATCCAGAGAAATCTGCTATTTTAACCAGTGTGACGGACTGTGTCAATGCGTCGCCTGTCAATGACGCCATACCCACGTTACCCTTGATATCCATGGAAACACCAAAGACACTTTAATATACTATGTATTTTATTAGACAGGTGAGAAACTGTTTGGATACATTCATCGACAGAAAACTAATCATTGTTATATACCTCAACACAATTAGTCTTATTGTTGGAATCTTTACCCCCAGTAATATGTTTGTACAATGCCTCAGAGACAATGCTATTTTGTATAATATATTTAAAAAATCAATTGCATACCATTTAGCAACACAAGCTTTTATTAATAGCAATTTAGCATTTATTAATATGATATTCTAATATCAATCTAGCTTACTGCAATGTGCAACAAGTGTCTCATACCATCAACCGAGCGAATGCACAGAGTAACGTTATAACATAACTTTCAACACACTCGCATGTATTTTTAGTATGATAGTTCGGACCAAGTAAAACAGCGCTGCGTTACCACACAATCTTAATTTTGTCAGATAAAGTGACCTGTATGAGTAATAATTCAGCACTTGCATGTATTTCTGTCTGCTTTATACCACAGTAACATTAATAAAACTTTAATACATTATGCCGAGTTCACACTGCCCGATTTTAGCCCCGATTTTGACTCGCCAACAGGTTTTGCAAAATCGCAGACAAATGCCCAAAATCATAGGCAAATCACACAGTGTGAATTATCAAAGACACGATCTGAGAGAATCGCAGATGAGTCGTCGACGCCCGTGAGATATTTGGTATGCTTATTATCTGGACCTGTCTGCGATTCAAAATCCTGTGTTAAATGTGTTCTGACTGAAAATGACATCTGTGATGACCGACAGCCAATGAGAGAGCAAGATACAGGGCAGCGGGAAGTTCGAGGAGGAGTTATAGACCACAATATCAGTATTTTAATAGATATAGTTACAATTATATAAAACAGAAACAAAGCACAAACATTTGCTTGACCGACTGCAACAGCAGCACATTGCAAAATTATTTATTTACCTCCAACTCTCTTTGCAGAACACAATCCTTGATCCCCGCATCATTTCCTCCTCCATAATCTTATTTTCTTTTTCTTCTTTTCGCTGCAAATCAGCGCACAGGCAATTTGGATCGCAAGCTTTCTGCAGTCTATATTTTTAATAATTCCAGTCTCGCATGAGAACTCCGGTCTGACGCACGCGTGATCTCACGTTGTTTCCCTGTCACTTCTCACGTGTGTTTGGTTGTGAAACTTAGTTTGCGGATGGGAAAGAGTTGTCGTGATTCTTCCTCTTGTGCAGTCATGCAGTGTGAAACCCCCTGTCGCCGATCCATCGTGCAGTGTGAACACAGCAGTGACTGAATGCTGGCCCAGATAGTCATGCAGTGTGAAAAGAGCAGTGATCCGACGGGGCTGAAAATCGTGCAGTCTGAACTCGGCATTATCTCACACATGAACATGGTTTCTTCTGAGTCTCGTCCGATTGCTTTCCATCAGCTGTGGTGGTGAAGACGACAACTCCCATGATTCCACGCTCATTCACAGCGTCATCAAGCTACGCCTTTGTTTTGAATAAACTAGCAGCGAAAATTACATATTGTGCCTTTAATGAATATGTATAAGGGAATCTATTATTTCTATAAAAGAAATTCTGATTCCACTTTATAAAAATCTATTATTGATTATTTTACTAAATATTTTTGAAAAAGCAGTGCTCCCAATCAATAATTAGTCTCAACTAAACAATACAATACTTTGGTACAGAGCTCCTAAAGGGACATTGTAATGGAAAAAATGAGATATAGGAGAAAAAATTATATTTCAATGATTTTAACTTTTATGCATCCCCCAAGAAACTTTACGTTCATTCACAAAACTTTCCTTTTAAAACTTTCTTTCTCTCAAAATGTTTTGTTTTCTTTTTTTTATGATAGAAATGATGAGGTTGGAGAGAAAACAATACCCGAGGGAATGTAATACCTTCGTGAGACAATGCTGAAGGTTTGCGAGCGAATGCAGTTTTTCAGGGAAACATACTTTCTCGAGACAACGCAAAACTTTTGTGTGCAAATGGAATGTTTTGATGGCCAACGCAATACTTTTGCTAGACAAAACAATTTTTGTGAATAAACACAAAAGCTCTGAAGCTCTGAAATATAAACATCTCCGTGTTTCTTTAAGGGCTCTTTATTTTTTTTTATTTTTTTATTACAACAAAACTCTGTTTAGAATGTGTATATTTTAACTACATGTTGTCATATAAACAACCATTTAATAATTACACTGATTTAAGTCTGTGATCTGTGAATCATTTGGACTGATTCACTGATAAGAATCAGTTCATAAGAGTTGTTCCTAAATTGGACTACACTGCACTATGTGGACAATGCAATAGAAAGATGTGCTGTCTGTTTATTGTATTTGTATTGTATCAAGACATTCATTAACAGTTAACAAATCAAACATCAAGAAACCAGTTCTGAAGAAAAAGCTGTTCTTGATTCACAACCTTAGGTAGATAAAATACCTTTAGCTCAGTAACAAAAATAATAGAAGTGAATGAAAAGTCCTTACCCTGATAGCAAAGCAAATGTGTGGGTGGTCTGGTTTCACCATTTGGACTTGTTTGGTAGGTCACTGACAGTGATAATGTCAGGCTACAAGTTTCCCAGCTAACTAGTCTTTTGTATGTGGATATTTTCATAGGTGTGTGTTTTGCACTAGAGTATGAGCAGTTTTAATGTGTAATCTGATCTCTGATCTGGACTGAACATGGATTACAGGTCTCGGATCAGGCGACACAAACAAGCACAGCACTCAATCCAAATCTGCCTCTGTTTCTATCTGTAAATCTTCCATCTTTTAATAAACGGACTGTCAGGCCAGTGTCCAGGTCAAGGACAACTGATACTTATGATTATTATATACGCAGTCCATCTTTGTCACGGCTCGTCATGCTAATAACACTTCCCATCATTTTCCTTACAGTGACACGGACGTCACACATCCAGCCGTCCATTAAATTCTCCCACACACCCTCACATTCCCTCTCCCTCGCTCTGCTCTGACACCATCATCTATCAGTGATCCATAATTCACTCTTTTCTAATGGACTCTGTAATATCACATATAGAACTACTGTCCACGTGTCCCCGAACTAAGAAACGAGCTCTGACAATCTCTCTCGCACACACACACAGAAACGCACTGCTGGCCATTACGCCTTTGGCACTGAATTAATGGAGGTGGTGGTTATTAGGAGTTATTTAAGGAAACACATTTCACAGATTCATTAATCTTCCACTTCACAGAGATGCTGTAAATCGTTAAAACAGTGAGCGAGAGACACGGGGAATGAGAAAGATCGAGTGAGAGACTTACCTAGCCATAACCTCAAGAGGGTCCTTCCTGCAGACGACAGGAACAACACAAACATTTAGTTAACCCAGATAAATCTTATGAAAACAGCAACAAAACTCTGTTCACAACTAAACCATTATACTTCATCTAAATATTCATGCATACAAAAATATATATATATATATAACTGGTAATATTTGTGAATTAATTTCATGTACCACAAAGAATAACAAATATATATCAATAGAATAGTGCAAGTACATAATTTACTATAATTTCTTTATATGTATTGTTATCAGTTATCAGAGTGTCAATAAGGGAGCAGTTTGATAAATGCTAAATTAAAAGTTTCAGTTTATTTCTTTTTTTAAGATGAAGTGTGTCATTTTATCATCACCGAACGGAATTGTAAAAGTAATTACTAGTGATGCACCGAAATTCTGGCAACCAAAAACTATTTTGGTGGCCAAAACGTCTCGGTTACATATGGTAACCCTCGTTCCCTTAAGGGGATCCTTGCTTAATGTGAAAGAAAGTCTCAGCTTTCAAATTCTGTCAACTTTATCATGAAATTCAAACAGTTTGATGCTCTTTAATGTTGCGTGACAGATCGCTGTAGTTGCCTCAGTTCAAGCAGCACGTGAAATGATCAACTCTTCCTTTTTACTACTCATAGCACAAAATAAACATGAATGAACATCAGAAAGTATGTTGAAAGAAGCGGTACAGCTTACTGAAATGAATCAACTGGGGAAAGACGTCAATAAAACAGCTTGTAAACAAGGTCACTTAAAGTGCCCCTATTATGCTATTTTAAAGTTTCCTAATTTAGTTTTGTTGTCTCCAACAACAGGTTTACATGCATCAAAGGTCAACAAACTGTTTCAATTTCTCATAATATACATTGCACATCATCACAATGTTCAATGATTCTCAAACCCCTCCTTTCCACGAGCCTGCATTGCTCTGATATGGCCCAGTGTGTTGTGATTGGTCTACTGCATACAGCGCGTATTTCGGAAACAGAACTGAACTCCAGCTTCGTCCGTCGTCCGGAGGTTTCTATAGTGCACACTGTAAAAACAGTAATGAGGACGTCGATTTTATACAATTCCCAGCACGAGTCTGAATCGATGAAACATTGGAAGAACTAGTTATTCAACCCGAACCTTGAGCAGGATGTTTCTCAGGTACATTATGAGATGTTTCAACTGTAATTCCTCACCATCAGCATTAACAAGTGTGTGTGTGTGTGTGTGTGTTTCTAATGTATTGCGGTGCACATGTGGGAACTGTATCATTAACAGCGCATCCGTTAGCCCGGCACTAACGTGAATGACTGATGTAACATTAAAGTTTGCAAAACAAATCTTGCTCCATCCTTTATCTTTACTCAAAGTAGTAAGAATGACAGACACAGTTTTAGGTAATACTGCAGCCCACAGCTGATTTACAGTAGTATTTTAATAAGACAGTAATAACATGAGTTAGCCAGATACTTACACAATATGAAACACAATAAACACATTGTAGAGCACAGCGTCTTCTCGACATGATGCTATCCAGTATCAGCTGCAGTGTTTGAGGGGGTTCAAGTTTTCCCTGGTGTCTACGTGCGAAATACGTGGACAGGAAATATGCTAATGTTTCGTTTTGACGTCACAACGAAACGGCTAAGGACGCGTTTAAAAAACAATTTGTTTAATTGACTCAGAGTCGATTCTTGCTTTTGAGAGACAATAACTTTATTTATGCTGCACTTTCAGATTTAAAGCTTTGCAGGATGTTTTCATTCACTTACAACTATGTTACACACTAATTGGTCATTTTCAAAAATCCATAATAGGGGTACTTTAATGTTATATTTACCTCAGGAAAGCCATTCAATGTCCATAGATAGCTAGAATTTTTTTGCTAAATATATGCACTGTATTCCATATATTTATGTTTTTACTTAACCTATTGAATGTATGTTTGAATAAATCTGTCATGAAAACAATTTTTTTTTATATTACAGCCACATGTGAATGTTACAACATAAGCCACTTTTCCACCATCGAGCTGAACAGTTGGTAACAGAATGGTAAGGAACGGTTCTAGTTGTGTTTCCGGCACGGCACGATTACAAACCGTTCTCTGCCCGGAATTCTCAGCACTGTTAGCTAACCTTGCTGAACTGTGCTGGTAGAATGCGTGTAGTGACGTCGCCACTCAGGATTTGTCACTTGTCTGTTGCCTGGCTACCAGTTTCTCTGTAGCTGGCTAAGCGCACTAAAATTAAAAAAGAAATACCTGATCGCCCTCCATAATGCGGTCGCTATTTACATATAATGTCTTTAAACAAACTTGCGTTACCAAGGCAACGACTGACTGCTTATTATTAAATACATTTCATGAATTAACTGACTACTAAATAAACCTTTTTTAATAAAGTTTTTGGCTAAATTAAAACATTTGTGTTTCAGGTAAAATTTTATTTCAGAGCATCACTAGTAATTATATAAAAATAATGACTTTAAACAGATAGTCTTACCAGTGTTATTTTAGTGTTATGTTTATACTATTATATTATTTTATTAACATTTTGAATTACCTTTTATTTTAATATTTTCACTTTTCATTTTAAATTTTGTTTAATTTTTAGTAATTTTGTTGTGTTGTTGTCATTTTATTAGTTTATTAGTATTAATATATATATATATATATATATATATATATATATATATATATATATATATATATTACTATTTAGGTTAATAGGTTTATTTTTATATCAGTTTTAGTTTTTCATTATTTCCAGTTAGTAACTAGTGCTAAATGTTTTTCATCTAACATTTAGATTTTATTCCAGCTTTATTTCAATTAACAAAAATGTTTTTAATAGTTTTAGATTTAGTTAACAATAATAACCCTGGCAGTGTTACCTGTCAAGGGATCAACGTTTGACTGGTTATCATGACCCTGTCAGCCCCTGCTGGTAGATATCGTAACTAAACCACCTGGCTGCAAAAAGCATCTTTCCTCATTGATGGCCATTCAAAAATATTATCTGAATACTTTTTTTGTGTATTCTGACAGATGTTTTTTTTTTTTTTTTGCAAGCAACATTTCAATTACAAATATTTTAATTAATAATTATACTAGATATTTTACTAGCATCTGTGTTCTTTAACGTGCGCATCGTCAGATCACGCGCAGAACTTTCCACTCCAATCTGCGCTTTTATGGGATTGTGCTCTCACGCTAATTTGCCCTGTTTAGTAAATATGGCCTAATGTGCGTTAATCTTGGAATTTTAACTATCACACAAGCGCCAGATTTCACTGATCTTTTTTTTTACTGATTTTATTTCACATTATGAGAATATGAATATGCTCAAATAGGGCTAATTTATTTCAAGTGTTGTTCACACACAAGAGTGAGTACCTCACTGTAACCTCTAGTAGACCTCTAGATGATGCTGTCTCTGCATGCAAACAAACACACACATGGATATAAACAAAATAAATGAACATTAAAGAGATGGAAGAAATCATGAGAATAACACAAGTGAAATCTGTCATGAGTATCACTGAAATCATAAAAACGCAGAAATCATGCTGATGACAAACATAAAGGTAAGCAAACTAAAATAATACATAAATACTAAGATATTAAAATTAAATTTTTGTGAGAGATGTATTGTATGTATATGATACCTGAAGCATGGCAGAGAGATCACAGTCTCATAGAATCTCCATGTGGCGATGAGATCGTCTCTGACGGGGTTGGTGGAGTAGTATCTCCATGCAGCCTGAAACCAATATTCAATATTGAATGTTAAGCAAATGTGCTGTTGAGGAATGAGCTAAAAAGCGGTAAATTTACTCCTGATGTAAGCTTCTAGTCAAGGGTGGTTGGCATGTTTCTGGTTACCTGTATTAGTGAAGCTGCAGGATGTCTGCGTTTCTCAAAGTGTTTCTGCCTGTGCTGTTCCTGAACTTTCAGAGCCAGTCCAGAACCAAGAATACCCTACAGACATAACCAGATATACTTAGACTATTTTTGAAATATACTATCATACTGAACCATGTTTTAAAAAAAAAAAACACAAACCAAATGATTTTAGGTTCCGACAGCGTGAAACATACAGTGAAAGCAGTGTAGTCAATTCGATTCCAAAACAAATGACTCTTATGAGTCGGTTCTTTTTAGTGAATCAAACCCATACAGCTTACAATTTGTTAACATGACAATGCATAGTTAAAGATACACATAACACCATGTCCTAACCAGACGTGGTACGACGCAGCAGCGCGATAAAAGGTATCTTTTTCATGTTAATCAGAGTTTTTGTCTTAACTAGCCGCGATGACGATATGCACCGATTCGATTTTAGAAAAGGTTTCTGTTTTATGACAATGATAATCTTAGGCACTGTTTATGTGCTTTATTTAATGTTAAAAGCATCTAATGTAAGTTTAAATATCATTTTGTGTGCCATTTACAGCCATACTGAAAACAACAATGGATAATTCAATAATTTATTTTTTGCTTTTATATCAATAAATAAAAGCAAACAAGAAAGCTCAAACTGTCAGCTTAATGTGAACAAACAAGTGTATGCTATGACAAAGATTGTTTCAGTAACTCAGTATGTATTTTTAATGTTAAAACGGTATAATGTTTATGAATTACTTATCCATTTGGTTGCGAGTGCAGTGCGCTTGCAGAGAGAGCCCGCCCACATGCTCTTCTGATTGGCTGTGATTTTTAATTGATTTTGTTGCATTTTGTAGTCACGTCACATCTGGTGTGGACAGACAAATTGCTTGTCGCTGAAATCTTATCGCGTCTAGTTAGGACATTGGAATGAGTTTTGTCAGTAATATTTTATATAAAATTAATGAATAAATTAAATATAACCACATTTTTTGTTAGTTTAGTATTGTTGTTTAATATACACTCACCTAAAGGATTATTAGGAACACCTGTTCAATTTCTCATTAATGCAATTATCTAATCAACCAATCACATGGCAGTTGCTTCAATGCATTTAGGGGTGTGGTCCTGGTCAAGACAATCTCCTGAACTCCAAACTGAATGTCAGAATGGGAAAGAAAGGTGATTTAAGCAATTTTGAGCGTGGCATGGTTGTTGGCCGGTCTGAGTATTTCACAATCTGCTCAGTTACTGGGATTTTCACGCACAACCATTTCTAGAGTTTACAAAGAATGGTGTGAAAAGGGAAAAACATCCAGTATGCGGCAGTCCTGTGGGCGAAAATGCCTTGTTGATGCTAGAGGTCAGAGGAGAATGGGCCGACTGATTCAAGCTGATAGAAGAGCAACTTTGACTGAAATAACCACTCGTTACAACCGAGGTATGCAACAAAGCATTTGTGAAGCCACAACACGCACAACCTTGAGGCGGATGGGCTACAACAGCAGAAGACCCCACCGGGTACCACTCATCTCCACTACAAATAGGAAAAAGAGGCTACAATTTGCACGAGCTCACCAAAATTGGACAGTTGAAGACTGGAAAAATGTTGCCTGGTCTAATGAGTCTCGATTTCTGTTGAGACATTCAGATGGTAGAGTCAGAATTTGGCGTAAACAGAATGAGAACATGGATCCATCATACCTTGTTACCACTGTGCAGGCTGGTGGTGGTGGTGGTGTAATGGTGTGGGGGGATGTTTTCTTGGCACACTTTAGGCCCCTTAGTGCCAATTGGGCATTGTTTAAATGCCACGGCCTACCTGAGCATTGTTTCTGACCATGTCCATCCCTTTATGACCACCATGTACCCATCCTCTGATGGCTACTTCCAGCAGGATAATGCACCATGTCACAAAGCTCGAATCATTTCAAATTGGTTTCTTGAACATGACAATGAGTTCCTTGTACTAAAAAGGCCCCCACAGTCACCAGATCTCAACCCAATAGAGCATCTTTGGGATGTGGTGGAACGGGAGCTTCGTGCCCTGGATGTGCATCCCACAAATCTCCATCAACTGCAAGATGCTCTCCTATCAATATGGGCCAACATTTCTAAAGAATGCTTTCAGCACCTTGTTGAATCAATGCCACGTAGAATTAAGGCAGTTCTGAAGGTGAAAGGGGGTCAAACACAGTATTAGTATGGTGTTCCTAATAATCCTTAGGTGAGTGTATAGTTATAGGACAATTCATGGATTACATGTATGCCATCTATAAAAAGTCTATGTAAACACCTTTTCCAAAAATTGTTTTAAGCTTAATTACTTTCAAAATGACAGGAATCGTTAAGGAATTGGGATCATTAAGAGGAATTGGATCCGCAAAAGTATATAGTCTAAAGATGCGGTCACATTTACCGTTACTCCGCAAAAATCAAAAGTCAAAATCCAGTCATTCCGATCGGATTCTGTATTGCGTGAGGGTGAAAAAGTTTCCCATGTGGATTTGGCTCATGTTGAAGTTGACTGAAAGCTGCTTGGTTTAAAGGTGACTTCTGTGTGAGCACCGCTTCATACATCTCTACACTATTGCGCTTGTAATTTCGAGATGAGATGCACCTTCACAGTCATATTGTAACTTGTAATAGTGTAAATGTTGAGCTGTACTCACGGCTGGAAGAGCAAAGAACGACACACCGATAAGAGCGAAGGTCCCGGCCAAAAGACGCCCTGCCCACGTCTTTGGGGTCTTGTCACCGTAACCAATGGTTGTCAAGGTGATCTGACACAGGAGTGAAATCATATGTCATCGGTGTGATTAAGGCTAGCACGGCTAAGAGGCTATGAAAGTACTTGATTTGTAAGACCATTAAAAAGGTAGTATTAATGGAGCTGCTGTTAACGTCAGCAAAGGAGCTGCTATAAAACCATCACAATCAGTAGTACTAATGGAACTGATGTAAAACCCTCACGAATGGTGGTGTTAATGGAGATGCTGTTAAAGGAATTACCTTACATTTTTAGAAAATCTCTTTTGACCTTGTAACACACAATGGTTCTGATTCTTTTAAATCGAATTTTGCTTCTCAACATGGAATTTTATACGTTTACCATAACAGTTAATATCACTGAATAGGTGCATAAAATGTCAGTGAACATGTTTTTTTTATACAAATTTATTTTTGCATATTTGTGAAGCTGATCTTTTAAGCAGAGGTTTCATACATCCACTCTTAAAAAAAAGAGAAGAAATCCACTGCACAACCAAGAAGTAATGCAGGTTTCGGACAAACTTTCAAGTGGCCATCTTTGGCATTGTATGACTTAAAAAAAAAAAAACTACTTTACAAACATTTCTTTGAATTCATTTTAATTTTACTTCCTTACACACGGCATGGCAGTGTGAGCATTTCTTTTGCAATGTGTGCGAACTGTACAATTATTTAGGAGCCGTGTTGGGTAGTAACTTATTACATGTAATCTGGTTTATGTAATCAGATTCCAAAAATGAAGTACTTTTTAAAATACTCGTAATTACTACTGTAGTTACTACTACAGTTACCTTTTTATTGATTACATGATTACATGTTATTCTCACAATGGCAATAAATTATTCATAATTCATTGATTTTTCCTACAACTACTTTTTTTTATCTTTTAAAGGTTCAGTGTGTAAATTTTAGCGGCATCTAGTGGTGAGGTTGCGAATTGCAACCGCCCACCGCTCACCCCTCCATTTCGAAGCACATAAAGAAGCTACGGTGGCCGACAAAGGACAAACAAAGATGTCGTTGTCTGAGACAGCAGAGAGTAGCAAGCGCTCTGTAGAGCAGTTTGTCCGTTTAGGGCTACTGTAGAAACATGCCGGCACAAAATGGCGACTTCACTGTAAGGGTATATGTATGTAGATAGAAATGGCTCATTCTAAGGTAATAAAAACATAACGGCTCCTTATGTAAGGTTTTTATACACCACTGAAAACATAGTTATGTATATTATATTACATTTCTGTCAATAGATCCTCATAAATATTACAGACTGCACCTTTAAATTTTCATTTCTAAAATAGCCTTCTGCTTATATATGTTCAGAAGCTCTTCCAGGTTTGTGGAATTGCACACACAGACCAGCCACTAGTCATGTGCCTATCACTGAAAATCATATTTACATGCAATGCAGGGATTCCCCAATGTTTTTGTCAGCTGAACCTCAGACCTACAGTAATATATTTACTTTAAGTACCCCCTGAGATTGTTAATATGTTAGTTCAATAATAAAATTACGTTTACGGTTCTCTGGTGTTGGTTAATGGTCACATGACATGTTGGTAAACATAAAAAAATTAAGAAATCTTTTTTAGTAAGTGTTTTATTTTGATTGTTTTTATTTTAAAATATTTATTTGTATTTTACATTTTTCTGATTTAATTACTTAATAGCTTTTCATTAAACTCATAAACCCCCTGCAGTTCCATCACAAGCCCCAGTCTGGGAAACCCTGACATAATGTAATATTTAATGCACTCTGCCAAATGTAAATGAGCTAATGAGCTAATTTAATGCACTTTATGTCGTTTATAACAAAGAATGGAATACATTTTCTTTCTCTTTGTATTTTTATACCAATATGGTATAAGATTATCCTATTCAAATCAATGTGATAAATGAGTTAGGTCAAAAGTAATCCACTGTAAAAGTAATAAAAAAAGTAGTCGAATTATATTACATTAAATGTATAATGTCATGAATTACGTTACTATTGAATGAATGAATTACAAATCAGTAACCGACTACAATTTGTAAGTAATCTACCCAGAACTGTTTAGGAGTATGTGATATGAGATAAAAAAATCTAAAATATCATAAATGCTACAACAAAAGTCTTAATTATCAGTTTAAACGTCTTTTGTGTGTAACATTTTGTGTGTAAATTTTACCTTGTATGCCTTTATTAAGGAAAAACTAATTATTTAAGACATTTTCATTGTGCCCCTATTTTTTTAAGCTCTGCTAAATGTTTCAAATTAGGAGCACATGTGCTCATTTGGAAGCCCTGTTACAACTCATATTTTGCATTCTGTTTGCTACAAGAAAATTATTTGAGAGGCATTCTCAATTCAAAGAAAGTTATGAATGCATGAGTGCCGTGTGTAATTCTCACCAGTCCCCACCAGAGGGCATCTGCATAGGTGTCAAAGTCCTGCGTGGCTGGTGTCGGGGAGGGGCCATCAGCATCTGTTAGCTCCACTGTGACGTCATCCTTCTCAACCAGGTACACCAGGAAGGAAGCCAGGATCAATGACAGGAAGCCGATGTACCACGCTGTGATCAGCTCCTGACCACACACACCAGCCAGGAAATACACACAGTTGTATTGTCTGCGGTACTGAGATCAAACTTCACCAGACACTGATATGTGATAGTTTGTGCTTGCGTATGTACTTTGTATGTGTGTATCGCAGACCATAGCAGTTTCGAGAGAAGAGTGTGTGTGTGTGTGTACTTTGGATTGTGTGTATATTGCCGACTCCATTGGTTTATATGAGCATGCTTGACATAATTTAAACAAGCAGGACATGCTCTTAGATGTTGATTAAGGGGTACGTCCTGTTTGCGTGCATCACGTCAAGCGTGCGAATACCTTGCTGTGTGTGTATATTGCAGATCCCAGCAGTTTCCAGGTGCCTCCACGGCGGTCCATTCGCAGCATCCGAAGGATCTGCAGGAAACGCAGACTGCGCAGCGACGTGGCCAACACATTTCCCTGGTTACGTACGGCAACCACCGGCACGGAAGCGATCAGCACAAAGATATCTGAGAACATAGAGAGTACCCATAGTGCACAGGTGGATATACAAGTCTCTTATGCTCACCAAGGCAGCATTTATATCAGTAAAATCAGTAATACCGTGAAATATGAATACAATTTAAAATAAATGCTTTCTATTTTAAAATATTTCAAAATATAATTTACTTCTGTGTAGCAAAGCTGAATTTTCAGTCTCATTACTCATTTAAATAACTTTATTATTATTATCAATGTTGAAATCAAATCTTTTTTAACACTATAAATGTATTTTATATAATTAAATATTTATAAATAAATAAAAACGTATTGACCCCAAACTTTTAAACTGTAGTGTATATGCATATGTGTTTGTTTGGGACAGGGTGTTTAACTCACCCAGGACACACAGTGGTTTGCGGGCAAATTTGAGCCGTCCTCTCCAGCCCTTATATCGACAGCAGCAGCCGGCGGCCCATATCCTCAATGCAAACTCGCCCCCAAAAATAAAGATTGTAAATGTCTCCTACAGGGGAGAGAAACATTCAGTCATGTTCCTCTCAACCATTCAGTCTCACACACTAAAGCTGGACAGACTGAACAAAAAACACACTCACCAGAATCACCAGCCAGTGAGCCGAATCTTCTTCGTGCTCTTTGAACGTTGTTAAAATCGACAGAATCAGACATCCCAAAACAATCAGAAACCTAGAAATTAAGAAACAGAGAGTGAGCGTGACCATTGGTTTAAAAAGTTTAAAATTCATGTCACTTCCTCACACACACTCTTTATTTACTGTCACTATCAATAAAATGGTTAAAAAGCTGGGAAAAAACTGGGATAAGGATATTTTTTAGTTGCTATGGATACCTAAGCTGAGTCATGATAAAATCTTTTTTTTTTTTCGGAAAGACCAGCTACCTTTAGATATAAACAATCATGATATCGTTTTACCAGCAGAGGGGGCTGGTGAATGTACTACACTGCATTAGAAGAGAGAGAGAGAAAGAGAGATCTATTGGATATGTCCCACCACACACACTTGCACAACAACCAGATGCTGAGCTGGTAAGATTTACAAGCTTAATTTTTTACGACAGGTAATCAGAAACCTGGTGCTACTGTATACTGTATAGGATGCTCATTAAATTTCCTTCCTGAATTTCAAGCCAAACAATGACACATGCTGTGCTTGCTTACCTGGGTATTTAATTATGAGTCTTAGGCCCAAATGTGAGTATTTAAATAGAATATTAAAATTCTGTCATCATTTACTCACCCTCATGTCTTTAGAAATCATTATAAAACTTGATTCAGATTGGTCAATAGCTGTGTTGTATTAACGATAAAACACGGCTATGACGCTTCACCCAACGGTGATCACTACACAACATCCTTAACAAACACTCTTAACAAGGTAAACTTTGTTCTAATTGATATTGTTCATTCAAGCTTACTGTATTATGTAGAGTATTGTGAGAGATCGAGTGAGCGAGTGTATTACCTGTATTTAGATATAGCATTTTCCTTTAGGTCAGTCCTATGTTAATAATAAAAAACCTGTTTGAACGTCCACGGAGTTATCTTGTCCTTTTAACAGTTAAAGGGTTTCCCCATGCCTGACGGCGCTAGTCAATTGCGTCTCGCTCCTCCGTGTTCACAAGTTTCAGTCCTTTCAATATAAAAGTCTTCCCTACTGACTGACTCGCTCCTAACTGTCTTTGCTGCCATCTAATGGTGTAATAATGTAATTTCTCTTGCTGCTCATGGTCAGGGACTATTTTTTCCAGCGGAAGGAAGGCTTTTATCCATTTACTTCATGAAAGTTGCATTGATACATATTTTTTGGCTTTAATATTTGTATAATGGTATTTGGTAATCGTTTTATAAAAGTAATAAAGTTCTCGAGACTAGTGCTGTATCGTGAATAAGTTGTGCCTAACGACACCCTTCAGCCGTGACTTATTCACGATACAGCACAGCCTCTTGTACCTTATTGCTTACATATGTTGTTTGATGCTCAAAAATGGTGCATCATAGATGTGGCATAGTATCGTTAAGCCAGGAACACACCAAGCTGCCGGGCAACGTCGGGCCGTTTTTGAGCGTCGGACGACTTCGTTTTTCTGGTGTTTCTTTTACTGTCTATGGTTCTGCACCGTTGGCTCTAGCCGGACGCCGTCATCTTACTATCACTGTGCGAATATTTTCATAATAACATGAGCGGAGTGGAATAAAGAATGTGATCAGCGTGATTTATATTCAAAAAGGTAAGCGTGCGCTGCTTTATTTATGGTTTTTGTACCTGCCGCCTGCAGTGCCGGAATTTTTGAATGACGAACATAGACAAATACATCTGCAGAAATAGTTGTCTCCTTTACACGCAGGCGCAGAACGCACGTGCTAGCTGACAGTCAGCTGTAGTTTTCTTGGTGTGTTCAAGTGCAGCTTTTTTCCCTGACGCAGGCGACGTGAGGCGACAACACAGTCGGCTTTCATCAGCGCTAGTTCTGTGGCGTTGGTTTGGTGTCCCTACCCTTAGTTTCGCTTTCCCTTTTTTAATGACGAATATATCTGCTTAAATAGACAGTTATCTCCTTTACACGCAGGCGCAGAATGCTAGTCGCCTGTAGTCCTTTTGGTGTGTTCAGGTGCTGTTTTTTTTTCACCCACGACGCGAGGCGACAACACAGTCGGCTTTCATCAACGCTAGTTCTTTGCCGTCGGTTTGGTGTACCCCTACCTTTAGAGTGAAGGGGACCATTTTGAGCAAATAACATCTTAAAGTCACCATGAAATAAAAATTCACCCTTACTGTAAATGATTCATCGAAACATATGTCTTGTGATGTGGACTCTGCTATTCTTTTATATTTAGAACTACCTTTACTGTTATCGTTATAATTGTCCTTGGTGTGAACTGGCATTAATTCGCCACTGGTTCCCTCAAGTTTTTCCACTTTAAAATGGGGCTTTTCAATTTATGAGTAAAATACGTAAGATCTTTGGTAAACATAACTTGACGATACTTGGTTTTTGCTCTTTAGCGTAAATTACTGTACACACACTCACATCCCGAACATCTAGTTACTTATTAGAAACATACTTTTTCTAAAATAAACATAACAGCTTCAAAATTCACGTTTTTAATATGGGTTTGTGCAGTTTACGTGGTAGAACAAAACATTCAAAAAAAAAATTCGCCAATATATGTTTACCACAGACCTTATTTCACTATAAATTGAAAAACCCCATTATAAAAAACCCATAGAAAAATCTCTAGGGAATCAATGGTGAATTAGTCTTCCGGGTTTTGACTTCTTCTCTATAATGCTTAGATGATGACATTATTTTAATTTTTTGAGTAAACTAATCCTTTGGAAAGTATTTAGTGCCAAATATTTAAACACAGGAACACAACCATTTTGTTTATGTAATATATATGTGTGTATTTATTTGTGCATGCAAGTGACTGAGCAAATCATGTGTGTGATTAAGTCCTCCGATTCCTTTTTATGCAGACTTGTGCTGATACGTCTGGGAATCTACATGTATTGTGTAGCATCCAGCAGAGCACACATGCAGACTCACATATTTCCTTTATCGTCCTCACTCTATTCGTCAGTTGACCTGTTGGCAGTTACTATGGTTTCGCATTTGTAGGCTATATCTGTGCTGTTTCCATGGTTACATATATTCATCTCACACACACACACACACACACACACACACACATACATGGCCATACACACCGGTACATGCTCAGCATCTGGTCTCCAGTGAAAGCTTTTAGCATCACACTAATAAACTCTAATGGTCATACATCTCTCTGTCTCAGTTGAAGTATCTAGGATTTACTTGAAGAGCAATGCTTCTTTTAACACAAAACGATGGAATGCCATGACTCTCAGGGTGCCCATTCTGCACAATTGCCCTTAAAATATGATTACGTTGTTAATGGAATGGGGTATTAAGAAAGGATACTGCTTTATAAAAAATGTTTTACTTTAAATTAACTAAATATTTAAAAATAAATAAATTATATTCATAATATGTAATATATATATTTTAATCAAGATGCAAAGCAGGACAGATTCAAACTTACACCTTCCACATGAGCACCACAGCTCATTGACAAGGCCAAAGCTAATAATCAAATAAACTGATGCTAGGTGGCGCTATTTTACAAATCAGCTAAGCTAATTTCAAGTAGGCCACAATTCAATCTTTTCATCATATAATACAATCATGTCTCTTCAGAAAATTTGGACTAAACCGCTCAATTCATATGGATTAGTTTTACAATCTCTTTATGAACTTTTTGAAGCGACAAAGTGGTAGTTGCATGGACTGTTAATGGTGGGACAGAAAGCACTAAAATATCTTCATTTGTGTTTCGAAGATGAATGAAAGTCTTATGGGTTTGGAACGACATGAGGGTGAGTAATTGATGACAATTATTTTTATTTTGGGTGAACTATCCCAAAATAAAAGAAGTCATTTCCACTAAGAGAAGAGAAGGGAAGTGAAATGATATGATATGATATGATATGATATCAAATAAAATTTAATTGTTCAACTTTTCAACTTACATTTTCCATCCGTTCTTTGACCATTAGAATTACAGTTTGCCATGTCTTTAAGACTTCTATGGTGTGAAATGAGTAGGGCTACCCCCTAATAGTCGACTAACATTGTTGGCGAGAAGAGGCTTAGTCACTTATCCAGTGCCCTTGTGTTAACAAGCTTCGAATTAGGAAGTCATTACAATGCAGCCAAAGATAAATTATGACCAGCGCAATGAAAGAACCGTTCATGAGCGACTATTACAGAGACGTGTTTTGTCACAGAGAAACCCAATAAAAGAATATAATTATTTCATGTTCACATATAGCAAGAAATAATATTAATCTATGCAATTGTCCAGTGTTGCTTATACAGTATTAGATGTTTGTTTTTAAACAATAAATGAAACAATCATGACTATATAACCTATACAAACTTTGCAAAGAGTCCGCTATCAGAGAACAGATGTAGGCTACAAAATAACATGTAAAATAAATGGTTTAATTTTGCTTTTATGAAAAAAGCATGCATGATAATATTACAGATATATACATTTTCCTAAGTTGATTTGTGTTAGGCCTATCTGTAAGATTATGCAGCAGATTTTTTGTTTAATTTGTGTTACCAATTTGTTTTGTGTAATATAGTGTCAAGTTTACAGATGCAGAAAAGTTCCTAGATATTAAAAGTGTGTTATGTCATCACTGCTCATTATCACAGTACAATACAAGATTACTTGTTAAACAAACAAATTAACTTGAAATCATTTTAGTTCACCCTCATGTTGTTCCAAAAACCTGTACTAGTTAGAATATTGGTAACCAAACTATTTCAGTGCCATCCCCCTTCTTCAAAAAATGAGACATTTCTCAAAATTTCTTCTTCTATGTTCAACATAAGAAAGTCATATTTGGAACGACATGGGGGTGAGTAAATGGTGATATCATTTTCATTTTTAGGTGAACTATACCTTTAAGATAAATGTTAATGTATGCCCCCTAAAAGCACAAGTGGCCCCTGCCTGGCCCCGCCCCAGTTACCGTGGTCTAGAACTGCCACTGGACACATTGATCATCATAACTTTTTGCCAGTGCTTTACGGCAATCTTTATGTGTGTGCTTGAGCGTGACGCATATATTCCACCCCTCAGTATACATTTAAGTAATTAAATTAATATAAACATGCGATTAGTCGACTAATGGCTTAAATGAATGACTACTAATCGATTAGAAAAAGCTTTAGTCAGGGGCAGCCCTAGAAATTAGCAACACTTCTAATATTATGTAATTAAAATGTTTGTGAGGTCTATAATATCAAAGCCTGAAAAATGATGGTGGTGTCTTATTTCATAAATCAGAGGACTGCATTCTAGCAACAAGATACTAAGTGTATGATCACACAATAGGCATCGTCGGTGTGTAACGGTTGACATGTGTTGATGCATTTATTTGTCTGACGTCAGAAAGTTGTGGACGAGTTGATTTTGCTGCTTAGTTCCAATAAAAGTTATTTTTGGGTTGATGAGTAAGTTGAGTAAAAGTTACAGTATGTTTCAACAGTATATCAAAGTATATCAGTATATCTTTTATCTGATAGAATCAAGGAAAATCAGATTGTTCGTAAAATGACTCCTTCAATGCTGTTTACAAAGAACTACAGTATTGTTAGAGATGTCTGTTGAATATAGAGGTTGGTGAGGGAGAGCAATCCACACCAATCAATAGTGATTCAGTTGGTAAGAGGAAACAGTCAAATCTGGGATAATTTTATAGTCCACTAAATGGAGACAACTGTGCAGTTTTTAACTTAACACCATCGGCATGCAGAGGCAAGGATATTAATTGTATGCATATTGTATGTGGTAAACATGATCAGTGTTACTACTACTACTTCTAAGTAGCCTACTATTGTTTAACTTCACCATACTGTACAGGCATATGAAACTATAAAATGATTTACATCTAAAAATACATTGCACAATTTCATTTTGTTTGGGATTGTTAGGTTTAAACCACTCCCACAAATAATTTTAATCAAATAATTTTGTCATCCTTACAGATTCTGGCATCACTGCACAACACTAGCATATATACACTACTCTACAGTAATCAATTCTATAGGAATTCTCATTTCAGTCTCTTTATAGCTGTTTTGACTTCACTTCATTAATGATTAATTTTGCGACATCGACACTGATATTAAACTGAATTGAATTGACAATGAACTGACTCTTCTGTTGAGTTGCTTTTAACTGAACTCATTTCAGAATGGATGAAGTTTACAGTTTTGAACTGAACAGAATCAACACTGAACCGACTTGAGCTGAATAACGACAGTATTGCTTTTTTTACAGCTGCCTTATAGCAGAATTTGTCTTATATTTGATGAGGTTTGCATCATTGATCGTTATTTTCCTGTTTATTACTGTAAAGTTGCTTTGAAACAATCTGTCTTGTATAAAGCATTATATAACTAAAGGTGACTTATAAAGTTCAAGAGAACAGAGAAAGTGCAGAAGCATTGTACAAAACCAGTAATATTGTGTGTATTTGAAAGAGAGAGTCTGTCATAGGGATGCAGTGATTAACCGATTTCTCGATTAACCGCGCATAAAAACGTCACGGTTAATTAACCGTAACGGCTCTGCTACACCGAGTGTTTCTTTTGCACGGAACGGAACTGATGCAACTTGCACAAAACGAAAACAAAGTTACACCAGCGGTGCACCAGCTTAAAGTTCCGTGCTTATCAGAGACACAGTGGCTACTGTACACACTGAATTAACTATGGCAGAGGGACCAAACAGCGACGCTTTATTTCCACCAAAGAAACGTCTGAAGTCGGCAGTCTATAGCTGAGCCCTCAACATGAGGTTTTGTTTTAAAGCAACCGTTATTTCAGAATGTATTATTTCCATGCCGACGCATCATGCAGTCACAATACAGATAAGTATCGCGTTTATTCCATTTTTCCTTCTTTATTCAAAATATTTACAAACTTGTTAAGTTTAATATCATGAATTATGATATGTTCCGATTGTCAAATATGTTGAAGTGAACGTGTTTTGTCGATTAAACACCTTTATAATGATCATGTTAGTTGATATAACGCACAATGACTTTGCAATTCAGAGGATCTGTTTTCGTCACGTAAATTCATCAATTTTACATAGAAGTGGCCAGTGAACATGAGAGAAGAACAAACTTTATTGTTTCATGCACAATGTGTATCTGATATGAATAAAACATTTATTTAAATTATAAGTGAAAGCATTATTATTGCAACTTCCATAGATATTAGTGTATGGAATTTAAATTTAACAAACTATACATGTCTTTTTTATATAGGCTAGTAATTCATTTAAATGTCTATTTAAATCTCTGAAACCTCAAATAAACATTATGTGGTTGAATAGTGATATATGAACAGTGATATATGAACAGTGATATACACTCACCTAAAGGATTATTAGGAACACCATACTAATACTGTGTTTGACCCCCTTTCGCCTTCAGAACTGCCTTAATTCTACGTGGCATTGATTCAACAAGGTGCTGAAAGCATTCTTTAGAAATGTTGGCCCATATTGATAGGATAGCATTTTGCAGTTGATGGAGATTTGTGGGATGCACATCCAGGGCACGAAGCTCCCGTTCCACCACATCCCAAAGATGCTCTATTGGGTTGAGATCTGGTGACTGTGGGGGCCATTTTAGTACAGTGAACTCATTGTCATGTTCAAGAAACCAATTTGAAATGATTCGAGCTTTGTGACATGGTGCATTATCCTGCTGGAAGTAGCCATCAGAGGATGGGTACATGGTGGTCATAAAGGGATGGACATGGTCAGAAACAATGCTCAGGTAGGCCGTGGCATTTAAACGATGCCCAATTGGCACTAAGGGGCCTAAAGTGTGCCAAGAAAACATCCCCCACACCATTACACCACCACCACCAGCCTGCACAGTGGTAACAAGGCATGATGGATCCATGTTCTCATTCTGTTTACGCCAAATTCTGACTCTACCATCTGAATGTCTCAACAGAAATCGAGACTCATCAGACCAGGCAACATTTTTCCAGTTTTCAACTGTCCAATTTTGGTGAGCTCGTGCAAATTGTAGCCTCTTCTTCCTATTTGTAGTGGAGATGAGTGGTACCCGGTGGGGTCTTCTGCTGTTGTAGCCCATCCGCCTCAAGGTTGTGCGTGTTGTGGCTTCACAAATGCTTTGCTGCATACCTCGGTTGTAACGAGTGGTTATTTCAGTCAAAGTTGCTCTTCTATCAGCTTGAATTAGTTGGCCCATTCTCCTCTGACCTCTAGCATCAACAAGGCATTTTCGCCCACAGGACTGCCGCATACTGGATGTTTTTCCCTTTTCACACCATTCTTTGTAAACTCTAGAAATGGTTGTGCGTGAAAATCCCAGTAACTGAGCAGATTGTGAAATACTCAGACCGGCCCGTCTGGCACCAACAACCATGCCACGCTCAAAATTGCTTAAATCACCTTTCTTTCCCATTCTGACATTCAGTTTGGAGTTCAGGAGATTGTCTTGACCAGGACCCCACCCCTAAATGCATTGAAGCAACTGCCATGTGATTGGTTGATTAGATAATTGCATTAATGAGAAATTGAACAGGTGTTCCTAATAATCCTTTAGGTGAGTGTATGAAAAGCACTGAGCGTGTTGTCTCTGACTCTGGCGCCAGCCAAAGCGCGGAAGCACGTTTGAATTTATCAGCGACAAACAAACAAACCAAAATAATAGACATAACTTTTTCAGGCCACATGTAAAATTTGATGAATTATTAAAAAGATTATTAAAATTAATACGTATGGATGACAGTTGGTGACAGCAACAGTTCAGTTTATTCCCCTCACACTGACATGGATGTTTACAGAGCAGAGGTCACCTTTCTTTAACTGCAAAGGGAGAGATGGAGTTTTGTCTTTATTATTATTTTGTGCTGTATTATTTGGTTACTGTGTTATTTCTGGTTCATAAGGCAGCAAAAAAGAACACTACAAAATCTAAAGAGTGTTCATGTGATTTTATACATTGTTGTGAAATTTATGAATGCATAATAATCGTGATAATCATAAAACGTCTCGGTTACGTATGTAACCCTCGTTCCCTGAAGGAGGGAACGGAGACGTACGTCGGAACTGACCGACGAATTGGGATCTGTTTTCAGAGACCGATTTCAGCGCCCTGCCTGAGCTCGCTGGACCAATCCTATGTTGGAGTGGGAGTCAGGGCTCCTGGCAGGGAAGGTCAGTCACTGCTGTTCCTGCAAGACCCACTCAGCGTGACTATTGGATAACGCTGGGAAAGCGTGCCCGTCTCGGGGAGATGGTGCGCACGTCCTTCAATGGTGGCAAAATACACATAAGGATTAATCTATCAGGGTAGTGCTACATATGGCAGTCTCTGGGGTAGATCCAACCTGATCAGGGCGGGCTCTGTCAAGGGAAAGACACGGGGCTAGCCGAGTAGGGTAGCTGGTACCGTGGAGAATACACATATGGGGTTGCCGTTAGGGAACCGCTAAATATAGACCCCAACCTACACACACGTTCCACAAGCATACGGTGCAGGCCTGGCGTCAGACAGCCGCAACGTCTGACACCGAAGGGGTCGGAGCTCGGAGGAGGAGCTCGACAGGGTTAGCCGTTTCCAGGGAACACAACTGGAGACAATAGACGCACGAATCCGGCCCAGGGGGCGGGAGTGGCTTTGCAAGCCGACACTAGAACGGGCACTTAGCACTACTGGCCACTGGGGGCGAGGATGCGGGAAGATACCGGCTCTACACGGAGGCTATAGAAACGTGTCGCCCAGCCCGCAGCTCTACATATATCTGTCAGCGAGGCGCCTTGAGCCAGCGCCCAGGAGGAAGCTACACTCCTTGTGGACGATAGCAAGACGATAGCATTCACTATCCAGTGGGCTAACCTCTGCTTGGAGACAGCCTTTCCCTTCTGCTGGCCTCCATAACAGACGAAGAGCTGCTCTGAGGTTCTAAAGCTTTGAGTTCGGTCCACGTAGGCACGGAGAGCGTGGACGGGACACCTGGTGATGGGAACCTTAGGCACGTATCCAGGCTGGGGTCTCAGGACAACGTGAGAGTTGGCCGGCCTGAATTCTAGGCACGATTCGTTGACCGAAAGTGCATGCAGGTCCCCTACCCTCTTGATTGAGACCAATGCAGTCAGGAGCACTGTCTTCATGGACAGAATGTTTAGCTCTACAGACTGCAAAGGCTCAAAGGGAGGACCCTGAAGTGCTCTGAGCACCAGGGCTAAGTCCCAAGAGGGTAACGAGGTTGAACGAGGAGGATTTAGTCTCCTCGCACCTCTGAGGAACCTGACGATTAGGCTGTGCTTCCCTAAGGACTTACCTTCAACTGCATCGTGATACGCCGCTATTGCTGCGACGTACACTTCGAGGGTGGAGGGAGACAGCCTTCGCTCCAGCCCATCTTGCAGGAAAGAAAGCACAACATTAATCGAACACATTCGGGGGTCTTCCCGGCGGGAAGAACACCACTCAACGAACAGGTTCCACTTCAGTGCGTAGAGGCGCCTCGTAGAGGGGGCTCTAGCAGAAGTGATGGTGTCTACCACTGCTTGCGGCAGGCCACCTAGAACCTCCGCGTCCCGTCCAGGGACCAGACATGGAGTTTCCAGAGGTCTGGACACGGGTGCCATAGAGTGCCCCGCCCCTGAGAAAGCAGGTCCTTCCTCAGGGGGATTGGCCAGGGAGGGGCTGTCGTGAGGAGTATGAGTTCGAAGAACCAGGCCAGTAGGGCGCAACTAGCAAAACCTGCTCCTCGTCCTCCCTGACCTTGCACAGTGTCTGTGCAAGAAGGCTCACTGGGGGAAATGCATATTTGCGTAGGTCCCGGGGCCAGTGCATCCGCTTTCAGGGAATAGCACAACTGGCAATGGGTCGAGTCCGGAGAGGCGAACAGGTCTACCTGCACGGCTCCGAAGAGGTCCCATATCAGCTGGACGCATCTCCTTCTGACTCCACAGGAGGAGATGCCGGGCGAGCTGGAGCATGCAATGGGAGCGTAGACCACCCTGATGGTTGATGTACGCAACGGCCGTAGTGCTGTCCGTACGGATCAGTACGTGCTTGCGCTGTAGCGGCTTTTTGAGGCGGCCCAGGACGAGGCTGCAGATGCCATATGCCCCAGGAGCCTCTGAAAAAATTTCAGTGGGACCGCCGTCCTGCCTTTGAACGTATTCAAGCAGTTCAACACTGACCGGACTTGCTCCTCTGTGAGGCACGCAGTCCGGTTGACCGAATCCAGCTATATACCGAGATCCTCTGTGCGGGACAGAGTTTGCTCTTCTCTCCGTTGACCCGAAGGCCCAACAGGCTGAGGTGACAGAGCACCATGTCCCTGTGTTCACACAACTGATCTCGGGACTGAGCCAGTATGAGCCAGTCGTCGAGATAGTTGAGGATGCGAACACCGCGTTCTCTAAGCAGAACAATGGCTGCCTCTGCAACTTTTGTGAAGCCGTGAGGCGATAGGGACAGCCTGGAGGGCTCCAGGTCGATCGATGGATGCATTCGAAAATGCGTTTCTGCGTTAACATTTTGAACGGGAGCTTGTGCAGGGCCCGATTCAGAATGCGCAGGTCCAAGATTGGCCTTAACCCACCACCTTTCTTGGGTACAATGAAGTAGGGCCTGTAGAACCCCGACTTCATATCAGCTGGAGGAACCGGCTCGACCGCGTCCTTTGCCAGCAGGACATCAATCTCTGACCGCAAGACATGGGCATCGCTGCTCTGCACGTGGTGAAGAGGATGCCTTTGCACTTGGGAAGCCGGCGAGCGAACTGAATCGCGTAGCCTAGTTTGATGGTACGGATGAGCCAACGAGACGGTCTGGGGAGACCTAGCCAGGACCACGGCACCACAGACGTACCCGGGGTGGGGCAGCGAGGTGGAGTTCGCAGACCCGACTCGGGAGGCCCGAAGGTGGCCCGGAGTGTTGCCTGAGTACTCCAGGGTGGGACAGAGTGTGGGTGAGAAGGCCCGGGGGTGTCCTCGGTGCCCACACTGCTGCCCCCTGGTGAGGGGAAGAGGGGAGGAAAGGAGCGGCAAGGGCCGGGGGCGTTGCACACTGCCAACCTGGCCCTCTCAGGGCCCAGGGAGGGAGGAAACTGCTCTGAGAATGTGGGTACCGCTGGACTCCGGAGACCTAGCGGCAGGACCGAAACCGAAAAATATTCTCCCCCCGGTCCTCCTCCGGGGAAGGGAGGGGAGTGGACACCGTCTCCCAGAGAGCAGATCCCCTTTTCACTGGGCTGCCCATTTCAGGGCCGCTTGCCAGCGGACTTCGCGGGACCCTGGACGGGTTGGGCGCCTCCCTTGCACCCGGCCACCTGCTGCCTGGGTGGAGGCTGCTGCTTGGCTTAGCAGGGGCGGAGGCAGACGCAGGGGGACGCCCTTGGCGACAAGCAGGCGGAGGTGCTGCGGCCGACCTAATCAAGCCCTAATGAGAAAGGTGAGATGAACAACGCGGCGACGTGATCACGCTCTACTGAGAGAACATGAATCACCCACGAACACAATCTCACATGTTTATATGCGAGAGAGATCGTGGCCGTCAAATGAGGACAGGAAACAACCACATCCAGAAACACACGGTTTGAATGACATCTTGAAAAAGACGCAGGGTCAAACCGTGTTGCTCTTTTAGAAGGAAATGCTCTTTTAGAAGTGCTGAAGCACTCAGGGAGATGGCTGCGGCTCACAGCAGTCCGATTGCAAGCCTGCGTGTGAGCACTCAAAGAACGGAAACGCCCAGCCAACCAACACAGGAAAAAGTGTATGTTGCAGCGGCCACTCGCTGACTCGCACCATCACACCAGCACCCAGGTAAGAGAGCTATCCTCCTCGAGACTCGTCTAAACACTCTTCGTAGAAACAGCTTGATACAGCAAACCGTTCGGCTCCGAAGTTAAAAAGCAATGATGCGGTATTCCACTTCCGTATTTATACCCGCGCTGCGGGGCGGTGCGTGGAATGCGTAAACCGCATGCCAATGTCCATTGGCTCGTTTTTAATCACTCGAAGTAGATCGGTCTCTGAAAACAGATCCCAATTCGTCGGTCAGTTCCGACGTACGTCGAACGTGACCAACTGAAAGGGAACCGTGATTATTTCTCAGACCATAATCATACCAACAAAATCTATAATCGTTGCATCCCTAGTCTGTCATAGAAGATTCCCTATGCCTGTGTTCTGCCTTGGTAATGTGTCAGATTAATGTGTGTGTGTGTGTGTTTGTGTGTGTGTGTGTGTGTGTGTGTGTGTTTAAGGTAAACCCTACGTTATGGGGACACCCACAAAGATGGCAACATCCTTGTCCTTGTGGGGACATTTTTTGGTCCCCATGAGGAAAGCAACTTATAAATCATACTAAGTGATGTTTTTGGAAAAGAAAATGTAAAAATGCAGAAAGTTTTGTGTGATGGGTAGGCTTAGGTTTAGGATATAGAATATACAGTTTGTACAGTATAAAAATCATTAAGTCTATGTGAAGTCCCCATAAAACATGAAAATCCAACGTGTGTGTACTGTGTACATGTGTGTCTATGAGCATGTGTGTGTGTGTGTGTGTGTGTGTGTGTGTGTGTGTAACGTGACAGTTTGTCTGCTCGATGTTGAGGGCATATTGGCTGTAATGGGAGCATCAATTTACGAGGTGAGTCATAACAGGACACATCAACCTTTATAATAAAGCACACACACACACACAGCCTAGCAGTTCTGCCCCAGAGCATGTTGGGTGGGTACTACAGTGAACTATTCTGTAGTACTTGTGAGGAAAAGAAAAGGAGCCAGAGAGAGAGAGACATGTAGCCCCATTAGAGGTTATTAGTGAGGTGGATGTTAAAAGCGCAGTATTTCTCTGCTGATTTCAGGAACAGCAGATTGCAGCTCTCACTGGAGACCAGAGCATAAAGAAAGAAGCATGTGCATGAAGGTGAATGTGTTGAAATGGGTTGCAGGTCTGTTCCGTAAAAAGCAGGAAAATGCTAATAAATAAATAAAATCAACACCAAAACAAGGCTTTAAACAATCAATAAACACTGGTAACACTTTAGTATGGGGAACACATATTCACTATTAACTATGACTTTTGCCTCAATAAACTAATGTACTGCTTATTAATAGTTAGTAAGGTAGTTTTTGTAGTGTTTAAGTTTAAGTATTGGGTAGGATTAAGGGATGTGGAATAAGGTAATGCAGAATAAGGTATTGATATGTGCTTTATAAGTACTAATAAGCAGCCAATATACTAGTAATATGCTTGCTAATAAGCAACTAGTTAATAGTGAGAATTGGACACTAAAATAAAGTGTTACCTAAACATTTGATTTCTCCTGAGCCCTTTCAACCATTAGGGATGTGACGGTGAGGACATTTTCCTACCGGTTAATCAACGTGTGCCAACACCGGTAATACCGGTATCACTGGGAGGGGGGTGACGTTGGAGTTTTCCCTCTTTTGCACCTCACTTTTAAATCGTTAATTAAAGCGAAAGTAAAATGCGCACGGCCGGACAGGCATTTATAATGATGCAGAGCAGATTGAGTGTTTTCAATGAATTCCTTTGGAAATCTTTTTTTTTTTTATTCATTTGCCCTCGTAATCTTTAATCAAAATAACTTCCCATCCCTCTTGCAGTGACATCTCTTCTCTACTCTGATGGCTTGTTTACAGGCGGGACAGTAGCAAACAACCACCAATCAACCGTCCAATCAATTCCTGATGAACAAAATCAAGTCCCGCCCTACATTTTTTCTTGTTCAAGAAGCCGTTTCACTTGGATATATGTCACAATAGGGAAGGAAAGACTACTGCAACTTGTTTCAACTTTTGTTTTATCCCGATTTTAAATAACAAAGTGAAGTCTATGCTAGGTTCTCACAAGTAGAGTGTAAGTTTTGTGTGGCTGCTTTTTAAAGGGGTCATGACATGCAAAATCTAATTTTGATCTTTTGACATATAAGAGATCTTTGTACCATTAAAACATCCTGCAAGTTTCATAGCTTAAAACATCCTCCTCATTATAAACAAAGCATAATCAAGCTCCAAAAACAGCTTGTTCTGATATAATTGGTGACCTGTGATGCCACACGGGCAAATACATTTGCATGTGTCTGCCTCCATGGCAAGACATCAATGAATAGATATGCATCACACCATAGGCCATGCTCACTGGCATTGGTCGCGTCAAAAGCAAATAGAACCTATTATAATCACTGAAACTGCCTACAATGGATACTGTATACAGATGCGCGTTCAGTTTCTGACATACTCTACGCACCTGAGACTGTCAACATCATTAATGGCATCCCGGATCGAGTTGAAGGATTATATGTTTGTTCGGAGCATTTTATTTTGTCAGTGAGGCACAGTGTAATGGAGAGTTCACAAAGAAACTTGTTGAAAGATGAAGCAACCAACTGTAATGGATCTGATAGCAGATGCATCACAAACCGTAAGTAAATGATTTCATGATGCTTTGTCTGTAAATGACGGTTTTATATGGATAATGTTTTCAAAACACTTGCTCACATGCAAAGTGGCTGTTGATGCTGTTTTCTTATGCAATGATGTTAGCCAATCATAACAGTGGCTGTTTACTGCAATAATAACCAACTGCAGAACCACAGAGCCATAAGTCACAGCAGTCTGAGGACCGGGTAGGTTAAGTGGTTGAGCATTCGTTAAGATAGAGCTTATAGTTATAGTGAAGGGTAGAGTTCAACCCTCTACAATGCGAGTAAATCACTCGCATTTGCGAGTAAATCTTCACTCTGGCCGACTAAACAATATCTATCATTAGCCATTGGCTAATAAATGCTTAGATTTTACTCGCCAGTGTGTGTGTTATAGGTTAAGAATAAGTTTAGCATTGATATATTTTCACTTGCTGAACAGTCAGAGAAACAGTTTCGCTCTCCGTCAAGCGATCTGTCTATTTCAGTTCAGCTCAATGGATGCGTGCGCACCTGTATTTGACGTACCGTAAACTCTAGTGTGAAGGCGCACAACTCGCCGTCGCTTTGAGAGAGCGCTGTGTTTCTCTCTCACACACACGCAAAGAGAGAGTCTTACATACCACGCAGAATCGACGCGCTACATGTAAACCATATTCTTTGTTGTATTTTCAAAATAATGGAGTTTATTTGGAATTATTCAGCTTTTAAGAACAAGCAGAAGATATGCGGTAGTGGACGCATATGGAACAGCAATCTCATTGGCTGACGCTCATCCATTACCTTCACTGGTTTGATTTCAGCAAATCAGTTTGGGCAACGCTGACAACGTGATTAATATTCATGAACCCAACAGCTCATTAGTCTTTAATGCGTTGTATATTGTTATTAATAGTAGAATTAGTAGTAGTAGTATTATCTTATTAATAATTATGGTCTATTACTATTATATTTTTCTTACAGAAACACTGAATGACAAACAGTATCTTAAGCACCACCACCAGTCCTAAGTTCAGTTAAAATATCAAACATGCATTCATATGTGTGTGTATAAAAAACATTTCTTAAATATATACATGTGTGTGTATTTATATACACATAATAATTATACACAGTAATTATACATATATTATGTAAACACAACCTTTTATTTTGGATGCGGTTAATCGCGATTAATTGATTTGACAGCACTAATATAAATAAAACAGTTTATCAGTCTGGCGAGTAAACTCAAAAATTTACTAGCCAATGGCGATTATATTTACAAGGTGTGCGTAGAGGGTTGGGGTTAGTATTTGGGGCGGGATACGTGACCGTCAGCACCACCCAAACTTCTGGGCTGATGCTGTTGTCCTCAGAATGCTGTGAAATGTTCTGCAGTTAGATATATCTTGTTTACTGACAAGCCTTAAAGGGCATATTGCAGGTTAGAGACCCCAGTGAGTCAATGTATAGAAAAATATAGTAGTAATGTAGGAACTAGATTTTCTTTAAAATATACTTTTAAATACGCTACTAAGGCTTTTGGAGTTGTTTTTGTGAGAAAATTTTACTTCCGCATCTAAAAATGCCAAAACAGTAAGTAACGTAACAGGAGGGATTGCAGTGAATTTCAACGTTAGGAAAACAATGGATCGCAATGACAGTTGGTGATATATATATACGCTAGCTAACGATATGAACACTGTGCTCAGATTACAATACTGTACAGATTATTATCATGTATCAGCAAAGCTGGTATTGGTCATCTAGGAGTATTGATACTTACCAATAACAGAAACTAATAAGCTTTGACCATCAGGCATAAGTCACACTCGTTAATATCCGTCCACACTATCATATAACGTTAGTGGTTTCTCATCACAACTGATTTAGTAGTTAGCAAATGTATAGTTCATGTTTTCTTCAAGCTGCATCTCTGACGGATCTGTGACCATCACATCTCCCGCCGCCGGCCGAACCACAGACAGTATAGAGTTATTGTATGTGTTTCATGTTCATGACGTAATATGACGCGATGTTGGGGAAAAAAAGCGTTTTTTTACAAGCAGCCAAGGAAACGGCCACTTTATCTACTAAATTTGCGCTCTTATGTATTTTTAAAACATTTTAATTCCTGCATTACCTTTTCATATGGTATTTTCATACAAGGTTATATATTCATTTTGAAAACAATTTAACCTGCAATATTCCCTTTAAAGGAGCCGCCCCTTCAAAACTGTTCATTTCAGACAGAGGGTCAGAATGTAATCAGAGGGTCAGAAAATAATTGTTTTTTCGTATATATATTAGTTTTTTGGTAAAAAAAAAAAACTTTATTAACATTATAAATGAACATTAAAATAATAAAAAAGTCCATGTCATGACTCCTTTAAATACTACAAACATTAGGCAGTATTTATGCTGTAAGCTTATTAGTGATATTTAGACAAACTGAATTGAAAATGTGTCTTATGACTCAGAGATGATTCATCAAACACATTCACATACAGTTGCGAGGGTACCCCCTTCATTATTATGAGAACTTAATGGTTGTAGTTTTTAAAGCAAAATGTAATGTTGTACACAAAGAATCTGAATAAAACAGTGAAGTGTTTAATTTGATTATTTAGTGAAAAAAGTTAACATAATTCATATCACCCTTGTAAAAGAGTAAGCACCATATTATTAAATTAAATATCTGGTTTGGACAACACTTTGCTGCAATAATTTAACAACTAAACATTTAGTTTGTTTCTGTTGAAGAATCTCAGCTCATTCTTCTTTGAAGAATTCTCTTTTAACCCTTACAAACTAGGTCTTCGAGAATGAACTGCTCTTTTCACATCCTCTCTATAGGATTCAACTTTAGAACTTTAACTAGGCCACTCTAAAACTTTAATTTTGTTTCTTTTCAGCCATTCAGATGATGATTTGAGTCCTGCACACTGAACTAAGCTAATGCTTAAGATGCCTGCAGTTGTGCTGGGATCTTTTGAGACTTCCCGGATGAGGTGTTGTTGCACTCTCCAAGAAAATTTGTCCGGTCAACCACTTCTGGGAATATTCACCACTGCTCTATTTAAAAGTAATGGCTTGCACTGTGGTTCAACGGAGTCTAAGAAATGGACTTTGTAACCCTTTCCAAACTGATATCTCAACTTTTCTTCAGTTGTTTTGGAATTTTCTTTAATTGTGGTGTTGTGAACATGTAAAGTTAATAAAAAGCGTTGTAGTGAATGCCTGTCTCTAAAAATATATATGTATATGTCAATTTAAATTCAACAGGACTGGTTGCAGTAAAGTCTGCCAGTGATAGTCACCTAAATACAACTAAGGTTTTTTCCCCTTGTCTACCATTTAAAAGTCTAGGATCATTAAGGTTTTTTTTTAAAGAAATTAATACTTTAAATTGCAAAAACATAGACATTTGTAATGTTACAAAAGATTTATGTTTCAAATAAGGCTTTCTACTCATCAAATAATCCTACAGTTTCCATTGTATTATATAAATTAAATATTTAAAATATAAAGTATTAATTTTATTTATTAGCAAATATATCCACATAGTACTGTCACAAAATATTATCAACAAATGTACTTGTTCCTTTTAGGGAATGTCATATCTTGCCTAAGGCACCAGAATCACTAAAGCACTTACCAAACCTATAGAGTTACACACTTACTTGTACGTAAGGTGTCATGTAAGTCTACGCCACACACTTCCTGGGTAGGCATAATCTGTTTGTTCACGTTTAGCTGTGGCTCTAATTTGGGACAGTTGCTGAGCAACAGAAGCTGTGGAGCACATCCCTGTGTCATGCATAGAAAATAAAACACTCATGCACTCACACCTCACTAACACACACATACAAGAGCATGCATGCTCACACACACTTTACACTTACTCTTTTATTTTTGTTTGGTGTTGGTTGCACAGCAACTGCTTAAATTAAAAGTGTGTGTAAGTGTGTGTCTGTGCGGTGAGGAAAGTGAGTGGTGTAAATATGCTGGAAGTATGCATGTTCATCGGCGGACAGTTGAGCAACCCTCCTCCGCTGCACAAGGAGATGTTACCGTGGTAACATGTCACATGACTATGTGCTTGAGGAGGCAGTAAAGCGGCCATAGCAAATAGAGAGAGAGAGAGGAAAAAGACAGAGATACACTGAAATATGCTATATTATATCAAACTAAATCAATTTTCTACTCTATAAAACACATGTGAGTGCTTCTGTTTGGTTTGGGAAAATGCATTAACAACAGCTGTTTTTAAAAGTGGTTGTTCTACATTATGTCTACCTTCTTCAAGACAAACTCTTCAGTGAACACTTGATTCACAACTATTAACACACTTTGTATGCCAAAACTAAACTCTAAAACAATGCGAAATGTAAATAATAAAATGCAACTAACCATATAATGTGCACAGTTAGCATAGAAATAGGCCAATATGGACAGGTTGCATGACGTGAAAACTACGAACATAAGTATGCAAGGTAAAATAAATTACAACACACTGTAAACTATATTAAAATTGTGTTTTTGTGGTTTGTGCTGTGAATTATTGGCTGCCAAGTAGTGATAGGTTGATCATGAACAATTTGTTTATTTTGAACGAATCTTTAATATGACTCGGGAACAGAGAGTTGTCTCAGAGAGTGATTCGTTCATTTTGTGTTGACCACATATGCACAACATCCCGTATGTTCTGTACAGGAATCAAAAATGATTAGTTCACCTCTTGAGTCTTCGGGTCGTTCGTTTAGACGTGATGGCTGTATTGGATACAGAAATGAGTTGCCCAACCTTCCTTACAAACAAGTGCATAGTTGTTGTTGTTTTTTTCTCTTACAGTTACGTGATGCATTTCTGGTCACAAATTTATTACAATTTATACGAACGAACGACTCAGACCTGAAGACTCGGGAGGTCTAATAATCATACAGACTACATAGCTTCTTCTGCCTATGGGATTGTGACGTGACAAAAGAACGATCGACTCTGATCGGGAGGTGACTGCATAGCCTGAAGACCCAGCTAAGCAATGAATTAATCATTTCTGTTTCTCATAACTTGGCCTTGGCTGCATTATAGTTTTTTCTTATTCTAAATGTCATCAACGTTTGTGTAAGTTGATGTGTTGGGGAATTTGGCTATTAACATGTAACATTTCAATTATATTCTGCTGAAGTGAATGAAATGACTTGATTTGTTCATTTTGCTGAACAAGACTCAAATATCAGTAAAATTATCCGAACTTCCCATCACTACTGCCAAGAGCATAAAATCCAATGGTCAATTTTCAATTCAGCCCATGTTATGTTAATAATCTTTCAAATTGTTGGGCCTATGCCTTTTATTAAAGTGCCCCTATTATGCTTTTTTGGATATTACCTTTCATGTAGTGTAAAATAGCTGTTTGTGAATTAAGAAGTCTGCAATGTTTCAAAGATCTATTATTGTCTCCCAAAAGGATAGATTCTGACCTGCCTGAAACGAGTCGTCAGCAATTCCAGCCTCACTTCCTGCACAAACCTACATTTTGTAATAAATTGGCATAAAGCTTGCCTATGGTCTTTATTGGCTGCCTGTGAACAACGTCTATTTTGACCTGCCCTTAAACACTGTAGTTGTAGCTGAGGCCTGGAAGAGTTTGGTTCGTGTTGGCAACGTTGTAGAGACTGTTTTCCATGCTGCGAAAGCAAAAACTTTTCATGCACTTCCAAAGGATAAGGACTCGGGCTTGGATTGATATGGTAAAACCATTACTGTTCGCACTGTGTATACAAGTGCTGAGGAGGCCTGCAGAGCTGAAATTCATGGTAATGAATGGTCTGGTAATGGGCGTTTCGTTTCTGACATGCGCTGTAATCTGTAGACCAATCACAACAAACTGGGCCATCTGACCAATCAGAAAAAATCAGGCAAGGGGTTTTTCTAGAGACCAAATCCTTTATCAAACTGTTTCAGACACTGTGAGAAAGGAGGTAATGCTGCAATGTATATTATGAGAAAATTAAAGTGGCACTTTAAAGGGATGGTTCTCCCTAAAATAAAAATTAAGCCATTATTTACTCACCCTTGTGTTATTCTTATGCTGTATGTTGTTCTTATGCAGAATATTTAAAAAAATTGTATAATGGCAGTGATTAGCGACCAGCATATATTCCAAGTGTCCTGGCAGTATTCGATAAGGTTTGGTGAAAAACAAACTGAAATTGAATGAAAATCTTGACCTGGGCTGTTGGACAGCTCTTCACGGCTATGCGTTCGTGTGACTCTATTAGCGCCGCAGTTCACTCCCACTCATCCAGAAAAAGTTGTGAGAAATGACAATCCATATACTTTCTTCTCTGAGGTGAATATATCTGTTGTGTTCATCACAATAAGTAGTTATCAAATTCACATCTGTCAACTGTCATTCTGATTGTCATATCCGGAGATATTTGACTCAGTGAAGAAAGTAAACAGATACTTTTTGGGGATTTCTAGGCATTGTATTTCATGTTGCGTTTTTATTAATCTTGATTTCTCACAACTGTGCTTTTTCTGGGTGAGTCGCGGTGAATTGCAAAGCTAATAGAGTCTTTCTGTAACGTACTACTCCGAGACTTAAGGTTGAGAATCCAGATGCACCTTTATTAAAGGGTAATCCACAATCATAGTCAAAAGTACAGGCAAGGTCAAAACACAGGCAGGCAGTCCAAACAAGCAAACAAGGCAGGAGAGACAGGCAAAAGGGTAATCCACAGAACGGGCAAGTAATCCAAAACCAAGAGACAAGAAACCAGGGAAAACGCTCAGAAATGCAGTGATACACTATGACTTCACAGTGAATGACAGACATGACCAGGCTTATAAAGTGTGAGCTAACAAGGTAATGGGGTGCAGGTGGATGTAATCAGGAAGGAAGTCCGGGTAGTGAGTGATGTGGAAAATGTAGTCCTTAAATGAAGTGACAGTCCGGGATGGAGTGCCCTCTGGTGGTAACCACAGGCACTCTCATTTGTGATTGTGACACTTACAAACGCGCAGTTGAGCACGGAAGTCCAACGGCCAAGGTCAGGATTTTAGTTAAATAATACATTACATTTCGGCTTGTTTTCAACAAACCCTACCATGTACATTTAAAAAAAAAATTTGTGGTCCAAAAAATAAGAAAAAACGCCATACAGCTTTAGAACAACACCAGGGTGAGTAAATGAGACTTAATTTTAATTTTAGGTTGAACTATCCCTTTAATAAATAATATTTATAATCATAAATAATATTTAATGAACTAATGTTTGATTTAAAGGACATTTTTGTACTTGTCTTGGGTTGCCAAGGGTGTCCAATGTAGAATGTAGTCCTGAAGCAAAAACCAGAATAAGATTAGAATGTGATTTAGAATATGAAACAGAGCTTTTAGCTTAAATATATGGAAGAAACGAAAATATCTAGTACAGAACAGATCTAATAAAGATCTCCAAACAGGAAGGAAGCCTTTGATGGAAACATTCACTTTTTACCATATTCACTATATAACCAATACTTTACAGCAACAGAATATCTCTAGAAAGGTGATGCCACATAAAAATTAGAGGCAGAAAGAGGAGCAACTCATGACTGATCACCGCTGTGCTTCTGAGCAAGGCACCAGGGAGATTGACTCTGTATTAAGTGTACTGTAAGCTGCTTTGGATAAAAAGGGCTGCTGAATGACCACTTCTTTCACATGACAAGCAGCATATTAGACTTATTGCAAGTCATTCTGACAGATAGGGAAAGATTTTGAGCCATGAGGGAATCAGACCTGGTTGCTTGTCCAGTACATTTGGGGACTCTTTTACTTAGACAGACCTGACTCAGGCAGATGTGTGTCTGTGTGTATGTTGTGTTGATGGCAGAGCTGGCGCTCATGGCCTCATTGAACTCAGCAAGATCAATCAGTGGTAGATCATTTTATGCTTCCCTTCAAATGCTTCAAACTAATTCTGTATTCAGCAGGTTACATTCACCTATACAGAGAGCTCTATCGATATGTCTTTAGGAGTTTGCTTTACGCATGAATTAAATGTTAACGTACACCAGCGTTGGGCAAACGTCAACATTTAAAGTCCCCCTGCAGTCAATCATTTTATCGAGTAAAAGTTAAAATGTAATGTTTTATCCTTTGAAAATCATTTCTTCATGCCTTAAAATAGCTTGAATGTAACTCTACACCCTTGCTACATTTAGTATACGTGGACTTATGAATATGCAAATTATCCCCGCCTCCACTCACACCAGCTCAGGCTACCTGATCCACTCGCTCAACTGTAGTAAACACTACACAATGGCAAGTGGAAATATTGGTTTAATTCATGTATCACTCTCTACAACCTCAACAGATATGATTAGCCTTTGAGTACGTTATCAAACAGCTAATAATGTGTTGCAAGTGTTACACAAACCATGTTCCCGTTCGCCATCTCAGAGTCAGACACCTTTCAAAAAATAAGCATCCTTAGAAACGCTTTGAACATCTTAGAAAGCCAGTAGAGAAAAGTTGACAAGTTTTAACAAGAAAATACTAAGCAATGATGTTGACTTACAGTATGAATTTGCACATGGTTTGTCTTAAAGCATATTAAAAACACCCCATAGACATATAAACAACATTAAAAACTGCCTTTAAAGGGATGCTCATATTTGGACAACATGAGGGTGAGTAAATGATGACAGGATTTTCATTTTTGGGTGAACTATCCTTGAACTGGTTAACATGATCTGGAATTTGAATTGAATTGGCCACACCCCACAGCATACTGAATTAGAATGACATGACGACGAATTTACTGAATTACAATTCAAAGAAATTCACACAACAGAGGAATTGATTAATTAATTGATTACAAAATGATTAATAACATAACAATAACAATAATAACTTCATAGAAGTTCTGTTTAAAATTAACAATATAAATTTTAGGGATGCACCAAAAATTATCCGCCGAAAATTTTTAGTTTTTTTGGCCAAAAGAGAAAAACGGACGAAAATGTGCCTCAGTGTTCAATGCTCAGGTTTCACTCTCGCTCTAGCCATTATCACTGCGTGGTGTGACGCTCTGCTCAATATTCTGCTTTATGCACATGCAGAGCTCAGTTGCTCACAGCCCATGCAAATGCTCCACTCATGTACCACTCATGCTCATCGGCAGGGGCGCATTAACGCACTAACGCACAGGCTTCTATGGGCTGAAGCCCAGAGGCCTACACTTGGGAGGGTCCTACTGGCTACATGAAAATTATATTTTTCAAATAAATATTTATATATATGAATTTGCACCAGTGACAAATGCATTAAACCAACTCACACACCCGTACATTTTCAGGACTCTCAACTGCATTTTCGACAAAGCCCTGCTGTGTGAACGGAACCGGACTGAACAACTAGTTTTCTGTAATTTCATTCAGTGCGAGAGAGCCGCTCTGCGCTGAACGCGGGTTTAATAATTTGCGTGTGGATATAATCTGCATTTCATCTGAAGGATCCAGTCACTGTTCCATCGGTGCTGCTTTAAAGTCTCAATTTTAATCTCAGGAGGTTTTAAATCTAGGGATGGAAAAACAGGAATCGCAATATTGCTTAAATGTGATAATTAATTTTACAGGGCTATGATTTAATGAATTAAACGGCAGCACTGCATGTTTCAAACACGGTGCTGTTGCGCGTTCTACGTGCTCGTGCTTTTAGAGCAGTTTGCAATCACCAAATAGCCCACGTTTATACCCAGTGACTATTTTGATCTACTGCTGATGAATAATAAATATTTTGTATAATTTATGTTATTTATATAATGGAGCTGTAAACTGAACACTTTTGATGGCATTTTCTTTTCATATTACCTCCGTACAATGCCTATAATAATGTAGTGCAGTGTTTCCCAACCATTGTGGAAAATTATCAAATTCCAAAAATATAATAATAAATGCTACAAATAAGATCATCGCTGTCTCTGTATTTCGTAATTTTTGTTTTATAAAACTAATGCTATTGGTCATCCTTTACATCTGTATGAGGGTTTTACAAATATTTAACCAATAAAAAGCATTTAAAAGAGGTTGTGACTAAACCTCGTAAATGCCGCCCATCTGCTTGTTTGCAGTGCAAGGGTAAATAAAGAACTGATGTTTGAGTGAGTACAGTGTTTGCTTTACTCAAGAAACACTATATCCATTAAGGCTAGCGTTTCTTGTATTTGCAGAGCGGAGAATATTCTTAGTCTGCTATTTGCCGTGAAGCTTTGCCGTGAAGTTTTAAATATCATGTGCATAGCGCTTCATCTTTTGTATCACAACTTGTCAAAACTGTGCCGTGGCAAAAAAAGGGGTTGGGAAACATTGATGTAGTGTTTATAAGCGCATAGCTACTATAATTCTGCTGTTCAACAAGCGCCACCTACTGGCAAAGAGTGAATTTGAATATTCAAATATAATTGACCATTTTTTTACGCAGCATACATACAGTGTTGTAAATGTTGAATGTTATCGGCAAGATAAATTTCTACACAAATAATTGGCAGGAAGCTAAAACATTTTTTTATGTGGGGTATAGGAGGGCCTACTGTAATGTTGTAGCCCAGGGGCCTTTGGTTATCTTAATGCGCCCCTGCTCATCGGTAAAGCAAAGTCCACTCAAATAACGCACTGACATTACATTTCTATGTAGTAGTATACTTGTTTCTGTTTGCAATAGCGCAATAGGTATGGTCTAGCCATTATGGGCAATGCTGGTAAAATGACGCTACCCTCTCATTCACTGATCCGATCCCCACTACACTCTGCTCGCATGCTCTGATAATAATAGCTTTGTACAACTATAAATTATAGCAATAATTGGTAAAAAAAAAAAAAAAAATCTGTTATATCTGACTGTGTTGCATAAAACCGAATAAAGAATAATAGTTAACACTTTATTTTAGGGTTTAATTCTCGCTGTTAACTAGTTATGCATATTACTAGGATATTGGCTGTTTATTAGTACTTATAAAGCATATATCAATGCCTTATTCTGCATAACCTTATTCCACATCCCTTAATCCTACCCAATACCTAAACTTAAACACTACAAAAATCTTACTAACTATTAATAAGCAGTAAATTGTGAGTTTATTGAGACAAAAGTGTAGTAAAGTGTTACCGAATAATATATTGACATTTAATATGAATAAAATCTGTTACTTTCAATAAAAATGTGGTTATTTTAGTTTATTGACTTGTATTTTTTAAATTAAGTATCATTAAAATTATTGCATTTTATTAAAAAGTCTAATGGTAATAAAATTATACAAAAAAAAGTTTATTTAAAATTAATTTTTTAAAAGCATTTCGGTTTTGGTTTTTAGCCAATAGCATCCAGAAGTTTCTGTTTCAGCCCAGAATTTTAATTAAAATTAAAAAAAAATCCATCAAATTTCAGAGAATCATAATTAATATAATCTATAGTTTCTGAAAATACCCCATATGTTGTGTGTATGATAAAATATTAAAGGCATAGTTCAAAAAATCATTTACTCATATGTTCAAACCTGTATGTTTTTTTTCTGTGGAACACAAAGATGATATTTTGACAAATGTTTTCCAATAAAACACAATGAAAATCAATAGGTTCCAATGTTGTTTTGACACAACTGACTTTCAAAATATCTCCTTTTATGTTCCACAGAAGAAATAAATGAACGTGTGTGAGTAAATTATGTCCTTTAATGTACTTATAATCATTATAGAAAAATAAATATGTATTTTTTTAATACATAGGATTTTCATTTCATTTCAATTGTACGTCAATTCTAATTCAACTGCTTTATTCAACAATTTAAATGCTATCTAGCCATTTTGAAATAAAAATGAATAATACATTGGCCTCTTCTATTGGAAATGTCTGACTAAGGAAAACAGACTATAGAAAAAACATGACATGAGGATTGGAACACACACAAAACATGCTGCTCGATTCAGGCAACATTACTCCACACCACTGACGTACTATGGTGAGGATCTGTCTTGCTTCTGCATTATAAACCAAATTACATGAGAAGCCAAAATTAAATTTTACAACTGGAGTCTATTCTGCCGTTGCAAAGAATTATGGTTGTGTGTGCCTTTTGCTGCATTGTCTCTTTTATTTATAGGTACAGAAGAGAAAGAAAAAAACAATAAATGATCGGGAAAAAAGCAGGGTTTAACTCTCTGCTCATAAGAGCATCATGGCTCATGTGGCGCCAACCTGCTCCAGCGTCTTTAATTCAGTTTGTCAAGAAGAAAACATCATTTGCTGGCACATATCTGAACACACACACACATACAGAGGGATTTCCCACTCTGACAGCACGCCATTTCCATTCTCACTCAGTAACACAACAACCTGCCGTGATAAAATGATCTGTGAATTACAGAACCACAGAGAGTGCACACACACAGCACGTGCACTCACACAAACATATTTACACCTCCACATTGCGAGTGTGTGCGTTAGAGAAAGAGACAGAGTATGTTGGCCTAGAGCTGTACATACATGACATAAATGGATTTTCTCTTACTCTGAAAAAACTAATCCTTTAACCTTTTATCTGACTGGGAAGGTCACACTCACACCCACACACACACTTGCAGAGGAGGCCAACTAGAGGTGAGGAATCACCATGTGGCTGTAGAATGCTGGGTAATGCAGTTTAGGGAGGAAGAGACTTTGCACCTACTGCAATTGTGTGAGGTGATACTGCGTTTGCCGTTAGTGTTTCCAGTTTTAACCCACTGCAAAACTGCTGCTTAGACAAAAAGAGATTAAAGTCACTCACTCACCTGTTGCAAATAAAAGTAAACTATTTTTTCATTGAAATGGCGCATTATTATGCTTAGCTGATCTGAAGCCAAAACAACCAGCTAGAATAGCCTAGAAACATCTAGTAACTAACCAAAAGACCCTAGAAACACCTAGTAACTAACTAGAACACCCTAGTACCCAGCTATATGTTCTTAGCAACACCTAGAAACCAGCCAAAAGACCCTAGCAATGCCCAGCAGCTAACTAGAACACCCTAGTAACCAGCTATATGTCCTTAGCAACACCTAGAAACCAGCCAAAAGACCCTGGCAATGTCTTGCAACTACCTAGAACATCCTATCAACCATTTGGAATTCCCTACACATGTCTAGTAACCAGCCAAGAGACCTTATAGCTTATATAACAGTGTTGGGGAAAGTTACTTTTAAAAGTAATGCATTACAATATTGCGTTACTCCCTAAAAAAGTGACCAATTGCATTACTTATAGAGATGCACCAACTGACCGGCCAGGAATCGTATTCGGACGATTTTCCACATGATCGGCCCGGATCGTCCGAAAAACATTTTATAGGGCCCTATTATTGTAAACAAATGAATACATTTAGTTATTTTTTATTAATTCAATTAATTAGACATGTTTTTGTTTAAATCATTAAAATTTCAGAAAAGTAAATTTTTCGGAATCGGCAAAAATTGGTATCGGCAGGTCACACTTCAGAATCAGCCAAGAGAAGTTACTTAGTTACTTTTTATGGAAATGCAAATTCATGCCAGTAGAGGGCGCCGCTCAAACAAACCTTTCAGCTGTGCTGTCATTTTAGATTGCAGATGACACAGGAGAAGAAAGTTCAGCACTGGCCCTGTCCCAAATGGCACACTTCATATGCACTTTTGGTCTTGTAATTACAATGGCTGCCACGTACATGTGTCAGTTAAGTCCATGAGACTGTAGGGTGTCCCATTTGCCATTTTAGGTATCAGAAGAGTGCTCATAAGCGCCCCCTTTGCAGTTTATATGCGCCCCTCGATGCACACTTTTGCTAAACTCCGCAGCAGACTTCTTCCCGACAGTCAAAGCAACGTTACGAAAGTGCGGACTCGTAGGAAGACTGTGAGTGTTTTGGGTGCCATGTGGGACAGGACCACTCTTACTTCTGCAATAAAAAAAAAGACACAAATGTTATTTTTGCTTATATTAGTATGGTTGAATTGGATCATCGAAGGTTAGCAGCAAATTGAGATTAAATACATAAGGTATTGTTATGTTATTTAACATAAATATGGGGACAGAAGAGGTGTCAATCAATAAATGGGAAAACATAGTAACTTGCATTACTTATTCGAAAAATAAACTAATTTTCTTGTAAAACTTGCGTTACTTGTAATGTGTTACGCCCAACACTGCTTGCCCACAGCAATGCCTAGGCGCTACCTAGAACACCATAGTATCTATCTATCTATCTATCTATCTATCTATCTATCAGCTATAGGAAGTTTCACTAGTACAGAAAAAGATTACTCTTTTAAAATATACTTAGATACACTACAAACTTCTAACAAAAAGTAGCTAACTACATTGAAGCAATTTAAGGGGGCAAGATCTCTAAAGAAACATAAATATCAGATAACATGCTTTCATTTATAAATATAACATAAAACAAGAAAAAACTCTCAAGTTCTGCATTTGAGTGGAATTAATTATCTTGAAAACAAAATCATGGGGGGGGGGGGGTGTTCTGTGAAAAACATTTCTTCATGTCTTAAAATAGCTTGAATGTAATTCTACACCCTTGCTTCATTTAGTATGCCTGGATTCATGCATATGCAAAAGAGCCCCACCTCCACTCAATCACACCAGCTCAAAATACCTAATCCACTCACTCAACTTTACTGTAGTAAACGCTGCACAATGGCAAGTGAAATACTGGTTTAATTCAGCCATATATGTTTGAACCAGAAACTGATTCAGAAGAAGAGGAAGAGTGAATTATACAGGCTCATCTACAAGTCGATGTATCAGAATGGTAATGCATTTTATGTAGCGCACTCTACAATGTCGGACACATAACGGTAATTAATATGATTGGCCTTTTGCTTGACTATGTTATCAAACAGCTAATAATGTGTTGCTAATGTTACAGAAACCATTTTCCCATTTGCCATCTCAGAGTCAGACAGCTGCCTTCGATTCAAACTGCATTTTTTTTGTCTTTTTTTCCACTACAGTTTTAAGGAGAAAATACTCAGCAATGGTGTTGACTTATGAATTTGCACATGGTTTGTCTTAATGCATATTAAAAACACCACATAGACATATAAACAACATTAAAAAAGCGCACATCTGGGTCTTTAAGGGTTTGTTTTATTAATGTGGAGACTATTCCTTTAGGCATACATTTGTTCTAATTATGGATAACGGCTGGATCAATGGAGAGAATGGATTAGGTGGGATCACCTCTGTGTGGAATAGGGGTGGATGGTTCTGTTTGCTGTTGAAAGCTATGAATCAACATTAATCAGCAGTAGAACTGGAAAGACAGTGAGCTCCTCTCTGAATCAGTCTCAACCTCCCCCACATGCTCTCTCTATGGGTTGAAGGTCACAAGTCATCATCACCAGGTGAGTGCAAACCCTGGACATCGTCCTAGATGTCCAGCTGACCTTCAGTTATCGTTGCATTGCGACAACCACCCGCTCCTGCAGCCTCACTTTAAGATTACCTTCTGCTAGCCTGGTTTACTGCAACCCACTCCACACTGGCCCTCCTGAATCCATCTAACATGTTATTTTATTAGTCATTCAGCTGACACTTTCTTACCCAAAGCAACTTACAGTATATTTATGACAGGAGAGGCCCACCCAGAGCAACCTATGGTTAAGTGCTTTGCTCAAGGGCGAAACTATGATGGAGGATACCAGTGGCTCTCCACTTCATGAATCACAGCATCAACCTTCAGATTACTAGCTCAGATCTTTAACCATTAAGCTGCTACCGCCACCCCATTCTAAAAGGCTGCTGCTTGTCATATTCATCCTCCATAAATTCTCACATTATGTATTTGCTGAGCTCCATGTGTAAGTTTGATTTAGCTGCCAGTATCAAATTCCACTTAGAGTTTCTAGCCAAGAGTGCAGTCAGCGGCCTTGGCCCCTGTTACCCACAAACTATGACCAGACCGTACAACCTAGTCGAGCAGCAGCACCAGTTTTTGACTTCATGTATCCAAGGTAACATAAGAATGTGGTTTAATTTAATCATCACTGCCCTGACCTATGTAGTCTGCTTTAACTATTATTCATACATGACCTGACACCTTTCCAAAACTCATTTAATGAAGCACATGGAAAGTTTAATTAAGCAAGCGACTCTTCATAACACTAACGTCACTGTCTTAATCTTCTGAGTAAATCAGCTTCAACCTGACATCTTATACAAGATAAATCTCCAAAAGAAGCATGTGTGTTCAAGAAAAGTAGGACATTCTTTTCTGAGATATAGAACAAAGAATTCCTTCATTCTGAGAAATGCTTTGCAATTCCCTGTTGTACATGGTGGTCACAAATCGATAGCCAAAGGCAAAGTGAGAACTCAATGCATAAAATTACATCCTGTCAAATTTTAAAGAGCACGTATAATGGATGTATGAAACCCAAACCCTCTCTTTTTTTACTGAGCTAAGCAGCACCGTTGATCCCATACCACCATTACTATATCAATCCATTGACACGGCACTTGCAAACCCTATTCTGTTCTCTACACTATTCTACTTTATTCTATTCTCTACACAACTGAAAACAGTGTAGTGTAAATGGTCCCTTACAGATATCACACAGGGAAGTAAAAAGTGTGCTGGTCTGATATATTTTTCTTATATCAGCATATAGACCACAAGTACACCATTGCTACGGGAACAACAGAGGCAATTAACTACAGGAAGTTACCAATAGTTGGCTCACCCATCCTGCGATACAGCTAATTACATCTCTAGAGGTGCAGCCTCGGAATCAAATGTTTCATTATCTAAAAACATCAATTCATTTAATATATAAAAATTAACTATATCCTATGCAATATCCATATATACTATGCATTTAAATAAGCTCTTTAAATATATAATTTAAAGATTCAGAGAAATATCAATAATTATACTACATACTATACTATATATAGTATACTCATGTACCATATACACTCACCTAAAGGATTATTAGGAACACCATACTAATACTGTGTTTGACCCCCTTTCACCTTCAGAACTGCCTTAATTCTACGTGGCATTGATTCAACAAGGTGCTGAAAGCATTCTTTAGAAATGTTGGCCCATACTGATAGGATAGCATCTTGCAGTTGATGGAGATTTGTGGGATGCACATCCAGGGCACGAAGCTCCCGTTCCACCACATCCCAAAGATGCTCTATTGGGTTGAGATCTGGTGTCTGTGGGGGCCATTTTAGTACAGTGAACTCATTGTCATGTTCAAGAAACCAATTTGAAATGATTCGAGCTTTGTGACATGGTGCATTATCCTGCTGGAAGTAGCCATCAGAGGATGGGTACATGGTGGTCATAAAGGGATGGACATGGTCAGAAACAATGCTCAGGTAGGCCGTGGCATTTAAACGATGCCCAATTGGCACTAAGGGGCCTAAAGTGTGCCAAGAAAACATCCCCCACACCATTACACCACCACCACCAGCCTGCACAGTGGTGACAAGGCATGATGGATCCATGTTCTCATTCTGTTTACGCCAAATTCTGACTCTACCATCTGAATGTCTCAACAGAAATCGAGACTCATCAGACCAGGCAACATTTTTCCAGTCTTCAACTGTCCAATTTTGGTGAGCTCGTGCAAATTGTAGCCTCTTTTTCCTATTTATAGTGGAGATGAGTGGTACCCGGTGGGGTCTTCTGCTGTTGTAGCCCATCCGCCTCAAGGTTGTGCGTGTTGTGGCTTCACAAATGCTTTGCTGCATACCTCGGTTGTAATGAGTGGTTATTTCAGTCAAAGTTGCTCTTCTATCAGCTTGAATCAGTCGGCCCATTCTCCTCTGACCTCTAGCATCAACAAGGCATTTTCGCCCACAGGACTGCCGCATACTGGATGTTTTTCCCTTTTCACACCATTCTTTGTAAACTCTAGAAATGGTTGTGCGTGAAAATCCCAGTAACTGAGCAGATTGTGAAATACTCAGACCGGCCCGTCTGGCACCAACAACCATGCCATGCTCAAAATTGCTTAAATCACATTTCTTTCCCATTCTGACATTCAGTTTGGAGTTCAGGAAATTGTCTTGACCAGGATCACACCCCTAAATGCATTGAAGCAACTGCCATGTGATTGGTTGATTAGATAATTGCATTGATGAGAACTTGAACAGGTGTTCCTAATAATCCTTTAGGTGAGTGTTTATATAAAGTATTGGGACACCCCTCCAAATAATTTGAATTCTAATCACTTCCATGGCCACAGGTGAATAAAATCAAGCATCTAGGCATGCAGACTGCTTCTACAAACATTTGTGAAAGAATGGGTCGCTCTCAGGAGCTAAGTGAATTCAAGCATGGTACTGTGATAGGTTGCCACCTGTGCAATAAGCCAATTCGTGAAATTTCCTCACTACTAAATATTCTACGGTCAACTGTTAGTGGTATTATAACAAAGTGGAAGTAATTGGGAACAACAGCAACTCAGCCACGAAGTGATAGGCCACGTAAAATCACAGAGCGGGGTCAGCGCATGCTAAGGTGCACAGTGCGCAGAAGTTGCCAACTTTCTGCAGAGTCAATAGCTACAGACCTCCAAACTTCGTGTGGCCTTCAGATTAGCTCAAGAACAGTGCGCACAGAGAGCTTCATGGAATGGGTTTCCATGGCCGAGCAGCTGCATCCAAGCCTTACATCACCAAGTGCAATGCAAAGCATCAGATGCAGTGGTGTAAAGCACGCCGCCACGTGACTCAAGTGGACTCACTGGTCTCCCCTTCCTGTTCCAACATGACTGCGCACCAGTGCACAAAGCAAGGTCCATAAAGACAGGGATGAGCGAGTTTGATGTGGAGGAACTCGACTGGCCTGCACAGAGTCCTGACCTCAACCCAATAGAACACCTTTGGGATGAATTAGAGCAGAGACTGTGAGCCAGGCCTTCTCGTCCAACATCAGTGCCTGACCTCACAAATGCTCTTCTAGAAGACTGGTCAAAAATTCCCATAAACACACTCCTAAACCTTGTGGAAAGCCTTCCCAGAAGAGTTGAAGCTGTTATAGCTGTAAAGGCAGGGATCCCAAAACTTTTGGCAATATAGTGTATGTATATGTATGTTTGTATATAATGTATTACATAAGTATACTATATAGCATAGTATATAGCTTATGTACTATATACTGTACAGATAGATAGATAGATACTGTGTGTATGTATGTGTATATATATATACAGTATATAGTACATAAGTATACTACATAGTATAATTATTATTGATATTTCTCTGAATCATTAAAAGAGTAAACACTGTTTTACACTACTTTTGTTTTAATTTAGTTTAGTTTTTATATTGCTCTGCAAAGACCAGCAATGCTGGGATCAACAAAAGCGTCAGTTAACAACAGGAAAAAGAAAGGACCCACCCTATGTTTAACAACTTAATTTAATCCCTTCCTCTAGATACACTGCTATGGTAGGGTGGGGGCAAGTTGAATTATTAACTGCAAATTGTTCCCAAATACACAAATCCAAACACACACACCACACTCACATGCCACACCACTTTTCAGCATATAAAGCAATTTTAATCAATTATTCACATTAATATGGTGTGGACTAACCTCACATGACGGCCTGGTTAAAAGCCCTGATATAGTCTGAGAAACCACAGACACACTGGAGAAAATCTGTGCTGAGTTGCAGATACTGTATGATCCACATCCTGTATAAGGCATTAAGAGCTTTGGACAGAAAATGGGCCATGAATAATGTGTGATTGTGTGTGAGTAGGCAACAGAGTTTTAGTGCCAAGCTTGGGGATTCAAAGGAAGTTGTTCATCAGCACTCTAATGCCTGACAAAGAACTACCTCCACTTAACCAACATTAACATTCTTGCCTCTCTAAGATAACGGTCACTTATGCATTGTCTGTGCTGTTACTTCTGTATAATCGCTCAACTAATACTGATACCAGGACCACGGACAGCTCCACAGATCAGGGGCACTTTGTCAAGGCTGGAGCTCTTGACTTCAGTGTCACAGCAGCACACAGTGTCCTTATCTCAGCGCCACGATGATAACAGGCAGTATCTCTAGACTCTGGCTCTACGGTGAGCGTATGGCACTGTTATACTACCACAAACGCCAGCTAGACAGCTATAAGTGCTTTGAGCTCTGGCAGTAGCAGCTGGAGGTCGAGCTCTGCCTCAGCACCATGGAGAGCTCCAGCACAAATGGGCACACATTATACACTTCAAAGTGCTTAATGCAAAAGCACAAAACTCAGTATGATCAAAACACTGCTTTCCTGCTCATTAAAAGGCAAGCTATCATTCTCTACATAGTCACCAGTCACCTTTATTTATATAGCATTTTGTACAAATGGTTTCAAAGCAGCTTTACAGTGATAAACAGGAAAATGATGATTAATGATGATCAAAAGACAAGTCATTATTCAGTTGAAATCAGACGACATGACTGTACATATATATAACTAGGGCCATAACCATCGTACACATTAAGGAGAACCTCAATATTCAGATTAGTGTTGAATCAGTATGGTTTTTTTTCAATGACTGACTCTTAAACTTTTACATTTCCCCCCTAATCTTGAGTATTTGGTTACATCTTTGTGTACATCAATTCCAGTCAAAGATTCACCAAAGACATAAATGGGGTTTTCATGTATTTGCACTTAATTTCCTCTCTTTATTTGGGTTCATTTATCAGTTATAATAAATCTTAGTATAGGCAGTTTCTCTTTGCCTTTTTGGGGCTGCATTCTCTGTAAAGCTGCTGCTGGAACAATGAAAAGGGCTGTACAAATAAATTGGATTGAACTGAATTGTTGTAATTTATAATTAACTGGGCTGTTCCCTCTGTGTGTGGGCGCTTCTGGCTGTGAAATGCATCGGGTCTACTTACACAAACGCGTGGTAAAGCAGCGCCCATCCTCGTGGTCTCTCGAGCGCGTCGTAGATGAGGTTCTGGATCCGTCGCTTCCTGATATTATTCCTCTTCACAGGACGCGTGTAGCCCAGGGGCGTCTTGGCGAGCAGACCGATGTTCTGCGAGCCCCGTTTGAAGTCCGGATCCCTGCCCGAACCGACGAGAAGTAGCGCGCCGTCCCGTTCCTGCCCCGCGCACTGCTCCAGGTCTCCGGCCAGCGCGCTCTTCCGCTCGCGCGAGTCCTCGGCACCGTTAGTGGCATTTCTGGACCTGATCCCCATGTTCACTGCTCTCGAGCCTCGGCGCCGCGCGTGTGGAAGTCCGGGATGGGGCGCATGCCATGATCCGGACAGGGAAAGCGCGAGCTCCTTAGTCGTCGTGGGTCATTTAAGGACCTCGTTCAGGGAGGGAGGCGCGAGGATGGGCTGTGGATTGAAAAAAACATTCAAGTCTCTCAAACGCACACACGCTCTCATACATGACGTTCGGTTGCCTGGAATGTGAATTCTTCTGCCGATGTGAACGGAACAGCATACTAACATACACTAGCAGTGTTTCCCGCACTACTATTCACCAACACAACACCACGACTGAACATGATACGAGTGTACTCCGACCCCCGAACAGGTTCTTCACACAGCTCGACCAGTGTGATCCGATTCCCCAAGGAATGACTCTTACGAGGCGATTCTTTTTAGTGAATAAAAGATCAACCAGAGTTGGTGAAATAATCCGATTTACATTCTGAACACGTTATTACGTCTGTCATATGAAACTGGAAATAAAACAAGAATAGCCTACAGTAGGAGGGCTAGGCTACTTGACAACATGTAGTTACAGAAACACAATAGCCTACGATTTATGTAATCGATGGTAAGCTACTTTATTAAAAACAATTAAGTAATGAATTAATAACATTTTTTGTTTAGTATTTTATGTAGCAGCATAACGCTAGGAGGACAAAAAGTCTGTGGAAATTAATTAAGAATTAGGTCTATACATTACATTTATTTAGGAATTGTTATATTATGTTCTGTTGAATTTATTATTTGAAACTGCTGAAGGCAGCATGCCATAAGATTTCACTTTTCCCAAATATATTTTCCGCGAGAATACTAAAAGAATATCTAATGGAATTTCGATTTAATGGTAAAGGAATCGAAACTGGAATAGTTTGATTCATTACGACTCCCATATCTAGTCACAAATGCCTGGTTAAATGGAAAACCTGCGGTTATAGCTAAATGTCGACTGGCTCAACAGCGCTGACAAAGAGCATCTGGTTCATCCGCAAAAACGCCGTGCAACAATTGTATCGCCTCAGCCTACACCGGGATGAGCAATACACACAACAATGTCTGAAAGCATAAATATAACGGCGGTTCTGCTGTCAGTTGTACACACACACACAGAGCTGCCTTACCGTATTCTCCGCGCGGCCGCATGATTGCTGATCCGAACTGATCTAGTGTGCTGCTGCCGTTGCTTGTTGAGAGATGAGGGAGGAGGCTCAGACGGTGGCGCGAGACAGAGAGCTTGTGGGCACGTGACACACTACTGACATAGCATCTCTGCGCCTCGTCAATGCATTGTGGATGCCATCGCAACCCAAAACCACGAAGAGGCTGTCTGGAGAGGCTTTCACATAAATCATACAGCAGAAGAACTACCCCCTTCCTCCCGGGTGGATTGCTGGTAATCTTAACCTGAACAGTGTCACAAAGTGCACATCAAAGAATCAGAATTCTACAGCAGCGGTTCTTTAATGGAATTAATGGTTACTATTAACATTCATTGAACCTTTCCATCGCACAAAAGGTTATTTATAGTGAAAAAAAAGGTTTGTTAGATTATTAAAATGTTCTTGATAATAAAACAATTGAGAACTGATCACTGAAAATTTCTTTTGTGGAACCAAAATGGATGGCTTCACTATCGAAACCTTTATTTTTAAGAGTGTAAGCATTCTTCTCTACTGTATAGAATTGCTCATGAAACAGTAGGTCGAACAATACCTAGATTACCTACTTCATCCTCTGAGATTCTGCACAATTACTGGACACTTTGCTACTTCATGAGGTCATGGGACCTGAAAAGCCACCAGATTTAAAAACCCAAGGCTCTTTTCTATAATAGTAAATTGTTATATCTTATGTCCCTTCTCTTCGATATTTTTTGTATTAGTCTTTTATATGAACAACAGAAATAAAAACAAAAAACACAAAAAAGCCAGATGATATTTCAAAAGGCAGTGAAAGTTAAATCACACAAACAAGGGAACAGAAAAAAATCTGCTACCATGTGTCCCTTCAAATGGCAATTTTTGTTGTAGCATCTGATAAAAAAACAAATCTTTACAACATATGCTCTCATTGCAAAATGCTGAACAGTTATTTTATGCGTTCATGACCTCAAGGCTAGATTATTATAATGCTCTACTGGGTGGTTTCCCTCCACGCTTAATAAACAAACTCCAGCTGGTCCAAAACGCAGCAGCTCGAGTTTTTACTAGAACCAGGAAGTTGACCATATTAGCCCGGTTCTGTCAACACTGCACTGGATCCCTATTAAACATTGTATAAATGTTAAAATCTTGCTTATTACTTATTACAGAGCACTAAATGGTTTCACTCCCCAGTACTTGGGCAAGCTCTTAACACATTATAGTCCTTCACGTCTATTGCGGTCTCAAAACTCCAGCCTGTTGATAATACAATATCAAAATCAACTGCTGGTGGTCGATCCTTTTCCTATTTAGCACCTAAACTCTGGAACAGTCTTCCTAGCATTGTTTCGGGAAGCAGACACATTCTGTCAGTTTAAATCTAGACTAAAAACACATCTCTTTACACATAGAACATTATCAATTTCTATTATTCAAATCAGTTAAATGATTGTTTTAGGCTGCATTAACTAGGTCAGCCAGAACCGGGAACACTTCCCATAACACCTGATGTACTCGTTTACATCATAAGAAGAATGTTATCTACGCTAGTCTCTCTGTTTATCCCGAGGTTTACTGTAGTCAGCCGGACCCGGGCCATATCCAGATCAGATGGTGGACCTGCACCTAGACACAACCACAGTGCAGCCCTGAAGTGTCTGCAGGAATCGCGTCAACTAGATTCTCCTCTGTGAAGGCTTCATCTACACGACATCTCCTCTGTGAAGGCTTCATCTACACGACATCCAGTGGCACTGATCCTCAACAAGCCTGTCTCCTGTGTGCTGACTCCGATCTTCAACCAGATGGAACTGGACAAATATTCTGAACATTCTGATCTAATCTGACTTCTGACTTGTAATGTTGCCTGAATCATAATCATACACTGCTTGTTTGTTAGCCAGATGAGAACTGGCACCCCGACTGAGCCTGGTTTCTCTCAAGTTTTTTTCTCCATTCTGTCACCTGATGGAGTTTTGGTTCCTGCCACCATCGTCTCTGTCGCCTTTGGTTTTTGGCTTGCTTAGTTGGGGCACTAAATATTCAACTATATTACTGATCCTCCCGCATTGACACTATATGATAATTGAACTGAGCTGGACGATGACATCACTGTTTTCTCTAGAGCGGCCGTATAGCCAAAACAAATTTTGTTGCATTATTTTCCTGTTACCATTGTGAAGCTGCTTTGAAACAATCTCCATTGTAAAAAGTGCTATATAAATAAAGGTGACAATAAATATAAAGAAAAGTAAATAATAAATGAGCATTTGTGTAGATGTACTGCACATATAATACTTATAATGGTGAGATACTTTTAAGACCCATGCTTATTTTGATACAGACACCAGTACTTTCATTTAAATCTAATACCATGTTTAATTTTTCATTCTACAAAACTTACAGGATATTCTTATATCACAATGAACTTTTATATATCAAAGGCTGAATGAAAAGTTGATTTCTCAATTCATGACCCCTTTAAGCCTTGCCAATTTAAACATTAAAGCACAAGAAGATGTGAAAGAGAACTTGTGCACGCGCTGTAAGAAGATTTGTGTGTGCACACATCCGAAGCGCAGTTGAGTTCTCTTTCAAGTCTTGCGCTTGAACGGACAAATGTACACAAAAATTATGTCAACATGCCCATCTTGGTGAGTATCAGCAAACATAGTAGGTTATGTCTTAAGTGAACATAAACAGTGGAGAAAGACAACGCATGTGTACAGTATAAGTGTTCATTATGTCTTAAAGAGACCGCAGCCTAATATTCCTGATGTCTGTGTTTTAAATGTTAATCAAACAACAAAAGACAAGGAAACCACTTACTGCTCTTGACTGGATAGCTTTTGTAACTTTAATAAGGATTATTATTTATTAAATAAGGATCTACATTTAATTTACACAGTGAAAATTATATGCAATGTTGTTTTACATTTGATTACTTTATTCAATTTCTGTACCTGAAAACTACTGTTAGATGCCTGAAAAACCTGAAAAGCAGTTTATATTATTTGTATCTTTGCGCTATTGTATTTATTTGTGCTGTTGCTTGTAGTTTGATTATTTGTTCTTATTTTCTTTATTTTTATTTGACAGTAGTCCTTTTTCCTCTGAACATAGCTCCTAAAACCGTGATAAAAACTGAATCAGAAAGCTAGTCTACTATGGAAGAAAATGAAACATCAGTATAGGTCTTGACAGTTTAAAAATGATAAAAACTAAGAGCTATATACTGTTCAAAACCTCGCACAAGTCTATACTCAGCATTAGACAGTCTCCCCCTCCCACTCTCTTTGCTTTGCTATGTGAATTCCTCCTTTCACCGCATCTCATGTCCCAGAAGCCCCTCTCTAATTTCTGCTCAATGTATCTAATACTGACAGACTGGAATCTGCAGATGCCTTGTATTTGTGCTTATAAATAACGAGAGGGAAAATGTAATCACATACACTACAAACTCAAGGTTTCTTTTTATCTCATACACACTATTACTGCTTCTTGTCATTTTAATATTAATTTAGTAAGTAGGCTTACGTAAGTATACAAATACACTTCTAGTGCTGTCAAATTGATTAATCACAATTAATCGCATCCAAAATAAAAGTTTGTGTTTACATAATATATGTGTGTGTACTGTGTATAATTATTATGTATAAATACAAACTCATTTATGTAAATGTTTAAGAAATATTTGCATGTATATATTTATATTATATATAAATATTGTATATATAAATATAACACATTTTCTTAAATATATACATGCATGTGTGTGTATTTATACATAATAATTATACACACATATATTATGTAAACACAAACTTTTATTATGGATGCGATTAATCGTGATTTGACAGCACTAAATATATATATATATATATATATATATATATATATATATATATATATATACACACACAGTATATACCATTTCTTTTACTGATATCAAAGATAATGTCAAATAATATTCTGCATAACATGATGTATACAGGAACACATTTCTGCTTTTGGTGTTGGAGCATTTGTACCTTATACTGTATGGGGTTGTGGAGGTAAAAAAGACAAAAAAGGTTGAGAAACACTGCAATAAAGCACTCTAATCTGAAACTGAAACCGAAAAATCCCACAGTGAAGCGGTTCTCAGGATTTCATTTATCATTAATGAGATTTACACTCTTTCTGAGAATAAAGTTTCTTAGGTTTCAAATCTCACACATCAGAGCAGATGAGAATATTCTGCACACACAGGGGTTTTACAGTACGCGTGCTGTCTTATCTAAAGTTGTTTGTTTTCCATGTGCATGCTTTTTGTACCTCTTCTTTGTAGGTGTTTTTAGACTCTCTACTGCATAGGGAGCATCTGACTGCTCTCTGCTGAATGCACTTTACAGGGCTAGTCAAGATGGCTGCTAAACTACCACACACACACACATGCAAGTGCTAGTTTCAGCCCATCGCAGTTATCATTTTCACGTCCAGGGCCACGTTGTTTAAATAGCAAATGCACTCACGCCCATCTGTTCACCAATGGGCGTGCTGGTCTGAAAACGAGGTGTGTTCAGGCGCATTGTTGGCGTGTTGCTATTTTGAGGCAACTGAAAACGACTACACCACTGACCAACAAAAACCTGGTCTAAAGTCAATGGCGCAGTATTTTTGTGTTATTTAAAGGGTGTGTTAGTAATATGCGCCTATAGGCGGGTGCACAAGCACATACACTCTGCTTATTACACACACAGGGATGCACAGCAGCACACAAACATTTTTAAATATTAAAAATAACAGGATTCCTCTCTGGAGAAGCGTTCCGTCTTTCCGCTTGCAAATTCCGCAGTGTAAATAGCGAATCTGCCATGGTTCAAATGGCTTTTAAAGGGAATGGGAGATGAGACTCTGATTGGTTTGTTGCATGTTTCGCCCAAAACACACCCATGACTCATAAGAGACTAGGTACAACACTTTTGGACAATGCGCCTGGCGTGCCAACCGGTTTTTCCGCCATTAAACTAGCAAAAGTGGACACACCCTAAGGGCACCTGTGCCATGCGCTTCAGACCATGCACTCAAATCGTAAAAATAGGGCCTACACACACAGGACCAGAGCTCTAAAATGATACTATCTGTCCACAAAGGTATACATTCACATTGTTAAACTAAAAAACTGAAAGGCGCTGTTTAAATACACTTCTTTATGGAACAAGTCTGAGGTGACCCCAGTGCTGCAGTGCATCATGGGAAAATAACTGTAAATCAAAGCACAATCATGAATCTCTTTATCTTTGGCTTTCTCTACTCTGCTTACCCAGTCATCCATGTCAATTCAAATCCAGTCCCAGTTCTCTTTTGGGATGAAGCAGTTTAAGTAGTTGTAGGCTTTCTTGATTCCTCTTTCTATGAACACAACCTAAGATTACAGCTATACATTTTTATGATTCATAAGCCATAAATTTAAGTGCTTATGATGTCAAGCAGCTGGGAGAGATGCCGTTAAACTTAGAGCATCACAGAGCGGCCATAGTTCAGCTCAGAGAGCCTGTGCCACCGCGCTCTGACATACACATCCCTCGGGAGAGCAGGAACCATAAGGCTACAGAAGGAAAGAGAGGGGAGAGAGAGAACGCGTAAAGCAGGGATGAAAAAGACAAACCGATCAATAAAAGTGAAGTAACATCAAAAATGACCTGGCTTTGGAGTTAGGCTCTTAGAAAGTCAGAGCAGGCGGCATCTTCTCCTTGTCAGAGATTGGAGGAACAGCAGAGCCAGGGGAGCTGAAGAGACGGGGGGAGAGAAAGAAAAGACAGCATCTTTGTCAGGGTGACAGGGGGTGAATAATTCAGTCTATGTCCAGCTGCTGGGTTAAATCATCATGTTTTATTAATTCGCAACAGTTTCAAAAACCTAAAATTCTTACTGGATATATTAGGACAAATAAGTCCTAATGTGAAATCCCACATCTGGAGCAGAATTAACTTTTGGTTGTCAATTCCTCATGTGAAAAGCATATGCTGTACACATTTCGACCCATTAAAAGTACATTTTCATAGTGCTAGAGAGTTACTTCAGAAATTGTCTGACAAACACGAGTCAAGACACAATATTAAGCAAAATACAGAATTATACAAAAATTACAAATCTACAAAAAAAAAATTTAAAGTCTAAAAAAATGAAAATAGAAAAACTAAATTTTGGGTTCACCAATGCTGCATTTATTTGATACAAAAATACTGTATTGTTTAATATACTGTATATTATTACAATTTAAAACATTTTTTTCTGTTTTAATATTAAATAACCTTAAAATGTCGTTTATTACTGTAAACAAAGCTGAATTATCAGCATCATTACTCCAGTCTTTAGTGTCACATGATCCTTCAGAAATCATTCTAATAGGCTGATTCGATGCTCAAGAAATATTTCTTATTATTGTCAATGTAGAAAACTTTTTTTTGTAACATTATAAAAGTCTTTAATTTCAGGAGAGATAATGGACTGAAGAGTGCGGGTTTCTTTCGTATTTGTACGCACAGGGGAACTTCTCACGAAAAATCTCCGCCTGATTCACAAAACATTCATTTTTTCTTAACCTCGTTCTAACGTGAATTTGGAGTATTCTAAATAATCGGCCGCGTGCACGATGTTAGTCATTTGCATAAAACGCACAAACCATCTCCATATAAGGGCTTTCCGCACACGCTTTCCTTCTGTCTCCATATTTCGTCACTCTCGTCAAACTTGCCGCAGACGCGCTCTCGCCCGATCCTCGAGCAATGCTCACAATAAACACCTTTTATAAAGACCCAGATTACAGAGCTCTCATTAGCAGCTGTAGGCTACATACACGTATATCTGCGTTATTCGAGAAACCTCGCAGCTGAAGCTATAACACAGTTTTTCTTGCTCTTTAACTCGAATGCATTTAAGATTAAATGAAATTGTATTATTTAATAATTTCATTATATAATTTTATATATGGATTATATCATACAATTAATGCAATATACTTAAATGTAAATTATGTTAGGATGAAATACTACTTAACACGATTAACATCTTAACACGATTATAAAGCCATAAAGAGTAAGTTCTTTTTGCGTACGTGTGGTTTCAGATGTTCCTATATTTTTTCGTAAATTTAGCAAAAAAAATTGTGATTTGTTCTTAAATTCGTTCATACGCACATTTCACGCATTTGTGCGTAGCCTACGCATGCTTAGTGAATGCACTGTGTGCAAAATTATTAGGCAAGTGAGTATTTTGACCATATCATCATTAGTATGCATAATATAAACTTGAATGCTTATTGGATTTAAGCATATCAGGTGATGTGTATTTGTGTAATGAGGAGATCAATAGAAATGAGGAGATTAATACTGACGCTTCCAAGCTTTATAATGGCAGTGACGGGGTCCATTGAGTTTAAAGCTCAAAAACGCACATCCATCCATCATAAAAATAGAAAAATATCCATATTTAAAACTTTATAAAGTAAAATATCTAGCTTCCGGCATAAGCTGAATACTGCAGGCGGTCCGCCGGAAGCTAGATATTTTACTTTATAAAGTTTTAAATATGGATATTTTTCTTACAAAACCCCATTGCTTCGCTTCAGAAGGTCTTTATTAACCCCCTGGAGCCGTGTGGAGTATGTTTATGATGGATGGATGTGCTTTTTTGAGCTTCAAACTCAATGGACCCCGTCACTGCCATTATAAAGCTTGAAAGCGTCAGGATATTTATTAATATAACTCCGACTGTGTTCATCAGAAAGAAGAATGTCATATACACCTGGGATGGCTTGAGGGTGAGTAAATCATGGGGTTATATTAATTTTAAAGTGAACTACTCCTTTAACATTTTGGACTGACCGAGAGCACTGTAGTTGTTCAATAAAATGAATCCTCAAAAATACAATTTGCCTAATAATTGTGCTCACGGTGTAGTAACAGAACAGTTTTGAGTGTCATTGTTTGTCTGGATCTGCTGTGCTGCTGGCGACAAACAACCAACTCTTGCTTGTATACACTCTTGTGTACTGTATTTTTGTTCTTTCTTGGTTCTTCATTGGTTCATCATCTTCTCTTTATTTTTTCACGGTGCATTATTTTGCTTCGCTTCAAGCTATGATAAAGAGACATCCAGCTGTGCATTGCGTTTTTGCGCATTTTGGGGGTGGAGCAATGAAGGTGTGTTTGTTTGGCTTCATTTCAAATAGTGTTTCTCAGAAATCACTTACTGCACCTTTAAGGCAAAAGGAGGACAAACCAAATACTAAGACATTCATGTTAAATTTTCAATTAAACTTTTCACTCCAATGGTTATGCTGATATTTGTAAAGAAAATGTTGTACATTAGAAAATCTAAATATAAGCTAAGACTTTTGGCCTCTAGAATCTGCTTAGCCTGAAAGTAATATATTAAAGGGGTGGTTGATTATGATTTCTCTTTTTTAACTTTAGTTAGTGTGTAATGTTACTGTTTGAGCATAAACAACATCTACAAAGTTACGACGCTCAAAGTTCAAAGAAAAGGGAGATATTTTCTGTTACAGAAATCGCTTTTTAAGGATTACAACAAATGGCTGGTAGGGACTATAACAAGCTTATTCACGGGTTAGTGACATGAAAAAAGTACATAAACCCTGCCCCTGGGAACACACAACAAAGGCCATGTTGAGAAGAGGAAGAGTTGTTGTAGTAGAGCACATTTAGGAGTCAAGCTGTCACATCCATCTTTTCACATTTATTGCAATACGTAACACAAATGCAATAGCATGTCATAAAAGCAAGATGACAATATAAGTCATAACTGTAATTAAACTAAACTATACTTGTTCTATCTTCATGCAGCATATATGCTCTGGCTCAGTAGGCATCTTGCAACAGTTCCCACACAAACGATTTATAGATTATTAAGACAGAACATGCCAATCAATGACTTGAAGATAGTTAACTCGTCAGCTACATAAAGGCCCTCCATTATTGTCCGACTCCAGTTTGAACATAAAAGGCTGAACAGTTTCTGACCTTTTCAGTGCGTGTCTGTGTAATCGGAGTAAGTAAAGGAGTACTGCGGAGTAGTTTTCATAACACAAGCTCTTGAAGCTCCGCCCTCTTCTTGAAGGGGATGGGGTGCAGCAGCTCATTTGCATTTAATCGGACACACAAAAATGGCGCGTATTTGCTCACCCTCAGAAAGTGACAATTTTAACATGCTATAAAAAATTATCTGTGGGGTATTTTGAGCTAAAACTTCTCAAACACACTCTGGGGACATCAGAGACTTATTTTACATCTTGTAAAAAGGGGCATTATAGGATCCCTTTAAAATCATTTCTAAATACTGCTCTTTGAAGTGTAATCTGTTTACGCCATTCTCTGAAGCATGTCTGCATGGCTTTTATAAGATTTAAAGTCCAGAACAGCACAGGGCTGTTTAAATGTCAGCAGCAAGGTAAATTACTCATCTGCTGACAGGAGTTTTTAATAAAGGTGGAAATTAAACTAGCACAGACAGCCCATCTGCACATATCGATAACTCACTCATACACACATAAAGCAGCAGGGGAAAGGACACAGATGCAATACTGAGAAAAGGTACATACCTGCTGACCCTGAGCTGTAAAGAATGTCTGTGTATTGTGATGTGTGTTTGACCTTGTGTGTGTGTGAGGAGTGTGAACTATAGGGTGAGTATATCTTCTTGCTTTTCTGAAAATAGAAATACTGCAGAGAAATGAGCTCATCCGTTGGCAGTTATGTACACATCTGACCTCTTCAGCACAAACACACACACAAAACTGTATTTACCTTCACCGACACATATTCACATATTCCTCCAACACAAAATAAAGAAATAAGAAAAGAGAAAGACAGGGTAAGGAAAAGCAGCAGAACAATACATCTGACTCTGAAGCCTATGATAAGAAATCATGGACTATTAAACGATTTAAACTAACAAACACAGTGCAATGTGCAAATGACTAGAAATCACATTACGCATGAAGTACACAAGCATTCAAAAGTTTGGGGTCGATCAGATTTTTGCAATGTTTTATATTCAGCAAGGCTGCATTTATTTGATAAAAAATACAATAAAAAACAGTAATATTGTCAAATATTATTACAATTTAAAATAACAGTTTTCTATTTCAATATATTTTAAAATTACATTTATTCCTATGATGGACAAGCTGAATTTTCAGCATCATTCTTCTAATATGAATTTGGTGCTCAAGAAACATTTCAGGATTTTTGATGAATATAGAGTTCAAAAGAACAGCATTTATTTTAAAGAGAATTTCTGTAACAATGTAAAAGTCTTTACTGACACTATTGATCAACTGAATGTGTTATTGCTGAAAAGAAGTAGTAATTTGTGTGTGTGCAGGACCCCCAGAAGTGGAGGTCACCTCATGCTTACTAACCACAGACCAATCAGCTGTGGCAGTTTATTTTCAAAGAGAAACTCATTGGTTTAGACCTTATTCAGAGCAGTGCCATGACAGGAATGAAAGCAAGGCTGTGAGGGATAGACTTTTCAATGGCATCCGTTGTAAAAAAGATGTATAAAGCTCCTAGATCACGTATAATTTTCCACAGCTTACATTTTCTGGGATTTTTTGTCTACTGAAATTTTGAAATTTTCGTCAGCAGAACAATCCAAAAAAACACATTAAATAACAGTACCACAGTGAAGAGATGTATGTCTCTCCCTCACAGCCTCGCTTTCATTCCTGTTAAAAATCAAGGCTGGCACTGCTGTGAATAAGGTCTATTAAAGGTTCACTTTGCATTGCCTATTTTAGAAAAGCCAAATAATTTGAATTCTACTGATTTTATGACTACTTATAGTTAGAAACAAATTACAATTTAAATTAGTAGGCCCGAAAAATCGCAAGCTGACTTTGACATAACCATTAAAAATAGAACATGTAACAAATAATATCCTGAAAAGTGAAGCCAAAACATTTCAATTGCCCCCACCCCGGTGGTTGGCCGCAGTATAGGTCATAAACTCCGCCCTCTCCATGTAATCGAATGGGATGCAAGCCAAACAAAAAAAAAATCAATTACACTTCAAAGAATTTTTTTCCAAAGATGGTTTCAGTCATTTTAAGTAGTTCTTATCACGCTGACGTATTTTCAAGTGTTCATTTTAACAAAAAGTTTGGTTTTAGATTGTGGTTATAAAACTATTTTAACGATCAGAGCGCATGGTCCTTAGACCAGGTTTTTGTTGGTCAATGCCGCAGTTTTCAGTTGCCTCAAAATAGCACCGCGCAAACAATGCTCCTGAACACACCTCGTTTTCAGATCAGCACAAGTGCATTTGCTATATAAACAACATGGGTGCTGAATGTGAAAATGATAATTGCGTCGGACTGAAACTAGCAAAATACACTTGCCTGGCATCGCATTGAGCCGGGTGTATGATAGGGCCCCGAGATTGACAGCTGTGTTTGTAAATGAGTCTGTGAGAGCGGGAGTATGGGCGGGACCTTGATACCGCGAATCCACCTCAGGATCACTACTGCGCAGACTCAGGCTCCAAACACGTAATCAGCAACAACCGTTTCTGGGATATTTTGGCTTCATTTTTATACAATGGAAGGAAGTGGAGACATGTCGTGTTTTATGCAGCACATCAAAAATAGAAAGAGTGTCAACTGAACAAAACATGCCAAAACAGGCATTTCCATTGCGGGCAGCTTAATTGATTATAATGGGAGCAATTTAGTTTTGATGCCCGCATTGAGTGTAGACACTGCATTAGAGACACCTCCTCCTTTATATCAGACAGACATGACTGTAAGTCAATAAATGAGTATCTAAGTGTGTGTGTGTGTGTGTGCTAGAGAGAGAGAAAGAACACACTGAAAGTGAAGGATCTGTAGCAGTGAAATATTCAGCAAGCTTTAATGAGACTGACAATTACTCATCTGCTTAACTATATGTCTAATGAAGAGAGCTAAATATATCTCACATTATTTCATCACACAGTTCCACAAGCTCAGCAGAGAGTGTGATTATGCTTATGCTCGCTTGCTGTGTCATATCATAGTATATTCTCTCTCTCGCTGTCTCGCTCACATAAGTGGAGGCACTTCTGGATCATCCACAAAGTCCTTTGACACAGGCCTCTCCTCGATGCCACAATGCTGGTGAGACTGTGAGAGCTGCAGGGGCTTGTGGGAAGACTCTTTTCCTTTGGGAACAATGTTGGCCAGACTCCCAGCCAGACCGGGATCCACCTCCAATAATTCACGCCCTGGTGCTACCCTGCAGAAAGACAGATCTGTCTGAGATTGCCGTTTTGTTGTATCTTAATTTATTAGTCTATAACTCTAGTCTAACTGTTCAGTCAGCACAATCCATGCAAAATCAAAGTCAATTTGAGGTTTCCCCACCTGCTCTTAAAAAAAAAAATTCATAATCTTTAATGTAAGAGACTTTATAATCCTAATTTATAAACCTCTAAAATTACTTTTCAGACATAACAGGCCATGTAGGGGGAAACATAATAATAATTAAGGGGTATATTGCAGTCAGCTGGTCTTTATCACAAAATACACCAATCAGGCATAATATTATGACCTTTCTAATATTGTGTTGGTCCCCCTTTTGCTGCCAAAACAGCCCTGACCTGTCGAGGCATGGACTCCACTAGACCCCTGAAGGTGTTGTGGTATCTGGCACCAAGATGTTAGCAGCAGATCCTTTAAGTCCTGTAAGTTGCGAGGTGGGGCCTCCATGGATCAGACTTGTTTGTTCAGCACATCCCACAGATGCTCGACTGGATTGAGATCTGGGGAATTTGGAGGCCAAGTCAACACCTCAAACTCGTTGTGCTCTTCAAACCATTCCTGAAGCATTTTTGCTTTGTGGCAGGGCGCATTATCCTGCTGAAAGAGGCCACAGCCACCAGGGAATATCGTTTCCATAAAAGGGCCTACGTGGTCTGCAACAATATTTAGGTAGGTGGTACGTGTCAAAGTAACATCCGCATGGATGGCAGGACCCAAGGTTTCCCAGCAGAACATTGCCCAAAGCATCACACTGCCTCCGCCTGCTTGCCTTCTTCCCATAGTGCATCCTGGTGCCATGTGTTCCCCAGGTAAGCCACGCACACGCACCCGGCCATCCACGTGATGTAAAAGAAAATTGTGATTCATCAGACCAGGCCACCTTCTTCCATTGCTCCGTGGTCCAGTTCTGATGCTCAACTCGTGTCTGAACTCGTGGTCCAGTTCAGACCAGTCAGGGTGCCCATGCTGACCCCTGTCCATCACCAAAAGTGTCAACAGTGGGCATCACTGTTGACACTTTCGGTGATGGACAGGGGTCAGCATGGGCACCCTGACTGGTCTGCGGCTATGCAGCCTCATACGCAACAAACTGCGATGCACTGTTTTCTGACACCTTTCTATCAGAACCAGCATTAACTTCTTGAGCAATTTGAGCAACAGCAGCTTGTCTGTTTGATCAGACCACACGGGCCAGCCTTCGCTCCCCACGTGCATCAATAAGCCTTGGCCGCCCATGACCCTGTCGCCGGTTCACCACTGTTCCATCCTTGGACCACTTTTGATAGATACTGACCACTGCAGACCGGGAACACCCCACAAGAGCTGCAGTTTTGGAGATGCTCTGAACCAGTCGTCTAGCCATCACAATTTGGCCCTTGTCAAACTTGCTCAAATCCTTACGCTTGCCCATTTTTTCTTCTTCTAAGACATCAACTTTGAGGACAAAAAGTTCACTTGCTGCCTAATATATCCCACCCACTAAGAGGTGCCATGATGAAGAGATAATCAGTGTTATTCACTTCACCTGGTCATAATGTTATGCCTGATCGGTGTATAGCCACAACATAAACTTTGTATCCACCTGAAAGAGGTTATTTTGCAATGACTGGCTCAAATTATCCTCATTGTTATACAGCTATGTAACCAAATAAATAAATAAAGATTAAAATATTGATTTGAGTTGCATTCTGGGATACCTGGCTGTCTCAAGTTCGCACAAGTTACCTACATCCTTGATAAAAGGCGCAGGGCAAGAAAACATCCGTGGATTTGAACTGTACTTGGGTAGATGTGAACTTTGAATTGAAACAGTACTTGGGCAGCGACTGATGATGTTTCACAAATCCACAAGTACAGACAAGAACGCATATTGAGAAAGGGCTCATGTTTAGTCATTGCTTGAAAAGCAGTAAGCAGTGAGGTAAGCTGATACGTGCCCATTAATCCACTACTGCTGTCCACCATGACAACATCATTATGTTGAACTGTAGGCCTCCCCAACAGAACAGTGTTGTGAGCGGTGCGGCTTTCTGCCTCTTGTATAGAAACACAAATCCCAGTATGATGCCCCACCCATCAAGATAACAGTTAAATCAGCCCTGAAATGCTGTGGACTCAAACTGAAAAGCTTGTGACTTCAGCACATGGCAAGGCTTTATTTAAATGGTTTACTAGTACGACCCAGGGCGATTTCTGCTTAATTATTTGACAACATAATAACACTAATACAAAGTGTATTATTTATAGTACAGTATTAGAGTCACTCTTTTTATCTCTGCCTCTTTCTTGGTTTAAGAATGAATCACTGAAAATTTAATTAGTGCAGCAACTGAAACCTGATTGGATAGATAGTGTGCAATTACATTGTGCTTTCAGAGCCAATCAGTGCCTTAGCGGGTACATTATCACACACACACAGATGATTTACAGAAGGTGCAATGATTTCCTCAGGGGCAGGTACACAAACGCAAGTGTGTTTGTGTGTGTGTGTGACCTGAGGGTCTCAGTAAATAATAACACGACGTGCGTGTGTGTGTGTGTAAGTGAGAGCAAGAGCATCTGACCTCCCAGTGTGTCAGGAGGTCAGGAGTAATCAGGTTCAGATGATGTCATCCATCAGGATGAAGTCAGAGCGGAAGAGTATGTGTTTGCAAGCAGAATGACAGTAACTGGTTTATTTGCATCTTATTTGCATTTTTATTAGGTCTTTAATCTTATAGCCCGGTGTTCACTTAAAGCGACTGAAGGACACACACAGACACATGATCACACAATGGAACAAAACCTTAAAGTCAACAAACTAATTCCACAGCCACACGGGTTAATGCAAACATGCATTAAGACCCATTAGACGTGCTTATACACACACACAAGGGATATTGTTCTGTGTGAAAGTGAACCCCACAAGACCTGCTGCTGTGAACTGCAGAGAGAAAACTAGAGGACGAGAGAGAGGTCTATAAAGAGAGATCATTTATAAAACAGATATGCGTGTATGCGTGTATATATTGCAATTTAGTCTTTTAGCAAACTTAGCTCCAAAGCCACATTCCTAATAAGAAGCTCAGTGTCCCTGGATTGACCTGCAGTTGAGTGTTTTGCTCAAGGACACAACCTCGATTCTTGTCATTTTAAATGGATAGTTCAAGCAGAAATTTAAATACTGCCACCATCTCTCTCACTCTCATGTCATATGAATGCCAGATTTTTCTTTTTTAGTAAAATACACAAGTTATTTAGCAGAATTCTGTTTTCTGACTTTCGCATTTGATATGTGTACCAAGATTAAAAACTAACCCTGACATACATTTATGTGGTCTGGAGTGGTATCAAGACCAAGATCACAATATTAAGACATGAATACAGATGTGTGTAACACACACATTCACATAGACAGGCACCAGAATTGCAACTGAATTACCTGGTCTCTTTCTTAGTATTCTGGTTACTGGTAACACTGGTTGGCCTTACAATGGGTTTCTTTGGTTTTATCTCTCCATGTGCCTAGAAAATAAACACAAATATATATATATATATATATATATATATTAGTGCTGTCAAATCGATTAATCACGATTAATCACATCCAAAATAAAAGTTAATGTTTACATAATACATAATGTGTGTGTACTGTGTATAATTATTATGTATATATAAATACACACTCATTCATGTATATATTTAAGAAATATTTGCATGTATATATATATATACACTCACCTAAAGGATTATTAGGAACACCATTCTAATACTGTGCCTTCAGAACTGCCTTAATTCTACGTGGCATTGATTCAACAAGGTGCTGAAAGCATTCTTTAGAAATGTTGGCCCATATTGATAGGATTGCATCTTGCAGTTGATGCAGATTTGTGGGATGCACATCCAGGGCACGAAGCTCCCGTTCCACCACATCCCAAAGATGCTCTATTGGGTTGAGATCTGGTGACTGTGGGGGCCATTTTAGTACAGTGAACTCATTGTCATGTTCAAGAAACCAATTTGAAATGATTCGAGCTTTGTGACATGGTGCATTATCCTGCTGGAAGTAGCCATCAGAGGATGGGTACATGGTGGTCATAAAGGGATGGACATGGTCAGAAACAATGCTCAGGTAGGCCGTGGCATTTAAACAATGCCCAATTGGCACTAAGGGGCCGAAAGTGTGCCAAGAAAACATCCCCCACACCATTACACCACCACCACCAGCCTGCACAGTGGTAACAAGGCATGATGGATCCATGTTCTCATTCTGTTTACACCAAATTCTGACTCTACCATCTGAATGTCTCAACAGAAATCGAGACTCATCAGACCAGGCAACATTTTTCCAGTCTTCAACTGTCCAATTTTGGTGAGCTCGTGCAAATTGTAGCCTCTTTTTCCTATTTGTAGTGGAGATGAGTGGTACCCGGTGGGGTCTTCTGCTGTTGTAGCCCATCCGCCTCAAGGTTGTGCGTGTTGTGGCTTCACAAATGCTTTGCTGCATACCTCGGTTGTAACGAGTGGTTATTTCAGTCAAAGTTGCTCTTCTATCAGCTTGAATCAGTCGGCCCATTCTCCTCTGACCTCTAGCATCAACAAGGCATTTTCGCCCACAGGACTGCCGCATACTGGATGTTTTTCCCTTTTCACACCATTCTTTGTAAACTCTAGAAATGGTTGTGCGTGAAAATCCCAGTAACTGAGCAGATTGTGAAATACTCAGACCGGCCCGTCTGGCACCAACAACCATGCCACGCTCAAAATTGCTTAAATCACCTTTCTTTCCCATTCTGACATTCAGTTTGGAGTTCAGGAGATTGTCTTGACCAGGACCACACCCCTAAATGCATTGAAGCAACTGCCATGTGATTGGTTGATTAGATAATTGCATTAATGAGAAATTGAACAGGTGTTCCTAATAATCCTTTAGGTGAGTGTATATATATATATATATATATATATATATATATATATAACATTTATATTATATAAATATTTTATATATATATATATATATAAATATAACACATTTTACTTTAATATATACATGCATGTGTGTGTATTTATATATACATAATATTTATACACAGTACACACACATATATTATGTAAACATGAACTTTTATTTTGAATGCAATTAATCAATTTGACAGCACCAATATATAAACTTATCTTGTAAATGAACTGAACATTCAACTAGACTTTCAGAATGCTGTTAGCTCACAAACTTTATACAACAGTTTTTTAGGTTCCCATTCCAGTTTCAGTGGGTAGTTGACATCTATGAACCATATTTTTTAGGATGTTAGGTTAAACATTACACTACCATTCAAAAGTTTGGGGTCAGTAAGATTTTTCTTTTTTTAATGTTACAAAAGATTTCTATTTCAAATAAATGCTGTTCTTTCTAATCATCAAAGAATCCTGGAAAAATGTATCACGGTTTCCACTAAAATATTAAGCAGCACAACTGCTTTTAACATGATACGTTTTTTGAGCAGAAAATTTGCATATTAGAATGATTTCTGAAGGATCGTGTGACACTGAAGACTGGAGTAATGATGCTGGAAATTCACGGAAATGATTTTAATTTAAAAATATATCACAATTGAAAAACAGGCATTTTAAATTGTAATAATATTTCACAATATTACTGCTTTTACTTTAACTAAATGCAGCCATAGTGAGCTAGTGTACATAAAAGATATAAGAAAACGTTTTTATTTTAACCTTTTTTACATCATAATATTTTTGCATTCAACAATTAATTTTAAATGGTCTGGCAGCATGACAAATAAATTTTTAAACGCACAATTTTAAATATACAGCACGTCACACTCACAGTATTTCATATCAGTTAACTCCATTATGGCACAGTTATGGGATTCTTTTTAAAGGGATGATTTTAACAGATATTATATTTGATAAGGTCTCTCTTGATGAAGTTCATGCTGCACATACTGACAATCAGTGATTTTATTTGTCGAAATATAAGCTTAATGATATTTTTAGTTTGGAAAAGATCATCAGATTTTATTTAAACTTATTACACATCATGGTCACTGTGGGAATAAACCCCCCCATATATGAAAACTGGAATGGAAATGATGTTCAAAGTGTTTGAGAAGGGTTTCGGGTGTAGTGAGCTGTACCAGAGGCAGGATGAGGAGCAGGTGGCCGGTGGTTTGGGATCTCTGTGCTGTGCTGTTGTCAGGTTTCACTTCTGCAGGCAAAACCAGCTGGAACACCTGCACACGCACATACACTTTTATTAATGTGAGGTTTCAAGCACTTGCCACTGTTAAAGTGAACTACAGTATCACTTGTCATAAACTCATATCCATCAATACTGAGTCACACACACACATACACATAGGGTGTGGTGAGGCGTGAGCCGTTACTTGTGCAGGTCTGCGGCAGATTTGTGAGGAAATGAGGCAGAATAAAGAGTGTAGATTTACTGCTGGGTAATCAGCTTTAAAGGTCAAACTCATCAGATGCGAGAGAGGGAGATGGAAAGAGAGAGAAAAAGAGATGGATAGTCTACCTTTCCTTTGACGGTCACTCTCACATATGTTGGCTGAACATCCACATCCAGCAGGGAGGTGTCCATATGCCTACAGCACAGAAGAGACCAATGTCAGTGTGTATGCTGTTAGGAGAAAAGTTACTAAATGACAGCCAAATACACTCAAAGTTCACTCAGAGAAAAGTAATACTGCTAAATCATGACTGGAGTGTATCTGTACCTGTAAACATGTAAATCCAGAAGCATGCAGTTGTTCTCATCCTCAGTAAGACTGAAGTCCAACCTTGTAGACAGAGAGAAAGATCAGATTAATAATTATATCCAAACTAAAACTCGGTACTGTAGTGTACAAGTATGTATTTGACCTAATTTTTGTATCTGTGCTTGGAGTAGAGCACTGTTGATTTAGATTTATGATACATATCTTTCCTGTGTCCTAGTTCAGCCATCTTACATGTTGTTGATTTCCTGTTTCTCACTATAAATAGTAAATAGCATGCCCTAGTCTCATGTAGCCAGACTTTTGACTGTTGGCATAATTTCTGGACCCCTTTGCACCATATTATGCACTAAATATGCACTAAAAAACACATTTTGAATATTTTTTTCAGTTTGTATTCCCTTCCTATATTATGACCTCATGCACACCTGTGTTTTTGGACATTTGCATTTTGTATTTTCTCCATGGGTTTTGTTTTAAATGTTCATAATGTAATAATTTTCTCAAAATGTTATAAAATCTTGAACTCATAATATTATAACAATTTTTACATTATGAGAAAATTATTACATTATAAACTCACCAAAAGCATGTCATATTTTGATTATTGTAATAGCTTTTAAAACATAAAAAATATTAGTATTTCCTTACAGTACATTTTTAAAAATCTAAATCCAGTCTTAAACTACATGTGAAATGCAACATTTAAATATTCATGCAATTATTATTATTATTATTAGTAGTAGTAGTAGTAGTAGTATATGTTTATTAAACATAAAGCATTGGTATTCCTCTACAGTACATTTTAAAAATCTAAATCCAGATAAAGAAATAAAATCAGAACTTTTGCAACTTCTACTAGTAGTAGTAGTAGTAATTTGGTGGATTTTGTAGGCAGGTTAAGACTGGATTTAGATTTTTAAAATGTACTGTAAAGGAATAACAATGCTTTGTATAATAATGATAATAATAGCATGAATACTGTATATTACTAATATTTATTACTTATTTATTACTAATATTATATTATTACTAATATATACTAATATTTTCTACAATTACAATAATGAAAATATGACATGTTTTTGGTGAGTTTATAATGTAATAAATTTCTCATAATGTAAAAAATGTTATTACATTATGAGCTCAAGATTTTATTATGTTTGGAAAAAATGATTACATTACGAAAATTGTATTATAATAATATAATACTTATTACATTATGTGCATTATTACATTATGAGTTGCTACAAGGCGCTAAACTAAAAATAGACACCGGGTGACACCCACACTCCACTGAAATGATCTTGACGCATTCTCCTGTCACAAATTACAGTTTTTTAAAGTTGCTTACACACAATTTCTGAAACAATGGCTTCATTTATCAAAATTCTACACACAAACCCACAAAACATGCACACAAGATGCAAAATGTCACACATCTCTTGCAAAGTATTTAACCAGTATTTTAACTCTTCTACAAATGGTGTTTTTCGTAGTACCTCTACACATAAACCATTAAATGATTAGCCACATACACACTAAACTACACAGATGTGAAAAATGTAAAACACTACTATCTTGTGTCTTTTGCTTGTTTAGTGTGCAGTGGAGCGTACAGGAGTTTGTCATAGCACTTACACATACACTCACCTAAGGATTATTAGGAACACCATACTAATACTGTGTTTGACCCCCTTTCGCCTTCAGAACTGCCTTAATTCTACGTGGCACTGATTCAACAAGGTGCTGAAAGCATTCTTTAGAAATGTTGGCCCATATTGATAGGATAGCATCTTGCAGTTGATGGAGATTTGTGGGATGCACATCCAGGGCACGAAGCTCTCGTTCCACCACATCCCAAAGATGCTCTATTGGGTTGAGATCTGGTGACTGTGGGGGCCATTTTAGTACAGTGAACTCATTGTCATGTTCAAGAAACCAATTTGAAATGATTCGAGCTTTGTGACATGGTGCATTATCCTGCTGGAAGTAGCCATCAGAGGATGGGTACATGGCGGTCATAAAGGGATGGACATGGTCAGAAACAATGCTCAGGTAGGCCGTGGCATTTAAACGATGCCCAATTGGCACTAAGGGGCCTAAAGTGTGCCAAGAAAACATCCCCCACACCATTACACCACCACCACCAGCCTGCACAGTGGTAACAAGGCATGATGGATCCATGTTCTCATTCTGTTTACGCCAAATTCTGACTCTACCATCTGAATGTCTCAACAGAAATCGAGACTCATCAGACCAGGCAACATTTTTCCAGTCTTCAACTGTCCAATTTTGGTGAGCTCGTGCAAATTGTAGCCTCTTTTTCCTATTTGTAGTGGAGATGAGTGGTACCCGGTGGGGTCTGTTGTAGCCCATCTGCCTCAAGGTTGTGCGTGTTGTGGCTTCACAAATGCTTTGCTGCATACCTCGGTTGTAACGAGTGGTTATTTCAGTCAAAGTTGCTCTTCTATCAGCTTGAATCAGTCGGCCCATTCTCCTCTGACCTCTAGCATCAACAAGGCATTTTCGCCCACAGGACTGCCGCATACTGGATGTTTTTCCCTTTTCACACCATTCTTTGTAAACTCTAGAAATGGTTGTGCGTGAAAATCCCAGTAACTGAGCAGATTGTGAAATACTCAGACCGGCCCGTCTGGCACCAACAACCATGCCACGCTCAAAATTGCTTAAATCACCTTTCTTTCCCATTCTGACATTCAGTTTGGAGTTCAGGAGATTGTCTTGACCAGGACCACACCCCTAAATGCATTGAAGCAACTGCCATGTGATTGTTTGATTAGACAATTGCATTAATGAGAAATTGAACAGGTGTTCCTAATAATCCTTTAGGTGAGTGTATGTATGAGCACAAATACATTGTATATACAGTATGTCTGCACAATTGATACACTTTACAATTGTTAAACTGAACTGAATCAACGCTAAACTGACTTGAGCTGAATAATGCCACTATTGGCTTGTTAGCGCTGCTTTACAACAGAATTTGAATTTGTTACTTATGTGAAGCTGTATTGTATAAAGCACTATAAAAATATAGGTAACTTGACTTGACATGACATGCATATTCAGTATATATTTTTACAAAATAAACATAAAAAAGGGTCAAAATGTATTTGTTTCCCAAAAGATTTGATCTCTAAGTGATCAAATTAGGTATATTTACACTATAAACAGAAATGCAAGAGGGTAAAAATAATTTCTTTCTTCCTGAAAACATTGAGTTTTGATTTCTAAGTGATCAATTTACGTGTTTCCACACGTGATTATTGGGTGTAGGTAATTGGGAAATGATTGTGGCATTTAAATGGCAGTGTTTTCTAAATGAAACACAAGAGCTTTTAGAGAACTGTGTTTAGCATTTTGCAACAAGTTTGTTTTTGTTTTAATGTGCTTTGGTCTGAAGATTAGGTACACGAGTGAATGGTTTTGCTAAGTGGGCCACTTTTAGTGTGTAAGAAATTTTAAAAAACTGTAATACATTTCTGTCACAATATCACTTCTATCACGAAACAGTGGACAAATATGCAACCTTGACACTCAGACCTTTCCAACGACGTGTTTTGTCAAGATTAGAAAATGATTTGATTATTACAATTTTGCAGTAAATTTAGTCAAGTTAGAAACATGAAACTGCCCACTAGGGGGAGGAGCCCCCAAAGCATTTTAAAAGGTTTTTTAAAACACAATGTCCCATTTCAAAAAGATGAATGATGGATTTAAACATTTTTAATGTTTCAATAAACTTACATGAATCCTGACCCTTTCAGATCAGAAATGTACTGCTACACCATTTCTGACAGTCAGGGTAGACAGGTACTATCTGTCCACTAGGACACAAAGTCATGTTTATAAAGTACCAGATTGTGCCTTAAACATTTGCGACCTTTGTGAAGTACAAAGGAATAACTTTTGGTATATTTTGAAAAAACGTATCAGCAAATAAATTATATTCTCAAACACACACACACACACACACATTCAAAATCTGGTTATTTGCTTTACATGTCAGTCGGAAGGTCTCTTCCTAAAGAACAGAATAATCTACATTGTAGACTGACACAGGCTGACAGTCAAATATATGGCACAGGAGTGTGTGTGTGTGGCTTAAAAAACATACTAAACTGTTTTTTGAAATTCAAAAGTTCTCTGTGATGGGTAGGTTTAGGGGTAGGGTTAGTGTAGGGGGATAGATAAAAACCATTACTGTATTTACTGTATGTCTATGGAGAGTCCCCGTAAACCTCATATTTAAGAATGTGTGTGTATGTACTTGGGCTCGTTGACGTTCAGCACTTGTCCGTTTGCAGTGATCAGAGTTCTAGGGGGTTTCATTTTAGGCTTCTCCCTGTAGAAAGAATTGACTGCTGTAAGTGAAGGCGTTTACAGCAAAAACATTCAAAAGATTGATGTTTTTCTCTCTTTGTATTTTATAAAAATGTAAAGATGGCAAAACGGCATCACAATGATAATTAGATATAGATACTATTGCAGGGATTTAATTCCCTTCTTAGTTAGCAAAGTACCTCTCTTTCTCTTTGGCCCTCCTCTTGTCCTCCAGATGGCGATGGGTCTCTAGTCTGGATTCTGGTGTGAATGCGCACGGCTTTTCCCAGAATTCCTTCTCTTTATCCTCTGCGTCTGTGTGAGCCTTGGAGCTTAATTCTGGATTTTGATGGGTCCCATTTTGGTTCTCAGAGAGCGATCTGTGAGAAATCATTGCAGTTAAGTCTCATTAAAGGAAAAAACTCACAGGACAGGCACAATGCAGAAAATCTTCACTGTTTTACCCAAAACTCTATAGTACGTTCCCATTTACAGAAAATTCCTTCAATCTTAAAGAAGCTTTACTAAGGGAATTTTTGGGGTGAATTAGTATTAAAAAAAATGTGTGTACCTTTCACTGTGTGAATTATGCCCTAGTTTTATTGTGGTTCATTTGCTTAAAGGCACAATATGTAAGATTTAAAATACCCAAAAACCACTGAAACAATGTTATATATTTTGTTGACTTGTGGACTTACATTATCCCAAATGTTTCCAAGAATGTTTAAATCCAGAGAAATAAGCAATTTTAACCAGGACACGGACCATGTCCATGCGTCGCCTATCAATGACATCATACCCTCGATTTATGGTTTTATTTTGTAGAAACCATGGAAACACCAAAGACGCTTTAATATATTATGTGTTTTATTAAACCGGTGAGCAACTGTTTGGATACATTCATCGACAGAAACTAATCATTGTTAAATAGCTTATTGTTTAAATCTCGTTTTCTTGATTTACCGTGAGTACCATGTTTTACCATGCCTAATATCGATCTGTCTCGTAGCCACCAAGCGAACGCATAGAGTAGCATTATAACATAACTTTCAACACACTCAAATGATGTATCTAATATGATCAAACAGCGCTGCGTTACCCCACATACGCATGAGCTGCAAAAGCGGAAGCGGCCATCTGTAGCATAATAAAAGCTCAGCAAACTCAAGGCGTCATCAAGCTACGCCTTTGTTTTGAACAAGAAAATTACATATTGTGGCTTAAAATTCATTTCTAAAAGGTAATTTTCAGGGTACAGTCTTTTAAAGTTCCTCTCATGCAACCCAAATTGTCTTTTGGCCCTCTCAATTCAGTTTTCCAAACTTCAGCTATCTTAAAGTCACTCACTGATTTATTTGAGGATGTTCCTGCTTTTCTGTGTCTGAGGTCTCTTTCAAATCACTCCTTTTCTGTTTCGCTCTCTTCTCTAAATATTCCGCCTCCTGCTCTAAAACACACTCCCTGACTGCATCCAGTTCCTGCAGGGCCTGTATACGCTCAGCTCGACCGATTTCTTTCCCATCCAACCACTGCAAAGCACAAAAGACAACCAGTCATTCATTGGACAAGGCTAAAAATGTCTCTCTACTGTATGTCTGTCTCAGTAAAGTACCCGTAGTTGAGGCAGAACTGTCACCACATACTGTCTGTATCCGTGAAAATCAGCACAGGGGTTTCCCACCAGGTAGAGCTCTCTGAGATGAAAGTTCTGCTTCAGAGACTCCACACTGCTCAGCTTACCCACGAAATTCACCGTCAGGTCTAGTTTCTGTAAGCTCTCGCAGCCTACAATCAAATACACACAAATATATTACTATGTACATATAGAGTACATGAACTGGAGTGAAACAAAACCATGTATCTGGTTAGAGATGTAATACAGTATCTTTGCAACAAAACAACACACTTTCAAACAAAAGCATTCAAAAAGAGGTTACATTTTAAATGATAAACCCATTTAGATATAATGCTAAAATGAAGTATTGAACACTTTCTAGTTGTCAGAAATGACACGTTTATAGTTAGTATGATGAACTACACTTGTGGTTACTCTACTATGACACTTCCGTGAATTTGAGGGAAGCTGAACATCTACTAAAAACCACTTTGGTTAAAATGTAATTAGTTCTGAGAAGAATTATTACATTAACACTAAACAAAAAAGAAAACACTATACACTACCGTTCAGAAATTTTTGATCGGTAAGATTTAATGTTTTTTTAAAAAGTCTCTTATGCTCACCAAGTCTGCATTTATTTGATCCAAAATACAGCAACAATTATATTATAAAATATCTATACAATTTAAAATATATTTTGTATTTGAATATATATTTTAAAATGTAATTTATTCCTGTGATGGCAAAGCTGAATTTTCAGCATCATTACTCCAGTCTTCAGTGTCACAGGATCCTTCAGAAATCATTCTAATACGCTGATTTGCTGCTCAAGAAACATTTATGATTATTATCAATGTTGAAAACATTTGTGTGCATTTTTTTCCAGGACTCTTTAATGAAAAGAATGTTCAAAAAACAGCATTTATCTGAGAAAGCTTTTCTAACAAGTATTTACTGTCACCTTTGATCAATTTAATGTATCCTTGCTAAATAAAAGTATTAATTTCTTTCATTTCTTTAAAAAATAAAATAAATAAATCTTACTGACCCCAAACTTTTGAATGGTAGTGTATAATGTTACAAAAGCTTTCTATTTTAGATAAATGCTGTTCCTTTAAACTTTCCATTCATAAAAAAATCCTGGAAAAAATTATACACAACTGTTTTAACATAATAATAATAATAATAATAATAAATGTTTCTTGAGCAGCAAATTAACATATTAGAATGATTTCTGAAGGATCATGTGACACTAAAGACTGGAGTAATGATGCGGAAAATTCAGCTTTGCATCACAGGAATAAATTTACATTTTAAAATATATTCAAATATAAAACTATTAAATTAATTTAAAAAATAAATAGAAACATATTTCACAATATTACTGTTTTTGCTGTATTTTGGATCAAATAAATGTAGCCTTAGTGAACACAAGGGATTTTTAAAAAACATTTTAAAAAATCTTGCCGATCTAAAACTTTTTAACAGTAGTATATAAACTGTTGGTAATAGTTTAATAATGAAAACAAAATCTATGAAACATTCAGTCACCTTCTAAATTCTCAATGACTTCGATGTTGTTCAGTGCCAGATTTAAATATTCCAGCTTCTTTAGTCTTCCCACATTTTCTGCAGAAACAAAGTTACAAGAGTACGTATGAATAGCCTGAAAAGCCAACTAATATTTAGTTGTTGTGTTCCCACTGATATGTACAGGAATGTCATGTTACCTATTTTAGGGATGAGGTTGTTTTGCAAGTAGAGGATTTTGAGGTCTCTGCACCATTTATGGATGTGCTCGATCCTCTCGATATCCTGCTGATGCAGAGAAACCTCCTCCAGGGAGAAGATCTCACCATTATTGTGTTCTGCTCTGCGGCGGATCAGATCCTCACTGACTGATCAGAAGAGAGAGAGGGGATTAGTTTGCCAGCTAACCCGCAAAAACAAAAAATCCCATTAGAGTTTATCTGGGAAGAAATATTCTTTATTTAAAGATGCAAATAATATATAACTGACAAATAAGGGGGTTAATAAAAAAATATCGCATTTACATAAAGAATAAAGCACTTACTTCGGACCATGACTTGCTCGCGGTAATGTTAGGCGTTGCTATAGAAACGGACACGCTGCAGGAGCTCGTGCTTGTGTTTTCAGGCGTTTCCGTTTAAACATTCCAGCGGAGTAAAACACCAGAACCGGACAATCATTCAATATTCATTTTGACAAGAACAGCTCTAATACGACGTAATACTGGCACATGTTTGTTTAACTAGTTTAGCTTTTTATCAAAGAAGCAGAGGCACATTTGCGTTGCACTGTTTATATTCAAGTAGCAATTCTGTCACCTAGCGGTCACTGTGAACAACAACAGTCGATGAGACGGACGATGGATGTAGATTTTGGAGATGCTGTGAGTGCAGGATAAGTTACTGCAACTGACAGTTTTGAAAACCGCTAGTGTCGGTTACCAGATATTAACTGATTTACCAACTGTATTGCGTAAATATCGAGCTTCCAAAGAGGAGCTGATAGCTAACGTTACATAGTCATGAAATCTTCTCTCAGACTGAGCTGAGCTCCAAACTAGCCATTGCCATCTGCTGTTGAATCAAGCGCAGGCTCTAGAAGTTCAAATGTCACGTGCCTACAGGACGAGTACATTTTAGTATTTTTCAAGATCCAGATGTAAAAAATAGACTAACGTTATAGCCTATTGTCAAGAACGAGATACTTATGAGAATTGCCTTGGCAGTCGTGGCCTAATGGTTAGAGACTTGTAACCCGAAGGTTGCGTGATAACCAGTAAATAACCAGCACTCTCTTCCACCCTCAATACCACAACTGAGGTGAGACCCTTGAGCAAAGCACCGAACCCTCAACTGCTCCCCGGGCGCCGCAACTGCACTTGGTATGTGTTCACGGTGTGTGTGTTCAATACTGTGTGTGTGCACTTGGATGGCTTAAATGCAGAGCACAAATTCCAAGTATGGGTTACTTTCATTTTCAGTGATATTTATTGAGTGAACCGAGTTAGAGTGTTTCCTGTGGTAAAACAGAATACATCAGGAAAAAAACACACACTTAGAGTGGGTGCGTCTCACTCAGTAGTCACTGACCAGGGAGTCGGCCATTTTAAGGGCTCTCTCAATCGCAGAATCCTTCCAGTGCACTGAAATGTTCGCCTCTAAAAAGTCCCACAATGCACCGCAAAACCCAGGGTACATCGATGCTCACTGGCCCTGTCCCAAATGGCACCCTAAATCCTCACGGTCTTCCTCTGAGTCTGCACTTTCACGACGTAATGCAGCGTTGACTGCCAGGTAGAAGTCCTCTGCGTAGCTCGCGAACTTGCGGGCTCAGCTGAAGTGCGCATCGAGGGCGCATAGCAGCCGCAAAGGGGGCGCTCGCGAGCACCCTTCTTTAAGCTTAAATGATAAATGGGACACCCTACGTTCTTGTGGACTTAACGGACACGCGCACGCAGCGGCCATTGTAAGTCCACAAGACCGAAAGTGCACATGAAAGTGTGCCATTTGGGACAGGGCCACTATGCTCCCTTAACGGAAGTTCTGAAGCGCGAAACTCAAATCACGTGAGCCAACTCCCTACACATAATGACCGATAACGACACGCACTGTTTTTACAAACAGAAACCATTATTTTATTATATTTCAGCATAAACATACATCGTTAGACAGGTAATGAACACAATCTAGCTAACATTTATAATTTATTTACGGCTGAAATGTTGCACGTATATGTGACAAGCAAAGTATTTATCATAATGTACTTTAAATAACATTACAAGTAATGTCAGAAAGATATAAGCTCTGCTGTTGTTCATAAATACCAGTAATGATGTTGTACAATGAGGACGTTGTCACGTCGCCGGAAATAGTCATCAGTGTCCCAATCAAGTGGCAACCTCCCCCAGTTTCTCTTGAAGCCAATACGGAAGTGACTCAAACTGCAATTCATCGAATTATGCAGAACTTTAAGGCTTTATATAATGTAAACGAATGAGCTATGAAAAAATTCTCAGTTGTCATGAAGGGCAAAATTAGATATATAGACCAAAACTACAATTTGTACCAGGCTGTAAACATGTTTTTTTCTGCTGTAAAGTTGGGCATTTTAACATGGGGCTCAATGAGATTCTGCTCCCTTCTGGAGCCTGTCTCTAGCGGCCAGTCGATGAATTGCAGTTTAAGTCACTATCGTATTGGCTTCAAGAGAAACTGGGGGAGGATGCCACTTATAAAATATGATTATACTTAATATTGTAGATATATTATTATTCTAAATTTTTAAAAAGCATATTAGCTTCTCATCGATCCACCAGTTAACATTTACAACTCTGTGTGTAAGCTGAGTAAAAAAAATATTGCTTGCACGTGATCACAATCCAGACGCTCACGCAGCATTTTTTCAGGTTTTTCCCCGCTTTCTCCCCAATCAGTAGCGCTGTTTTTTTCTGGCTTTGACAGCGCATAAAGGCCAATTTTTGTAATAGCACCATGCTACTCTAACAAAATGTAGTTCATGCCTAATTCAAGCAGTTTTAATGACCTATGTTTGTTTTCAAGTACTTTCCAGGCCTTGAATCCATGTTTCTGAAATTCAAGGACTTCTAAGTACTTTTAAGTAGCGTGGGAACCCTGTATTTGAGATTTAATTTGTCATGTACCTGCTGTGCAATAACTTTCAATTTAGTTACATTTATTCTCTTTGGTCTGATTTTGTAATTTGTTTAGAACAAACCACAGCTAAGTATATAATGCCTTTGCCACTTAAGGGAAAAAGTACATGTATTAAAATTAAATCATTTTTGTGTTTTGTTTTGTGGTTTGATTAATCTGAATCAGCTTGAATCATGCATTCCAGTGTAGAATTGTGTAATGTGTACTATGAAAAAATATATGGTTCATTCTCATATGCTTGAGTAAAAAATACATTTTGTGTCAAATAAAAAAGTGTTCAAATGCTCAAGCTTTGTTTTCATTTTTAGTGCTTTAAGCTTTGTGTTCAATTTATCTTCTGTTAATCTTTTAAGACATAATATAAATATAAATAGCAACTAATATAATATAAATAGCCTTAACAATACGTCACAATGGGGGTTTAATATAATAAAGCCTATATAATTTCAATGTATGTATTTATATGATTTAACTATGTCCTATTAACGAAACGTGAGTATCTATCTGTCTATATAATTTCAATTTGTTCGTTTTAATAAAATACTTGACATTAACATGGTTTGAAACTTGGGTTTGAAACGCTCCAAATGGAGCAATGCATACAAAGATAAATCTGCTCCGCCCACTTCCGGCATGAGACTGTGGCGTGGTGCTGCTGTTGTCCCTCAGACTGTTGTGAGTGACGTATATGGGTTCTGCGGTTCTGAATTCCATCATTTGTACAACTGTCTGCGTCCCGCAGTAGGCTACTACAAACCACGCCCCTGTAATAGTTACACGGTACCTACAACAGGTTAAGCCTCCCGTGAAGAAACCAATGTGGATATCGTTGAAGTAAATTGTTTTATGTATGAAAAGTTTGTAAGACTAACTTATATTGCTTTCAAATCTTATTAAGTATGAAATTACAGCTATTAGTAAACCAAAATAAATTATACAATCAGATTAATACACTCATGGTAATTATAGCTAAAAACCCAACCCCAAACCTTACCCTAAACCTACCATTCATACAATTATACAAAAATACTTTTTTAAAACTGAATAAAACAAACAGGATGACTTACAGCGTCTGATGTACAATCTGTATGCCTTATCACTAGGTGGCGATAGTGAAGCTTAAAAAGCGAGAAAAGTGAAGCTTTTTTTTTAATATATTTCTAAAAATTACAATAGTCATCTTTTAGAAATCTAGAATATTTCCAACAAAGGTATTAAACAAGTTCAATCATTTTGCAAGTTCAAACATTTCCACATATAGGACACAAATTGGAAAGAATGAAACAGAGAAAAGAAAAGAAAAAAACATTTTAAAGAAAATAATTGTATATTTTTCCTGCCCCCCTGAAAATAAATGAAGGGCTACATTTTAATAAAATAAAATAGAATGTATACAGTACAAGAATATCCATGTGTGAAATCTAAAAACTTGCAGTGGGATACAACTGGGTATAATTCAGATCTGCTTAGTCCAAGTGATTTTATAAAACCCTTTTTATAACAATGTACACAGCTGAATGTGACTCAGAAATTTCCTTAACCCTGTATGTGAAGACAATACAGTGAAATATTAATTGTGTTGTTACTGTCAATGGCAACTTTCATATTCATAAATTCATTTGTTATACTCAACTGTCATTATTAGATCGTATGAGATAAGTTCAGTATTGATTTATTGATAAAAAAAAAAAGAAAGGCATCAATGTCTCACAGTTGCTGATTTATCATGGAGCTCTGATTTATAATAAGCTATTTTATTTGTAAAATCTCTGCATCATATTTATAATTCACACAGTTTAAATCCTGATCCTGTGCTGAACTCAAACCCAGGATAGAGAGGCTGAGTGAATGTGGTGTGGACTCTGTGAATGAGGGTCATTGTGTCAGAGACGCTGTAGAAGGACAGAGTTCCTGCACTGTGATCCACATACACTCCTATTCTACAGGAGCTGGAGACTACAGGGAGTTTAGTCTGTTTGTAATTGTACCAGAATGAACAACTGCAGTCAGAGCAGGACAAGCACCAGGACTGATCATTACATCCAAATCTACATTTATCTTCCTGTCCCTTCCTGCTGATGTTCTTATATGACACTGATATATCCAGCACACCACCCCACTCAACCTCCCAGTAACAGCGTCCACACACACTCTCTCGATACAACACCTGAGACCAACCATCAAATCTGTCTGGATGATCAGGATACCGCTGGACTGTGCCAGTGTATTTAATCACTCTGTTCCCCTCAGAGAGATGGAGCTGTTTATTCACAGAGTTTAAATCTGGAGTGAGTTGATGAGAATCTGATTGAGACAGAGAATATAATCAACATGTAATTCAGTATTTCAATCATTAAAATAATAATTTTACTTAAAACATTTACTTAGTTTTTTTTATGGACAGTAACACTGTTAAAGTGAAGGTAACAGAGAGTGTCACTGATATTCACATCATAAAACTGTGTGTGTGTTTGTGAATGAGTATAAAGAACTATATAAATGAATACAAATAATAATTAATTATTATGAACTACTTTAATTTAATTTGTTGACTGTATTTTTGTGTTCATGAAATGAAAATGTATATAACTGATTTGAATAAAGTCTCATGTGAAATGAGAATTTGTATTGATGAATTGATGTTTGTGTTCATATTTATGTATTTTATGGAGTTTATTCTGCAATTTTATAATAGAGTGAGTTAAATCTTCAGTGGGTTCAGTATGTTTGTTTGTTAATAGAGACTTACACTGAAGGAACTCCTCCCTGGTCTTGGGTTCAGAGGTAGGAATGATCTCAATGTAAGTTACTATGGAAACCAACAGATCTTTATTACAATTCACATGCTGTATAAAGAGAAACTATCAAAACCATGTCACATTCAGTGATTGATATGCTTTGTATCTACAAAATATTACAATATTACATGATATGTTTGACCTATTTCTCTCATAAAAGGATGAATTAGTGTTTTACCTCTACCAGATATCTTTTCTATTTCCTCTTTGCAGAAATTCTCCAGTTTCTCTCTCAGATGAGACACAGATTTACCAACATCATCAAAAGAGAGACGAGAACTGACAGTGATACTGGGTGAGTCTGTAGATCCAGGAGGGACAGAGAGAGACTGGAAACTCTACACAGACACAAATACAATAGAAACACCAGCTAAATACACAGAAACATTTGATAGAAAACACATTCACTTCCTAAAGACCACTGTCCTGTTTGTCAGATCTCTGTTACCTGGAGGAAATGAATGTGATTGTCTGTGTGTGAAAGCTGCTCCAGCTCAGCGTCTCTCCTCCTCAGATCATCAATCTCCTGCTCCAGTTTCTCCAGTCGTCCTTCAGCTCGACTCACTGCAGCCTTTTCCTGATCTCTGATCAGCTGTGTCACCTCAGAACGGCTTCTCTCAATGGAGCGGATCAGCTCAGTAAAGATCCTCTCACTGTCCTTCACTGCTGCCTGTGCAGAGCGCTGTTAGAACACACAGAGAGAGACGCATTAGAGTCAGTCCATTTACTCAGCTCTTACTGGTCCCTCACACAGCCTGTTCCCCACAGTGGGCTTCAGTGGGACTGGAAAGAGCTCCAGCACTGGCTCCTCACTGACAGATTGAGTCCTAACTGAGTCTGAAACAGCTCTTCCAGCAGCCAGCAGTTGTTCTTCTGCTCAAAGCTCACCTTGTGAGACCCCACAGCCTCTCTCAGCTCCTCATGCTCCTTCAGTTTCTCCTGGATTCTCTGCTGGTATTTTCTCTGCATCTCACCCAATTTTCTCTGCGGGAATGACAAAGAAACACCATAAGAATTGTTTTATAATGATCTTCATTCATGTAGCTATTATGTGTTATGGGGTAAATCAAGTCATACATGTTTCTCAGTTCTCTCTGCTGCAGCTGATACAGTGTCGTGGTTTTTGTGTTCGTTCATTGTACACAGATAACATATACACTGCTGATCAGTACGACAGTAAATCTCCATCAGTTTCTCATGTTGAGGGCAGATCATCTCCTGCAGTCGTCCAGGGGCGTCCATCAGATTGTGTTTTTTACTTTTGAAGAAAGTCTCATGTTGTTCAAGATGATTTTGACAGTAAGAGTTCAGACACATCAGACAGGACTGGATGGCTTTGTTTTTGTTCCCAGTACAGACGTCACACTCCACATCTCCAGATCCAGTGTAACATTGAGCAGGACGAGCAGCTTGTACTTTTGCCTTATTGAGTTTCTCCACCACTTCAGCCAGCATGGTGTTTTTACTTAAAACAGGTCTTGGAGTGAAGGTCTGTCTGCACTGAGGGCAGCTGTAGACTCCCTTCTGATCATCCTGATCCCAGCAGCCTGTAATACAGCTCATACAGTAACTGTGTCCACAGGGAATAGTCACTGGATCCTTCAGTAGATCCAGACAGATTGAACAGTTAAATGTATCCCGAGACCATAAAATGCTGGCGTCTGCCATTTTGATGTGTAGTGAGACATGTACAATTGCTTAACTTTCGTTTTCGCGGAACTAAGGCATTTCCTGTTTTTGTATTTAAGAAACGTGTGCAAACGGTTGTGTTATTAAGATAATAAAATGTAAATTGTAGAACAGGATCATAATAGACAGACCCGATATTTAATTGTATAAATTTGTAACTATTTAAAGTGTATGCAATGGTATTGACATTGTACATGATTAAAAGAATACAATTGTGATATACTAATTAAATACGACTGATATTTAGATTACGTATAGGCTACAAGTAGTTAAGAATACGTACCAACAAAAACAGATACTTTTAGTAAACAAATAAAAATACATGTAAAAACGGCTTGCCTTGAACGTCCACTAGATGCCAGTGTCACACAGAAACACAGTTTTCGAGCGTGTAAAACTGCCGCGTTCCAGTAGAGGGCGCTCTCACACACTGTGGAATTTTCCATGTCTGCCTGTTCGTGTCAAACGCATGATACAGCACATTCTAGCGCCCAAACCGTTCAGACATAGTCATGCAATATCATTCAAAAAGCATCACTTCATTCTGATTACAAAAGTAAAACATCTCAAAAACACTAATTTTCAACCCTCAGATAAAGCTGGAAATGCATTAGCTATACCTATACATGCCTCATTTGCTATAGTGGAACAGATAAGTGAAAATTTGGAAGAGAGAGAGAGAGAAACAGACACAGAAGTAGCTGAAAGATTTTTATTTTATTATTTTTTGGAATACCATGCTGAAACCATTTTAAAGCAGGTTAAAGGGATAGTTCACCCAAAAATTCTGTCATAATTTAGTAACGCTCAAGTTGTTCCATACCTGTATGAATTTCTTTCTTCTGCTGAACACAAAGGAAGATATTTGGAAGAATGTTTGTAACCAAGCAGATCTTGGTTCATACAGGTTTGGAACAACCTGAGCGTTACTCTAAATGATGACAGAATTCTCATTTTTGGGTGAACTATCCTTTTAGCTTGTTTGCTGGTCTTAGGTGGTTCAAACTGTTTCCCAGTAGGCCCAGCTGGTGTTCATGCGGTTAAACTGGTTAGCAAGCTGATCTCCCAGTTTGACCCAAGTGCCTAAACCCCTTCTAAAACAGCCAACAGGCCAGACCAACCAGGCTTGGAGATCATTTAAGATCAGCAAAGCATTCTATGATGGTTAAGAAAATTGAGAATTTTGAAATTCTTGAAGGTCACACTCACAGGATCAGTTCAAAAATACTTTTACATTCAAGTGTGTAGGCCTACTTGTGCGAGTGTTGTGCAGAAAATGTGAAAAAAATTTTTTTAAGATTTCAAAAACTTGTCTAGATGGGGACATTCCACTACACAGCTAGTTCTAAGTACTACAGCCTAACCTTAACCCACACCCTAAAAAGAACCATATAGGTACACACATACACAATAGAGCTTCTCAAAATTCAAGTTTCATATACATTTATAAAAATATTTTATTAAAAATAGATGTCAGCGCTCTGTACAGTGTTAAAGAAAGGCAGGGCATACACTGTTAAATTAACATCAATCTGAAAAGTCTAATTGAGAGGTTAATTGAAAACATAAGCTATTTAAATATCAAACCAAATCCAATTTCTGACTAGTACAGCATCAAAACACAGAAATGTGATTGGCTGTAAGTGATGATGAAGTCATGAAACAGAAGATACACACACACACTGGCATCCTAACAGCTGAAATATTAGTGCCACCTGTCTGACTTAAAGAATCTGCACTCTTATTACTCATAAATGGCTCTTTACTTCCATACTTTACTTCTAATAATAAACAATGAAAGAGAAATTCATTACTGAGATAATATACAATATTACATCAAAAGCAATATTTGTGACGTTCATCTACCGGTAACATGTTCACAATTCAGTTTCACCATTTTCCTTCCTTAACCATGCAAAGTGTTCCTCACATTTTATGAATTGGAGCACAGATAAACAAAGCTTTAAAGCTGAAGTGTGTAATTTCTCTGCATCTCGCATCACAAAACAGATTAGCAAAAATGAACATTTCTAAACGGGTAGCTCTGCCTCAAACTCACTCCATTGGTTGAGCCAATGTTGCTATGTTGGGATGCTCAAACAAACAGAGCAATCAACCTACAAATGGCTAATTTATAGTTTGTCTGCATATTAAGATGGTATAGTAGAAAACATTTTAACAAAAAAATATTACACTTCATATTACAGCTATACATGAGGCAATTGACTGAGGCGTGCTTATGCTTGTATTTTTCTTATTTTGTACACTTTGAATAAAAGTGTGCCGAATGAATAAAAATAAATCTGTGTGATATAATACAAATTCATCAATTCTGTCATCATTTACTCACCCTCACGTCATTTCAAACCTGTATGACTTTATTCTGCAGAAAACAAAAAAAGACATTTTGAAAAACTGGTTTTGTCTACACAATGAAAGACAACAGGGTCCAAAACAACATTGGACACCACTGACTTTCATTGTGTGGTCAAAAAAATCAACAACGAGACATTTTTTTAAAATGTCATCTTTTGTGTTCCACAGAAGAAAGAAAAACAGAGCATACAAAATTTACATTTTTAGGTGAACTTTCCCTTTAAGCACTTACATCAACATTATGTCACGTTTCTTGGTGAAGTTATGGGTCACTGTTACATTCAGCCATTAGCTCTTATGACAGCTAATAAACAACTTAAAACAGTTCAATCCATCTAACACACATAATTTCACCTATATAAAAAATGGAAGCTTTTGTTTGAACTTGTATTAGATGTGTTTCACACTGCACACATAAACAGCATCTGAATCTGCAGATCTATACAGAAAATATAATGATTTCTGGGGTACTACATTAAGTGTTTTCTTTATTAAGAACCATAAATTATTAAATAAATATTGAAATGTACAAACGTGATCGAAATCTAATTTACACGAGAAAAAGGACCCAATTTACATCCAAAATGGAAAGTGTTGCAATAAACTGCTTAAATCACCAAGATTCAGTCAGACTTACTGAATAGAAATGGTCACTGCAAATGTAACCGGCATCAAACAATCAATGAGTATATCAATCCATTATTTTATGTTGCTTCAAATGGACTTACAGCGTATTTTCTCTATATTTACTACTAAATGAATAGTAAACATTAACAGTTAACATGCTGCTTATGTGCACAGTGTGCAACAGCTTAAAGGGATAGTTCATTTCTGTTGAACACAAAAGAAGATATTTTAAAGAATGTTGGTAACCAGACAGTTGACGGCACCCATTGACTTACATAGTATTTTTTTTCCTACTATGGAAGTCAATGGCTGTCTGGTAACAACATTCTTTAAAATATCTTTTTTTGTGTTCAGCTGAAGAAACTAATACAGGTTTGGAACAACTTGAGTGTGAGTAAGTAATGACAAAATTTTTGGGTGAACTATCCCTTTAACATGGCTGCTTACACTATCTACTTAATGAGCTTTGTTTTTTCTGATTTTAACTCAAAGTAAAGCACTTACATTTTTCCACACGTCAATGAAGAGTTCCAGTTTTTTTTTTAACAGAAAACAGCAATAATATACGCCAATCTTAAAATGTATGTGTGTGAGGATAAAATGCAGGTAGTGGTAGACCTCAGCATCCTCAAAGCAACGTAAGGAACTTCTTATAAAAACATTTGGCCAAACAAACGAGCGAAAAACGATCAAATCCAGGCGATGCGACAGAAGAAGAGAAGAGACAGGTAGTTTGTGTATCACACAGTCCTTGCGCAGTGTTTGTGAGGGTTATTCTGGCTTGTGGCAGTAGATGTCTTTGAGAGCTTTGAGCTCCTCTATGAGAGTCTTGTTCTGGTTTTCCAGCACAGCGACACGATTCTCCAAACACTTGACATATTCTTTCTTCTTTCTGCGACACTCGCGCGCCGCCTCCCTACAACACGCAAATAAAAGGTCAAACAGGAGCATGTGCATCAATAGACGAGTTCAAGCACCTGCACAAATGAATCATTGAGACTCAGGTGTGTGGGTACCTGTTCTTCATCAGGCGGACTTCCCTCTTGCGTGTGGCCTCCTCTGCATTTGGCTGTGGGCTGTGCATCGCCCCCGGCGACGCTGCCATAACGACGCCTGGTGGTAGCCCGGACGACGGGGAACGGATCTGATATGCTGGCATGTCTCCTGTGGCAGCTACATGCACAAATACACCAAAATGCATTACATAATTTGACAGATGAAAGGGTAACATTTTAAAGTTTGGCTGTATACATTTACAGTGAAATGAGTTACACAACAGCTGACTAACTAGCAGTGTAATACACATTTACATCATATTAATCATAGTTAATGTTCATTTTAACATGAATGCATTAGAAAATAAAATGCACAATAGTATATTTATAAGTTAAACTATAAAAAAATTGCTGTAAAAATTATTGTTCATGGTTAGTTTATGTAGTTTATACCAATAATTGACGGTCAGTGATGCAACATATAATATTTTTATGGTTTAATCTGTGTCTGAAAACTCATGAATGAAAAATGTCGATCAGTGGTGATATGCTTGAGCTAAGATATAAAAATATAAAAAAATAAAGTATATAATTTATTATTATTGATAATAACACCATTTTAATTAATCCAAACATATGGAAGCAAATAGTTGAGTAAATTATGAAAACATGATATAATAATAATTATTTTTTGCAATTCTAGTTATGGTTTAATCTGCAAAATTTAACTCATAAATGAAAATGTAGATCAGAGGTGATATATCTGCTTGAAAAAATTAAGTGCATAAGTGAATAAATCAGTTACATTTATTATATAATTAAGTGTATCGGTCCATATAATTTATTATTATTCACAATAATTATACTCAACAACAACATTTATCAATTTTAAACAATTATTATTAATTAATTTTAATTATTGTTGTTGTTCTTATTTTTATTTCCAAACATATGGAAGCAAACATAAAGTTGGTATCTTGAGAAAACCGGATAAAATAATGAATTATTACACAATTAAAATTCTAGTTCTGATTTAATCTGAAAAATATGTCTTAAAACTCTCTCTCTATATATAACTCATCAAAATAAGTCAAGCTATTTTCTACTTTAAAAAAATTATACAAGATTCAACTCATTAAGTCACCATAAAAGTACATTAAAAATTAAGTGTATAATTTATTATTTTTGATCATTATTAATACAAATAATAATCATTATTAACATTAATTTCCAAACATATAGAAGCAAACAGAGCCCATAAAATAAGTTTTTATTATTAGAAAAAAGGATATAATAATAAGCATTTTTTTTTATTCTGTTTGGTGCTAAAGAAAGTTTTTGACACTTATTTAAAATTAAACAATTACAACGAACAAGCAGTTATATAAACAACTTTACATCCACCCACACAAACAACATTAAAAATACCTGAAGTAACATTCAAAACCCCAAATATCACCCCAAAGGTCACTGGTGCTGTACAGACAGTTTTAATGCAGCTATCAGCCAATGTTCCCAGCAGTAAACGTCCTTCAAAAAACTGGATATGCTTCGACTTAACGTGCATGTATGTGTGTGTGCGTTTGTTATCAGACAATGTGACAAAATGCTGATGTCACTGTGTGCGTCGTTGCCCAAACCCCCGCCCCATTCCCTCTCTCTCCATCTCGGCTTCGGCCGGCTTCCAGGAAACAGACTGACGTCAAACAGAAAGCCCCTCCCTCCCTCCTCATTCTCTCTGCTTTTGTCTGCCTCTCTCTCAATGATTCATGTGTGTGAATAGACAGGCAGATTTCACAGCCTGATTTCGTAAAACAGGAGCATGTCAATGAGTGTGTTTACGACTGAGAAGAACGTTTCAAGCACAAAAAAGGACACAAGCAAAAGAAGCACAACATTCTCCCACTGTCTGTTTACAAACTTTCGCACAATATAACTTCTGTTTACTTTTTATCAGAGTTGTAGGACTCTATTAATTCTAATATTCACTATATTAAATATTATTATTATTAATCTATTATTATATTCATTACATTAAATACTTTTGAGATTATTGACATTTTCTGCAGTGACTACTCCATCTAAAGAAAATCTAAACAGCATTTCATAATTACTATTATTTAATAATATAATGTTTATAATTACTATATTTATATTTAATATTATTATTATACATACATTATCATTATTATATAAACTCATATTAATTGAGACTACATGGAATATATAGAACATTTTATTTACTACACCACATGGTAATTTAAAATTGACTAGTAAAAGGCAAAAAAGTTATTAAGAAGCAACTACAAATCAACAAAGTTCAACTACTGATATTCACGTAATGTCTATTTCATCTTTAGCTGCTACTAGCTTATTTACCAACTGACAAAATACAGAACTTCATAAATGCATACAGCATATATACATTAGCATCACTGGCTTTTCTCTCATAAAACACACACACACCTCTCTCTCTCACCTGACTCGGTCTCTTCCCCGGTCACTGCCATCTCTATGCTGTAGTAATCCAGTTGTGATTATTTTTGGGCACTATCTTCTGTGTTTCCTTATTATTTCCTCTTAAAGCTCTCTCTTCCTTCCAGCTGGTTCACTGAGTGAGTTTCTCTCTCTTAGACTCTTTCTGACTCTCTTAGTTTGAGTTGTGACACTTAATGTTTTGCCTTTAACCCTCCCTCCCTCCCTCTCTCTCTCTCTCTCTCTCTCTCTCCCTCCCTCCGTCCCTCTCTCTCCCTCCGTCTCCCTCTCTCTCTCAGTCAGATTACAGATTACTATTAAGGGCATTGACATCACTATGACATCACGGCAGTCTCACAGGGAAATAACACACTCTCTCTGGAGAATGCCCTCCCCGCACCCACGCATGTGTGTGTGTGTGTGAGAGAGAGAGAGATTGAGAGAAAGAAGACACTAGGTTTGTGATCAAACATCTATGCTTAAATTGATGGCCTGAGGAACATTAAAACTGATTTCTAACAGGACTGTGCAACTGCATGGAATTTTAATGTTTAAGTTCATGGTATATAGAAGAGAAGGGAAGAAGAGAAGAAAAGGAGGGATACGTTATTGAGGATGTATTTTTAGATCATGATGACGCAAAAGCATCGCAGCACAAACAAAAGGATACCGTGCCCATATCACTTCATAACACTACACAGGCATCTGAAATGGTCATCTACACACACACACACACACACACAGAGACTCAAACGTCAGTCATCATATTACTTTGTTTACATAGATAAATATCTTTAGATATATCTCTGAATTACAACGGTTTGAATAGGTCTGAAATCATTTTAAACAATGTATCTATTCTCATGATCTATTCTGCTCAGAGCTGAAATTTTTTAAATGTTCCAGCCCTGTCTCAATATTACAATTTTACCAGGAGCAAAGTATAAAACATTTATTTTTAGTTACTTTTATTCAAACTAACGAACACAAAAACATTAGACTAGTCACTGAGGAAAAACATGCAAGACAAACACTTAAAACACTTAAAATATCATCTTTATCAGTATTTTTTTTGCTTGCAGTAAAATTATTTAAAAACAAAATAAAACTTGTTTTAAGAGAATATATATATATATATATATATATATATATATATATATATATATATTACCTCACTACATTTTATATTTGGATTTATGCTTAAAAAACAATAAAACACCTATATGCAAATAGGGTAAGATAAACTTAAAATAAATGTAAGTATTTTAAATATTCTCTGAAAACTAATTTGAATATCTCAACTTAGGATGTTTACTGGAAATCAAGACAAAAATACTGTTCTTTGTGTTGAAGAATATTTTGGTCTTTATTTCCAGTAAACATTAAAATATTAAAATTTGCTTCAAATTAAATACAGCTCTGGAAAAAATTAGGAGACCACTCAACAACAAAATTCAAAATTGGACTCCTAACCAATAGTGAGTACATTTTTGTGCATCATGTGCATCTTTGTAAATCAAAGAGATTTTCAACCTTATTTTGTCAATGTCATGTCATGACAAATGTAACCAGTTTTTTTTCTCAGTTCCTGCTCAACCTTTGCTGCAATGTGTGGAACTTCAGCACATAATAAAACAAGTCTAACTAGTTTCCCACTAGTGTTAATTTTGTCAGCTATTTATTATTTTAGTCTCGGTCTTAGTCCTGTATCAAATGTGCTTTTTAGTTTTTTATCATATTTAGTCAACCTTGTCCTGTTTTTGTTTAGTCAAGTTTTAGTCAACTAAATATCTGAGCATTTTAGTCTAGTTTTCATCAACTTAGTCACATTTTCGTCATGCTGCATAGATAATCCCGATTATTTTGCTCAAAATTATAATCACAACGATTGGATTGTTGTCATTTGAGAAATGTAATTTTACATTTCATCAGAATTGTTGCACTTTTACTTATAACCATAAATCACGAGAATGTCGACCCATACGTATGGTTTGTTTTACCTCATCTAGTTTAATGATGTATTATAGGCCCAATGGTAAAAATAAGAAACTTCTCTAAAAATGTAAAACAATGAAATTCCACATTACTTTAATGTTTTTCTATTAAAACAACAGCAAAAAAAGACTTTGTATTGTCACACAGAGGTTGCGTAAGTGCAGTTATTCAGCAAACACGATCGCAAATAGTCTAGAGGTCCATATGCTTGGATTTATTACAGTTCATCACTGAGAAGGTTTGATGGCAGATTTAGTCGCACAAACAGCACAAGCTGCTTGTGAGTCGTGACAGAACACAGACCGACTGAATGACACTTTAATATAAGCAGAAAATCTCAAATGGAGATTGCTGAAATGCAGCTTACTTGTTTATTGGTGTTTTTATATCATCCACATGCACATGGTTGCCAGATTGCAAAGTTTAAGTAAAACACCGGATTGAATATGTGTTCTTTTGACAGAAGAGCTCTGATTGGGGGATTTAAATGATTGAAATCTGGCAACCGTAAGCATGAATGCTCAAACACTCCTCTTTCCCCCCCAGAAAAAAACAAAGAGTGATTTTGGTCACGTTTTTATTTTTTAAACTACATTTTAGTCTCATCTTTTTTCGTCAACGACATTGCATGTTGATATAGTCACAGTTATCGTTTAAGGACGTTTGTGTCTTCGTCTCGTCTTAGTCATGGACAAAAAGGTTGTCAACGAATATTTAACTAAATTAACACTATTTCCCACAATGCAACGTGTGTGCAGTGTCCTTCCACAATCAGGGCTCATATAACAGCTCATATATATACACTTTGTTGCTTTTGTGTTTCCCCATTGCTGAAATTACAACAATTTTAACGTTTTGTAAAAGACAACAAACTCTTTCTGTCTGACTGACTTCAGAAACAACAGAAGAGAAGTGATGTGGTTAAGATTAAAGCATTTAAGGTTTTTCATAAAAGTTCCAGTGTCTTACCCTGAACGAGCACCTGTCCAGCGGTTAGCAGTAGCTGTTGGCCAGGGTCTCCAGGCTGGGGGCCGTACTGCAGGATAGTGGCCCCAGGCTGGGGTGTGGCGGGGCTGGGAAGAGTCAGAGCCTGAACCCCTTGCAAGGCCTCTCCTCCAGGGCTGGCCAGCTGTATCGCTCCACCCTGAGTGATTGCAACTGCACAGACACAAAACAATAAGACAGTTTATCTTCAATTTCCCAAACACCTGCTATAACAAATGATAAGCGTTTCATACATTTGGGAAACATTTGCGCAATATATAATGTGTTGCTGCTTCGTAAGAATGGGCTGATGAACAAAAAAAACCTTAATTTTAAGGGTAATAACTTCAATTCACAATGTGTCATGCCACTCAATGAGATAATAGTTTATTATGAGTAATGTACTCAGACGTACTGTATTGCCCCGAGCTGGTCTGGTAGATTGAAGATGGTGTCGTCACTGTAGCAACACTAGAGGTGGGCAGGGCTTCTTCCTCAACTTTCTCCTCTTCCTCGATCTTTGGCACAGCAGGTACATCTGATGACAACTCATTAAGAATTTTCCTAAAAAAACATATGTTAATAAAAACTACAAATTTAGGTATCAGTATCCCTCGCGAAATGTCAATAAATTCAGACAAGAATTATTGTGTGTGGGTTTCTGGGTATTGGGTTTGGAGTATTTTGTTGTTGAATCCAGGGATCATGTTATTATAATAAATATTAGATGAAACACTTTAAACTAAAAAAGCAAAAATAAATAAATAAAAATGAGAAACGTTGCCTTGTAACTAACTGAAATTCAATCATGGCAACTCTCGGGAATAGTTTTGGCATATTACTGAATATGGCAATGTTAATGTATTTGGTCTTGGCAGGCTAGCTATAGGAGGTGGAGGGTTTTAGAGGAACTCTGATAATGTGCTGCAGTTATCGACTAGCTTACAGCAAACAATGATCCAGACTATTTAAATGTTGAGCAAGTAATATTATTGGCTGCAGGATCAGCAGAGGCCAATCAGCTTGTGTCGTGGTAATGATGTGATTGCTTGCAGATTGCTTGTAAAGGACCTGTTAGCCTGTGCCCTCTGGAGTTTCATGACTGAACTAGGTATTGGACCCTATTTTAACGATCTGAGCGCGTGGTCTGAAGCTCATGGAATCCACTTTTGCTAGTTTAACGACAGAAAAAAAGGTTGGTGTGCCAGACACATGTTCCAAAAGTGTTGTACCTAGTCTCTTAATGAGTCATGGGTGTGTTTTGGGCGTAATGTGCAATAAACCAATCAGAGTGTCATCTCCCATTTCCCTGTGTGTGTAATAAGCAGAGTGTATGCGCATTGTGCACCCGCCTATAGGCGCATATTACTAACGCGCCCTTTAAATAACACAAAAATACTGCGTTATTGACTTTAGACCAGTTTTTGTTGGTCAGTGGTGCAGTCGTTTTCAGAACACACCTCGTTTTCAGACCAGCACGCCCATGGGCGAACAAATGGGCGCGAGTCCATTTGCTATTGAAACAACGTGGCGCTGGACGTGAAAATGATAACTGCGTCGGGCTGAAACTAGCAAAAAACACTTGCGTTGCATTGCGCCAGGTGTATGATAGGGCCCTTAATGTTTAAGTTAAAGTATTTAAAATTAATAAATTAAATAGAAATATTTTTAAAAACTAATAAAAATGACAAACGCACATAAAATTACTAAAACAAACTAAAATTAAACTTAGACTGAAAATATAAAAGTAAAAACTAATTAAAAATATTAATAAATACTGTAACAGTTTATGAATAATGCTAATAAATAACGTTGTCGTTCAAGAATTGATCTCACCTATAAGATGGGCGTCTGGACAGAATCTCCCTCCTCTTCTGAGAATCTGATGGTGTTGTACCCGGGCCACCAGCTACCTAAACACATTTAAACACACATATACACACACCTTAATGCCAAATAAGCCTTCTAAAAGAATCATATGTGGAGGGGAAAATTTCAGCGAATTCCAAATGTGTTCCAAATCTTTAGTATTAGCTCAGCGTTCATACAGACAATATATAGAATGCTTTTTTGTTATTTTAAGGCTTTGTTGAAAAAGAGGATATTATTTCAAAATCCATCTTTAGTGCTTGATGAAATATGTATATTACAAAAGTTTGTCCCTCCCTATAGATAACAATTCTGCCAAGGGACCATGAGTCTTTTATCTTCTACTGAGCATATTCGCTTTGTTTGACGTGGGCTTTGTCTTTGTGTGTGTGTGTGTGTGTGTACAGGTTTATCTTACATGATTGTCGGGACCAGCCAGCGGTCCCCACGAGGGAAATGGATTAATAAACATACTAAATGGTGTTTTTTTGTTTTCTGTGATGGGTAGGTTTAGGGGTAGGGTGGATTTCAGCTGTGGCGTGTAACACAGTCACTCCCACTGGTCACTTTGGCGGGTTGAATTTTATTGTAGTCTTCTCTAAAGGCATCTGTTATAATCGCGTTGCGTGTTCTAACCAATTACACACGATTCTTTTGAGCTTATGTTTGCAATAATCAGAGGCGCTCAGATTAGTCATCGCTGAAACACCGGAGTTTTGTTCAGAGCGTGCTCTCACTCACTGAAATCTGCACTCTCATCATAAACAACAAAGCAGAGATGTAGCCTATGTGCGATAAGCGTAGGAGATTCATTCATCATACAGTGATTGACTGTTTTGTTCAGCAGCGAAAATAGTTTCAAACAAAGATCACAGCAGAACCACAGTGTGACTGGCATGACGTTGGCTTGACGTTGGACGTTTGATATTTTCGCAAATTTAGGGACCGTGTCTAAAATGACATATTACATTGGTACATACGTTTCTAACTTCAATAGCATTTGAAGAGAATGACTTACAGTCATAAAACCTAGGTATGGTATGATGGTCAGGTATGATGCACATCTTTTAGATTTTTGATATTTAATAAAATAAAAAATCACATGAAAATATGGATATTTATTTCACTAGGTTTAAATATGTCATAGCTGATAAAACACTGATGAGAATATTGCTTGAGAATAAATATTATATATAATAAATTATATTTACACCAAAAAAATTATATTTTTCAGACAAGCAACTGTTTTCTCAAGGAGCTACACACACCCGTATCAGAGCTAAATAGACCTATTTGATGACATGTCATGTTATAAATTTCATGTAGACTTGATCATGTAGAGTTGGTGTGTACATTGCTCATTTACATATAGCCAACAACAAATTTCCCAACAAAAATATTTTGGCCAGTGAAAATGCTGAGTGGCTAGTAACTTTGGAAAACCACTAGCCACAGTGGCTGGTGAGCAAAAAAGTTAATGTCAAGCCCTACATATAATATACAGTTTGTACAGCATACAGTATAAAACCATTACGCCTATGGAGAGTCCCCACAAAGATAGTGAAACCGAACATGTGTATGTGTGTGAGACCAAGAAGATCAGATGCATTGACTCTAACACAACTCAAATCTCATTACTGCTCCATACAGCTACGCTCACTCTTCTTGTTACTATGTCAATCTGCTTCTCCTTCATCCCATTGATGCCAGGATGAGTAAACATGCCCTGCTATTGGCTACAGCTCTACCTGCCCGCAATGTGATTGGTCAGTCTCTCCAGGTGAAGGAACAGGTCAATAAATAACAGGATTGTGCTTTAATGGCTCTCAGATCAGCACACGTTTTGGTTTAATAAGTGTGGACTGTATAGATGGTAACTTTTACTAAGGCTTATATTTACACAAGTCTCGTACAAATGTATTACATACATAAAAAACCTGTATTTGTGTACCTGCACAGTTTGTATCTGAGGTGACTGTATAACAGAGGGCTGTGTTGTCTGAATGACTCGCTGCACATGTAGTGTCTGTCCATCAGGTAATGACACAACAGCTACACCCTCATTCACCTGAGAGAGACACACAGAGAGAGTAAGACATGTCTGAGGCTGTTTAACCCAGTGCTGTTATTGTTAAAGGGATAGTTCACCCAAAAAATTAACATTCTGTCATCATTTACTCACACTCATGTTGTTCCAAACCTGCATAAGTTTCTTTCTTCTGTTGAACACAAAAGAAGATATTTTAAAGAATGTTGGTAACCAGACAGTCGACGGCACCCATTTGACTTCTTTTCCTACTACGGAAGTCAATGGCTGTTTGATTACAACATTCTTTAAAATATCTTCTTTTGTGTTCAGCAGAAGAAAGAAACTCATACAGGTTTGGAACAACTTGAGGGTGAGTAAATGATGACAGAATTTTCATTTTTGGGTGAACTATCCCTTTAACTAAAACTAAAAATCTTTTTCAAAATTAAATGAAATATAAATATTAGATGAAAAATGAAACGAAAACGAACAACTAACTTAAATCAAATACGTTTAAGTAGAAATACTAAAATTACTAAAATTGTACAAAAAAGAGAAATATAAAAAAATGGCAAAAGCATAACAAAATGACTAAAACTGAAAATATAAATATAAAAGCTAATTTAAAATATTAATAAATATTTGATAGTATTTAAATAATACTAAAATAACACTTGTTTAACAACATCTTTTAATACAATAAAGTCACATGTATAGACATGTAAAAGTACCATGTTATTGTTCTAAGTAACTTGGAGATCCACATAAATACCACGGTATATGAATATGATAGCCAAACCATATTTTTGCTAAGGTTAGGAATGTGTATTACAGTGTCTGTTTAATTGTAAATAAGATTTTGAAACATTTTTCAAAATGGTGGTGGTGGTGAGGAGAGACCTCTGATATGATTGTAAAGCACTTTGGGTGTACAATAGTACATAATAAAGTGCTATATAAATGCTTCATTCGTTCACTTTCCCTAGTTTATTAAATTTATTCAAACATTAATGTATTTGAGTTCAGTTTGGCATGATCTTTATATACAAAATGAAACAGGCGTCATATCTGTACCTGTGTGAGTGAGTCAGAGTCTGACTGTATATCACTTGTTATTTTCTCAGT